>OX596383.1:16832638-16876128 GCA_951394425.1 Tipula unca | reverse complement strand
TGATATCGCCACAAACCCCGGCTGATCCATTTATCTGAATTATATTTCCTATTAAAGTATATTTCGGTCAATTCGAATCTCTCGCCAAATTCATCCTCATACTCATGATAATGATGGTCGAATGATATACTATATACTCCAGTGAATGAGTATGATATATTTATGGGTGAAAGATTTTCAATTTTATCTGAAATTATAAGTTATAATAAAAATTAAAACCTTCCTAAGCCAATTTTGGTTTCCGACTAAATTTTAAAACACACTACTGTTAAAATTAAGAACTTACTAAGAACATTTATTATAAACGAAATATGCACCGACGTCCCATTATTGTATTCCATAATTAAATCCATTTTAGATGCATCCAATGTTTTACTAATCGGATACATACGTACCCCACACAAATCATTTGAAAATTTTTTAATCTTCTCACCCGATTTTAATTTATATGGTTCTAGTAGATATTCATTTAAATCGATTGTAATCGCCTCGGGTATGGCTGGTATTTGTAAGCGACATGATCTACCACTGAATTCATTTGAATTTTCTGGTATTTGAATATAATTTAGAATTCCATTTGTATGTGCCACGTTAAAATTCGTCGTTGGGAACAAAGTTTGTGTTTGTGTACCGATAATCGTAACAATAAGTAATATGATAATGATTATAGTAGACTTCATTCTATTTCAAGTGAAAACACAATTATAACTGCCAATATTCTATATCGTCTTATTATATCTAATCATCACATAATTGTTTTCTTACCAGTTTTTCATTTTTGTTTGGGTTTGGTAAAATGTGAACGACTCTCTTTCAAAAAAATAGCCATCACTCGGTGAATAGACTCAACTGATTATAAACAACATTGCGGCGTATTAGTCGTTATGCAATTTCACAAAATAATGTTTCGTGGGACTTTTTTCAATTGTACAAAAATACACTATGGTAACACGCTATGTATATTGGCAATACATTTTGATTGTTTATGTCAAAAAAAACGACATAGTATGATGAAATTATAAAAAGTGATTTAAAGTATAATTATAATTGCACACACAAGAAAAAATCGCAAATGCAGTTGTGAGTAAAATAAAAAAAACAGTATTATCTAATAAATCAAATCAATAAGTAATATATTTATTTTAAAAAGTTATTAAGAAATACCTCAGTTTAAAAGTTAAAGAGTAAACGAATACACGATGAGTTCAAAGCAGATTTTTGATTACCCGGAAGAAAGCAGTGCCAACAAATTGGCACGCAAATCGAAGGAATCACCTTTCATGCTTATAGGTTTGGTAATTTATTATAAAATATTTTACATTTCTAATGATTGATAATTCTCGTTTACGTGACGAATTATAATATTTATATTCAGAATTCTTCGAAATTATATAATTTGAAACGTCCTTCAAATTAATTTTTTTTTTGTTTTTCTGTTCTAATCAATAGGTTTGGCAGGCTTGGTAACGGCATGTGGCATTGGCATATACAAATTCAAGAACCGTGGTAATATGAGCACAAGTGTTTTTTTAATGCAATTGAGAGTAGCAGCACAGGGTACCGTAGTTGCTAGTTTAACATTTGGTCTAGCGTACACCATGGCCAAAGAATATTTATTCGATAAACCAAAACCAGTTGAATAGATTTTAATATTCGTAACAACCTAATGGCAGGGTCAATATATAAAATAAACCAAGCCATTCCAATTAGTTATTTAATGTGTACACGTATGTGATGTAAAATTAAAACAAATTATTTTGTGTATTAACTTTTCGTTTTATTGAATTTCCCTTGAAAAACATTGCCATCATGATTTGCATTTTAAAGTGCAAAATATTGTCTCTAGGAGTTTTCCAATTTACTGTGTACTGGGATTATTTTGCAGGAAAATGGAACCGGGCTGTTTTTTTTATATATGTGTATATATATATATATATATATATATATATATAAATAAGAAGATCCTAAATTAGTATTTAAACGATAAATTAATATATTTACAAACAAGTAGGTATCATTTCAGTATATTTAATTAAAATGTATAAATTTAAGAAATTTGCGCAAAACATGTTAGAATATGCACAAATTCTCTATTCACGGTTGGATTTGTGTAGTCTAAGATGTTTTACTCGTTATCTTAATCACTTGTATGATGTAACATATTTATTATTTCATAATTAAAAAGTTAATTTATATAAAACAAAGTTCATTTAAATTTATTACATTTTCTGCTAATCGATAAAACTCTGTTCAACACAAGCTTTAACTCTTTTCTCATATTCCCTACGATTCTCTTTGTAAAGTTGAGCAGCCATTGAATTTGCTGGTGAATTTGGATTTGGATCACTGAGAAGTGACTGAAAAATTTCGTATATTGTATATTACAATATTCATATATAACATAATAAGATGAACTTACTTGTATCGATGTTAAAATCGCTGAAACATCGTATGTGGGACTCCATCGATTTTGTAATATATCCAAACATATTCCACCATCGGCATACACATTTGGATGGAACATTTTTGATACAAATCGTACTGTTGGCGGTTTATTCGGATATTCTTCAGTAAATTCTATTGTTAATTTAAATGTGCCATCTTCGAATGGTGTATCGTGTGGCCCAAATATAACTGCATTCCATATCATTATGTTATTATCTGTGGGTGCACCTGATACGCCAGTAGGTGGATCCTCTTGTAGTCTACAATTTAAAAAATTTGAGTTACTGTAATCCATCCACTGCTAACCTTGATTTTAACATTGACCTAATTATTAAATTTTTATTCCTTTGTTAGATTTTATATTTATATGTACAACATGTATAAGTAAACCAATTAAATTATAAATACTAGCTATATACATATCAAATAGGAATTGTTTAGCCAAAAAATGAAAATAAAATTATTTCACAAAATATTTTTATTTTTGTCCCATTTTAGAAAATTGCAAATGGCGACCATTTCTTACAATCCATGATTAATAAATGCGAGGCACCCCAGGTCATATTAAAATGAACATATCATTCTAAACCATTTTATGGAAAAATTAATAATTAAATAACTAGTTTACTATACCTTTTGAAGTCTCTCATAAGTCGGCGACGTGCTGGAGTTGACATAGCTGGAGATTACTAATCCTTTCTTACCTAAATATAATTATTTTTTGTATCTATAATCAAGGCGAGAAAATAATATTTGTTTAGATCACTTATATTAATTTAAGTACTTAATAAATCGCATAATTACTAAATTAATGAGAAATATCTGAGATATCCTACAGTAAAAACTCCTATTTGCACATACAATATTTAATAAATAACCATAGCTTTATATAGGGTATAATATATCGATATATAAAAATAAATATATAATTTTAATATCACAACACGAAAATTATGATTACTATTTTTTTGAAAAACAGTTCTCCTAATTTATTATTTATTTTATTTAAAAAAAAATGTATCTCTATTGTTTTATTTTTTTCTACATATATATGACAAGTATAATGGCTGCTGACTACGATTAATTTTTGTAGGAACAAAAAATTTTTTTTTGTTTTTAATGATAATCGAGTGTTGCCCAATAAAATATTTTTTGCGTTTTCATTTTATATACAGATGTAACTACAGAAGAACTATGTACCTAGTTTGTAGAATTTTGAATTTGGGCGTGGAGAAACTTTTCATATATTTATATTTACTTATTTATTAGAAACTTTAAACATAAGTATTTAGTACACATGTTGATGTATTTATGATTTTGTTATAATCAAAATCATAATTATATCAAAATTCAAATAATGAGTGTATCCTGCACGTTGAGATCTACTTTTGAGATATTCGTAAAAGAACAATATTACTTGTATAGAATCTACATGTGCTGGATTCAATTTCTACATTTCATTTGAGTTTGTTTAAGTTTCACTAAAATTAATTTTATTTAGATTTATTCTAAAATGGTACATACATAATATAAACAAATCACTAACGATGAATAATTATTATAAATAGTGAAGACACAAACCAAAAACTATTTCTTCAATTAAACCCAGGAATTTCATCTCACTAATGTCCGGTTTTGCAAAATATTTAACTCCAGTTCTCCAGTTAAAGTTAATCGGGCGATGTTTTAGGGTTAAATATTTAATCGGCAGTTAATATTTTGATTTTGGCTTTTTGTGGTATCGATATTTCCAAGAAAAGTGCAAACCAAAATTTAATTGAATTTAATTTCGGTTGTGAAATGAAAAACTGTTATAGCATTTAACCGCTGGTTAGCTAATCTCAACATGGTTAACGATAATATTATTTCAAAAATGTGTAGTGCAAATCCCAGGGAATGTGAAGAAAACTTAGAATGGAACGCGTTTATTGTTGCATTTAATTCACTCATTCATGAAAATCCAATTGTCAAGTGACCGCATGAAATATCAATAAAGCTGTCGATTGCTGAGGTCGCTTCCGATACCATCGCTGCAGTTGAATTATCAGACGAAAATTACAAAATTGTACGACAACTCCTCAAAGCTAGGTTCGATAAGCTAAACTACATTTAAACAGTCGCACGATCTTATTGTCTATATACAATGGTTTAAATATTGGATGATGAGACAAAAGCTAAATGGAATGTGGTTGCCCCGTCAACTCACCTTCCTACATTGAACGAATTATGTTACTTTCTTGGATCTCAAGCTCACTGTTTGCAAAGTCAACTGAACTCAGTTTCGTTTTTAGCCACGTCACTAGAACCGCCGATAAAATTCAATTGATACAAACACTCGTCGTCGACAACACCGACTATCACCAAACCATCGAACTTTCATCGAACACTCAATTGTGTATGGTGTAATTGTCTGCGTTCTAATTCTCGAGTAACGCCGCCAACAACTACAAAGTCTGCAAGATTCAAAAGTTTCAAATCATATCTTGTGGCGACACTACCTAGCCATCTGAGCAACTATCAACATTCAAGTCAAAAACTGTGATGGCACCTTCATTACCATTTCTCGCCACCATACGTCTTAAACAACTATATAGCTCTTGATTACCAATAACTCTTGCAATTTGCACACCTACTGGTAAATTTTTCAAGCAAGTCTCATGTGCTCAACTCAAACTAACCACTTACTTCAGAAGACAATTTTGCCGAAGCTAGAATTGTGTGCAGCACACTATTACAAACAAAATACACGAGAAACTTTGGTTGCATGTACCAACTCAGTGTAGTCCAGCTGACCTGATTTCGGGGAGTATGCGGTACCAGGAAAATGTATTCAATCCAATTTTTGCCTTCACTGCATTTTTGCTCTAAGCGGCATCGTATTGGCCAACGCATCAAATGGAGGAAAAGAGGATATGA
The DNA here is from genome assembly GCA_951394425.1 of Tipula unca. NCBI lineage: Eukaryota > Metazoa > Arthropoda > Insecta > Diptera > Tipulidae > Tipula > Tipula unca. Next base: position 16,870,767 of record OX596383.1, on the reverse strand, counting down.
GAGGCCTTATCAAAATATGGTCAAACTGCGTGACACCATATTTATGGATGACCACTTACTTATATATCTTCCGCGGAACTTTTTTCCCCGCCAACTTGTTATTAAATATTTATAAATTGCAAATATAAAAATTTATTTGATTACTTTCACTATAAACGGACATCGTATATGTCTAGAATTTTAATCGCACACAACAAAACTATTATTGATTTGATATAATACATGAAACTATAAATTTAACATCGCGTATAGCGCTATAAACGAATTTGGATTGGCTTGTATATATATACGTTATAGTTTTTGTTACAATTAGAACTAAATTTTTCAATATCTTCCCGAATTGCAACTACAAACCGGATCTATTCCATTATGATCTGTTTGGTCGATTATGATTTCAAAATTATCGATCAAAATACGGTAACTGGGAATAATTCGGATGTGGAATCTAATAAAAATACAAGCATTTTCGATAAATTTAATCTGAGCATCGATCTCAGTGGAAGCCAGCATCAAGAAAGCAATGACGAAAATGTGTTTGTCGAGAACTGTCCAGTCATATCATTCCAGTCCTTTTGAGCTCGTCGAATTTACGTACACACCCGAAAATGATCCGATATTTACTGAGAATATGTCATTTACTGTCGTAAATTCTGGATTACCTATATTGCCAATCAAGAATATCGAGAATGCTCTTTATCGGCCAAACTGGTGATTACCTCGTCGACTGATTGTCGAATACTAGAAATCGTCGCGACTGAAGTACGAAATGCATTAAATCTTGCCTTGTCGATGGCCAAATCGAAAATAAAACACACTCGGATTCAGCTGCTATGTAAAGTTATATAAGCAATGATTGATCTATAAAATACAATCGATATAGAATTTCAGGCGGCGTTCCCTATTCGCTCGACCATATTCTTCATCATTCATCGCAGTCATATTTTAACCGATTTGGCTCGTGCATCACAATCAATAGATTTAACATCGGTCGGTGCTGTAAACATATACGATAAATGCAGTTTTCAAGGGACTAGAGACTTTAATAAGAATTTCAAATCAGCCATCTTTATTGTCGAATTCGAGTAGTTCGTCGGTAAGGTCGCGGATATTACCGTTGACGCCGCCTTCAGTTGGCATTTCTGTTTCAAATACGCCTGTTTCATCTTCATCTATGTCGGCGATGTCCATGTCGAAGTTGCAACAAGAAAATCGAAATGAACAATCCACATCATCATCTGGCGGATCAACTGTTTCAGGGTCCAAGTGTGGTCGAGGTGTTGCAGAACCACCTCACGTAGCACTTATGGTCGAAATATCATCAGAGTTCGGAGAATGATGACGAAAATGACTAAAATGATTAAGAAGACGATTGCAGTGAGATGGATGAGAACGAGGAAACACGTCAATATATTGAATTTTATGACCAGTATAATTTATCACCGATTAGCGGGCAAAATGCAAACCGATTAGCGGGCAAAATGCAAACGCTGATCATGTTTAGAAATCGAGTGTTTCTATATATATATACATATATATATATATATATATATATATATATATATATATATATATATATATATATATATATATATATATATATATATATATATATATATATATATATATATATATATATATATATATATATATATATATATATTTATATATATATATATATATATATATATATATATATATATATATATATATATATATATATATATATATATATATATTAATAATATATATATATATATATATATATATATATATATATATATATATATATATATATATATATATATATATATTGTTACGTTTTTGCCTTGTCAAGTTCAAGGTTCGATCACTGGATTGTGAATAAAACAAACGATGTAAATTCTAGAACACACTAAATTTATTTTATTTCCGATTAAACACTAATTTAATTAATTCACTTATTTAACTTCACAATAATTATTTTACTACACTTTAACAACACTATATTACACTTTAATAACACTTTATTTTACTTTATAAACACTTTCCTTTTAATTACTATTAGCACTCTCACGGTTAAAACACAACTGATTTTCTCCCAAATGTTTGTTGCGTATTTATACCAAATATTCTAACCATTCTAGAAATGTCCAGAATATTCGATTAGTCTAGATAAGTCTAGACACTTCTATACTGTTCTACTTTATAACAATTTTACATTAACGATAGTGTCGCTATTCAAACATAGATGTCAACACGATCGTAACATTACCCCCTACCTAATCCTGATTCGTCCCGAACAGGATCCAACTCACTACCCCTGTAGATCGCTAATCGCTCTATATGCACCACCTTCAACTTTCCTCGCTGCCCTTTCTTGATCCGGTAGACCACATCATTTATTTTGGTGATGATGGTGTACGGCCCTTCCCATGAAGGTTGCAGCTTTGGTGATAAACCCTTCTTCCGTTGTGGGTTGTAAAGCCATACTAACTCTCCTTCTTCGAAACCTTTATTATTTGCTCGTATGTCATATCGAGCCTTCATCCGGTCACTTGATACTCGTATCTTCTCTCGTACAAACTGGTGTACCTGGTCGAGTTCTCCTCTCATCTGGTCGACATAATTCTGTCTATCTAAAGCTGATGACGGAACAGCTCCAAACTTTAGATCTCCGGGTAATCGCAGATTATTTCCAAAAAGGATTCTCGCTGGTGTCATTCCCGTTGAGTTATGTACTGCTGATCGATACGCCATCAGGAACATCGGAATATGTCGATCCCAGTTGCGTTGATCATTTTCCACGACCTTTGCTAAATATTTCTCCAACGTCCCGTTGAATCTTTCCACCATACCATCCGACTGTGGATGCAGAGGCGTTGTTCTTGTTTTATTTATACCGAGCAACTGACAGACTTCCTGAAATACAACTGACTCAAAATTTCTTCCTTGGTCTGTGTGAATCTCCATTGGTACTCCAAAACGACTTATCCAATTATTAACCACGGCGTCAGCTATCGTGGTTGCCTCCTGATTGGGTATGGGATACACCTCTGGCCATTTGCTAAAATAGTCCATTATTACTAGCACATATTTGTTACCAACATCCGTAGTCCGGAATGGTCCTGCCACATCCATTGCGATCCTTTCAAACGGCGCTCCAACGTTATATTGCTGCATTGCTCCCCGACTTTTCCGTGCAGGACCTTTTACCGCCGCACATTGATCACATCTTTGGCACCACTCCACTACAGATTGTCTACATCCTGACCAGTAAAAACGTTGACGTATTTTGGCAAGTGTTTTATTAATTCCCAGATGACCCCCACTTGCCCGTGATACTCCTTCAATATCTCGGCAATTCTAGACTTAGGCACCACTTTTACCAATTGCTTCACATTACCGTCCGAGCTTTCCCATATTCGCTTTAAGCATCCGTTCTCGATTTGGAGGCTATCCCATTGTGCCCAGTAAGCCTTTACCGTGGGACTCTTATCCGCAATTTCACACCAAGTTGGACGATTTCCTGTCTCCTTAAGTTGCATGATTATTGCCAAATCTGGATCTGCTAACTGCTCGTCCCTAACCGTTTCATCCGTCCATTCCTTATCGGGTAGTATTTGCATAAGCCTGATGTCGATAACGTCTTCCTTTGCTTCTATACGCCCGCAGTGCTTACATTCCACTTGACATGGTCGTCTTGACAATGCATCAGCATTTCCATGTGCACTCCCTTTCCGATGTTCGATCTGGTAATGATAGCTCTGTAGTCGCTCAATCCAACGCGCTACCTGTCCTTCTGGGTTCTTGAACTGCAGTAGCCAACGTAATGCTCCATGGTCCGTTCGTATATGAAATTCTTGGCCATAGAGGTACTTATGAAAATGTTTCACACATTCCACTATAGCCAACAATTCCTTACGAGTTACACAATAGTTACGTTCTGGTTTAGATAACACCTTCGAGTAATAAGCTATTACTCTTTCTTGCCCTTCAATTTCTTGCGACAACACCCCTCCGATGCCATCATTACTTGCATCGGTATCAAGAATAAACTTAACACCAGGTATAGGGTATGCCAACAATGGTGCCGTACATAATCGCCTTCTCAACTCATTGAATGACTCCTCTTGCTCGTCATTCCATTCAAATGCTCTGTTCTTCCGGGTCAAATCATGTAAGCTCTTTGCCACATTGGCAAATCCTGGTACAAATCGCCTATAATAAGTGCACAATCCGAGGAAGCTCCGTAATTCCCGTAAATTTTTAGGTCTTGGCCAGTCCTTTACCGCTGATATCTTGTCCTCATCGGTGTGGATTCCATTGGTCGTTACCTTATGCCCCAAAAATTTTACCTCCGTTCTGAATAATGAACACTTCTTCGGATTCAACTTTAAACCGGCTGATTGTAATCGCTTCCATACCACTGACAAATTTGTTAAGTGTTCTTCGAAATCCTTTCCCATAACTATGATGTCATCCAAATACACGAGGCAAGTCTTCCAGTGCAGTCCCTTTAACACGCGCTCCATAAGTCGTTCAAAAGTTGCCGCGCCATTACATAATCCAAATGGCATCACGTTAAACTGCCATAGCCCATTACCCACTCTTCACATTTACCAATAACAGTTCCTTTCTTAATTGTTTTTGTCTTTTCCGAGAGATTTAGGGTCCTAATCGGTACCCTACATTCGTTATCTGATTTTACTAACGTCCTCCCTTCGAGCATAAAGATATATAGAGAGAGTGTAAAACTTAAAATGTATGAAAAGAGAATAAGAAAATCGTACTACAACTTCTGTCAAAAAAATTTTTTTTTTTTTATTTATTTCATGTTTTGTGTTTGTGTGTTTTTACATCGAAATAAAATTAAAAATTATAAGTGAAAAATATAAGATGGCTAAATTAATTAATTGTTGTGTGACAAATTGCTCCAATACGAAGCAAATTAATACAAAAAAAAACAATAATAAAAAGTGTTTAATTAACTTTTTTAGGTAAGTGTTAAGTGCATATTTTTTCAAAATTTTTTTAATCCCTTCGATCGCAATTTAATTCACACGAATGAAATTTAAAAATAATTGTGCAGTTTTGAAGTGTATTTAATCCTTATTATGGCCACCCATTTTAGTTTAAATCAGTTTTAGTTTTCTATCAAAATAATTAAAACTAAACTGTTTGTATACCAAAAATAGAACAAAATTACGCGGCCATTTTGCTTTTTTTGATGTTTATATAAAAACGTTCATAGCCGGCGAAACTATTTTTTTTTGTAGGGTTTTTTTTTCTGTTGTAAAAATGCGTGAAAATTTTTATTTTAATTTATTTTAATTTTTATTTTAAAACTTTTATTCTTCTCGTGTAAACGGGATATAAGATTAATCATCCCTTTAAAAAAATATTAAAATTAAATTATATTATCTAAAAAAAATGGGTGGAATTATTTTCTACAAGTATATTGTAATAAATATTTATCAATTTTGTATTGTGGTACATAATTATGTGCATTATACATGTTCATAAATTTCTAAAAATCCAATTTTTTTTAACCCTATGAAAAATTAAATAATTTTATGTACGACTGTGGCAATAAACAAAAAAAAAAAATGAGAGAAATAAAAAAAAAATATATGTTTTGACAGAAGTTGTAGTACGCTCAAAATATATTATCCTACCCAGTTGCGTCCTCCCTATCATAATTCCTTTGGTTTCGCTTTCTTCTTCACTGGCTTCTACAACCCACAACCTGGGTGGCCCAGAACCTCCCTCCAATCTCCCCCACACAATTGTTTCCGAATTTGGTGGCAGCTTTTCCCGATGTTCTATTATTACCCGCCTAGTAGTTGTTTCCACATCATCCACTCGCAGTGGTAACTCGAAATTATCACAGTCCAATACTCCTCTTCCAACATCCACCACGAAGCCATTCGCCCTCATGAAGTCCATCCCCAAGATGACTTCATCCACTATCTTTGCGACCAGCACTTCGTGTTGGAATTGAGCATTGCCTATCTTAATTCTCACAAGCTTCCTGCCCTTTATGTCTGCGCTCTCTCCTGTGGCTGTACGTAATTTCAACTCATTCGCTGGTAGTACTCTTCCCTTTACTAGATCCTCTCGGACAAACGTGCGCACCGCTCCTGTATCTAGGGTAATAACACAGCTCTTCCCGTCAATACTTCCTTTAATTGTTAAGCTGTCACCGACTCGTCCCAATCTCGAAATAGGGATGGAGGTTATGGGGCAATTGGTTGTGGGAGTCAGCTTCTGCCCCTTTAGGCTGACTCGTTGTAGTTTAACGACTCCTTTCGTTCTTGGCCATCTTCCTTGACCAACGTTCGCTCTCTACTTAATACTCGTCGTTGCATAGGAGATCGCGATCTTGAACGTCTCCATTTTCCTTCTTTACAGTCTCTCGACATATGACCCATTTTGTCACATGTCCAACATTTTATTTTGCTACCACCCTCTCTGTATCTTGGAACCGACCGCTCGACGTTGGTGCTGCTAACCATTTCTACTCGTCGTACCTTAAGCGACGGTTTTATGATAGCCTGCGCAGTCTCATTTATTAAAGCACACGCGATGGTCTCGGCAAAAGTAGCCTTAGGTGATAACATCACTGCTTTACGTGTTTCCGGATCACGTATTCCATCGATGAATGCGTCCATCTTAATCCTCTCCATGTAATCGGGAGATGTATTCACATGTGCCAAATGCACTAGCCGCTCGACTGCTTCGGAATATTCTTGAAGAGTCTCTCCGATCTTTTGACCTCGGGTCTTCAGCTCCATACGATACATCTCTCGCTTATGGTCACTTCCATACTTTCGCTCCAACGCCTTCATTATTTCGTTGTAATTACTACGGTCATACTGCGGAATAGTCTGCAGTGTTTCAGCCGCTTCTCCTTTTAGAGCCACTATTAATGCTGTTCCCCGATTTGCGTCATTCCACCCATTTTGGTTAACCGTTGTCTCAAATTGAAATTTGAAAACCGCAAAAGATGTTGTGCCATCAAATATCGGTGGCTTAAATTTCATTGCTTGAATTGGCTGAGATACTGGCGATGCTGTTCCGTTAACCTCTATACATAGAAGTTTCTTCTCGAAGCCTAGAACTTTCTCTTGTAATTCTTCCATATCTGTTTGTATTTTTCCGTTGCCGTCAATAACTTTCTGCTCCAACCCTTGGATGTCCTTTTGTAATTTTTGTTCAATTTGCTCTACCTCTTCATGTAAATTGATATACATTTCATTGAATTTCTCATCCATTTTGCCATTGATCTCGCCCATCGACTGCTTAATTTCTTTCATTTCCTGATTGGATTGATCAATTTTCTGATTTAATTGATTACTAGATTGTTCTATTTTCAAATTGGATTGTTCCATTCTCATCATAACTGCCATTAACTGCGCTATATCGAAATTTCCAGAAGGTACCGGGACAACCTCCACTACCGCCTCTTTACTTTCTCCATTCTCTTCGTCCCCTTCTGCGTGGTCGGAAAATGTCGATTCATCAAAATTATAACTAGCCGGATCATTACCCTCCAGCTCTAATGCTTGAAGTAATCGTTGCCTCAATACATTTTTCTGGCCGACCGTTGACAAACCACGTCGCTCCAACTCTTCCTTTAAATCGGAAACCTTCAATTCGTCTAGAATCATCTTTTAATTCACAATCCCACCGCTGTCACCAATTGTTACGTTTTTGCCTTGTCAAATTCAAGGTTCGATCACTGGATTGTGAATAAAACAAACGATGTAAATTCTAGAACACACTAAATTTATTTTATTTCCGATTAAACACTAATTTAATTAATTCACTTATTTAACTTCACAATAATTATTTTACTACACTTTAACAACACTATATTACACTTTAATAACACTTTATTTTACTTTATAAACACTTTCCTTTTAATTACTATTAGCACTCTCACGGTTAAAACACAACTAATTTTCTCCCAAATGTTTGTTGCGTATTTATACCAAATATTCTAACCATTCTAGAAATGTCCAGAATATTCGATTAGTCTAGATAAGTCTAGACACTTCTATACTGTTCTACTTTATAACAATTTTACATTAACGATAGTGTCGCTATTCAAACATAGATGTCAACACGATCGTAACAATATATATATATATATACCGGGTGTTTTTTTTAAACTGAGACGATCAAATATCTCGAAAAATAGCCACTCTACGGAAAAAATGTCCATAATCAAAATTTAATCATACCGCGGGGGAAATACATTAGTGCAAAAAAAAAAGTCCCCCCACCCCCGCTTTGTAGGTGGGGCGGGGGTAACTTTTAAACTAAGATAGGAAGCCATATTTTTTATTGCAGATACGGATTCTACGACTAAAAGTACGTATGATTTGAATAAAATATTTTGTTCGGTTCATGATAGATGGCGTTGCAATCGACGAAATTCAATTTTTTCAATTTCTCCTTCTTAGAACACACGCATTCGATTCTGCAATACGTTTGAAATAAAAAACATCACGTTTTCATTGGAAATACTCGAAATTCGTCATCAAAACAATTTATTCAGTTTTGTAAATCTAAATAAGTGTTCAAAATTAATTTCAAGTTTTATTATTAAATTTCAAAAATACAAAATTCAGGCCATCATTTTGAACATATTGTTACGTTTTTGCCTTGTCAAATTCAAGGTTCGATCACTGGATTGTGAATAAAACAAACGATGTAAATTCTAGAACACACTAAATTTATTTATTTCCGATTAAACACTAATTTAATTATTTCACTTATTTAACTTAATTATTTAACTTCACAATAATTATTTTACTACACTTTAACAACACTATATTACACTTTAATAACACTTTATTTTACTTTATAAACACTTTCCCTTTAATTACTATTAGCACTCTCACGGTTAAAACACAACTGATTTTCTCCCAAATGTTTGTTGCGTATTTATACCAAATATTCTAACCATTCTAGAAATCTCCAGAATATTCGATTAGTCTAGATAAGTCTAGACACTTCTATACTGTTCTACTTTATAACAATTTTACATTAACGATAGTGTCGCTATTCAAACATAGATGTCGCCACGATCGTAACATTACCCCCTACCTAATCCTGATTCGTCCCGAACAGGATCCAACTCACTACCCCTGTAGATCGCTAATCGCTCTATATGCACCACCTTCAACTTTCCTCGCTGCCCTTTCTTGATCCGGTAGACCACGTCATTTATTTTGGTGATGATGGTGTACGGCCCTTCCCACGAAGGTTGCAGCTTTGGTGATAAACCCTTCTTCCGTTGTGGGTTGTAAAGCCATACTAACTCTCCTTCTTCGAAACCTTTATTATTTGCTCGTATGTCATATCGAGCCTTCATCCGATCACTTGATACTCGTATCCTCTCCCGTACAAACTGGTGTATCTCGTCGAGTTCTCCTCTCATCTGGTCAACATAATTCTTTCTATCTAAAGCTGATGATGGAACGGCTCCAAACTTTAGATCTCCGGGTAATCGCAGATTATTTCCAAAAAGGATTCTCGCTGGTGTCATTCCCGTTGAGTCATGTACTGCTGATCGATACGCCATCAGGAACATCGGAATATGTCGATCCCAGTTGCGTTGACCATTTTCCACGACCTTTGCTAAATATTTCTCCAACGTCCCGTTGAATCTTTCCACCATACCATCCGACTGTGGATGCAGAGGCGTTGTTCTTGTTTTATTTATACCGAGCAACTGACAGACTTCCTGAAATACAACTGACTCGAAATTTCTTCCTTGGTCTGTGTGAATCTCCATTGGTACTCCAAAACGACTTATCCAATTATTAACCACGGCGTCAGCTATCGTGGTTGCCTCCTGATTAGGTATGGGATACACCTCTGGCCATTTACTAAAATAGTCCATTATTACTAGTACATATTTGTTACCAACATCCGTAGTCCGGAACGGTCCTGCCACATCCATTGCGATCCTTTCAAACGGCGCTCTAACGTTATATTGCTGCATTGCTCCCCGACTTTTCCGTGCAGGACCTTTTACCGCCGCACATTGATCACATTTTTGGCACCACTCCACTACAGATTGTCTACATCCTGACCAGTAAAAACGTTGACGTATTTTGGCAAGTGTTTTATTAATTCCCAGATGACCCCCACTTGCCCCTCCGTGATACTCCTTCAATATCTCGGCAATTCTAGACTTAGGCACCACTTTTACCAATTGCTTCACATTCCCGTCCGAGCTTTCCCATATTCGTTTTAAGCATCCGTTCTCGATTTGGAGGCTATCCCATTGTGCCCAGTAAGCCTTTACCGTGGGACTCTTATCCGCAATTTCACACCAAGTTGGACGATTTCCTGTCTCCTTAAGTTGCATGATTATTGCCAAATCTGGATCTGCTAACTGCTCGTCCCTAACCGTTTCATCCGTCCATTCCTTATCGGGTAATATTTGCATAAGCCTGATGTCGATAACGTCTTCCTTTGCTTCTATACGCCCGCAGTGCTTACATTCCACTTGACATGGTCGTCTTGACAATGCATCAGCATTTCCATGTGCACTCCCTTTCCGATGTTCGATCTGGTAATGATAGCTCTGTAGTCGCTCTCTACTTAATACTCGTCGTTGCATAGGAGATCGCGATCTTGTACGTCTCCATTTTTCTTCTTTACAGTCTCTTGCCATATGACCCATTTTGTCACATGTCCAACATTTTATTCTGCTACCACCCTCACTGTATCTTGGAACCGACCGCTCGACGTTGGTGCTGCTATCCATTTCTACTCGATGTACCTTAAGCGTCGGTTTTATGATAGCCTGCGCAGTTTCATTTATTAAAGCACACGCGATGGTCTCGGCAAAAGTAGCCTTAGGTGATAACATCACTGCTTTACGTGTTTCCGGATCCCGTATTCCATCGATGAATGCGTCCATCTTAATCCTCTCCATGTAATCGGGAGATGTATTCACATGTGCCAAATGCACTAGTCGCTCGACTGCTGCGGAATATTCTTGAAGAGTCTCTCCGATGTTTTGACATCGGCTCTTCAGCTCCATACGATACATCTCTCGCTTATGGTCACTTCCATACTTTCGATCCAGCGCCTTCATAATTTCGTTGTAATTACTACGGTCATACTGCGGAATAGTCTGCAGTGTTTCAGCCGCTTCTCCTTTTAGAGCCACTATTAATGCTGTTCCCCGATTTGCGTCATTCCACCCATTTTGATTAACCGTTGTCTCAAATTGGAATTTGAAAACCGCAAACGATGTTGTGCCATCAAATATCGGTGGCTTAAATTTCATTACTTGAATTGGCTGAGATACTGGCGACGTTGTTCCGTTAACTTTGAGGTAAAGAAGTTCTTTTTCGAAGCCTAGAACTTTCTCTTGTAATTCTTCCATATCTGTTTGTATTTTTCCGTTGCCGTCAATAACTTTCTGCTCCAACCCTTGGATGTCCTTTTGTAATTTTTGTTCAATTTGCTCTACTTCTTCATGTAAATTGATATACATTTCATTGAATTTCTCATCCATTTTGTTATTGATCTCGCCCACCGACTGTTCCATGCGCTGATTTGACCGTTTAATTTCTTTCATTTCCTGATTTGATTGATCAATTTTCTGATTTAATTGATTACTAGATTGTTCCATTTTATGGTTTAATTTTTTAACAGACTTTTCAACTGTCTTTTCTACTGATGTTTCAATAGACTGTTTCATTTCCAAATTGGACTGTTGAATAGCAGCCATTAACTGCGCCATATCGAAATTTCCAGAAGGTACCGATGCAACCTCCACTACCGCCTCTTTACTTTCTCCATTCTCTTCGTCCCCTTCTGCGTGGTCGGAAAATGTCGATTCATCAAAATTATAACTAGCCGGATCATTACCCTCCAGCTCTAATGCTTGAAGTAATCGTTGCCTCAATACATTTTTCTGGCCGACCGTTGACAAACCACGTCGCTCCAACTCTTCCTTTAAATCGGAAATCTTCAATTCGTCTAGAATCATCTTTTAATTCACAATCCCACCGCTGTCACCAATTGTTACGTTTTTGCCTTGTCAAATTCAAGGTTCGATCACTGGATTGTGAATAAAACAAACGATGTAAATTCTAGAACACACTAAATTTATTTATTTCCGATTAAACACTAATTTAATTATTTCACTTATTTAACTTAATTATTTAACTTCACAATAATTATTTTACTACACTTTAACAACACTATATTACACTTTAATAACACTTTATTTTACTTTATAAACACTTTCCCTTTAATTACTATTAGCACTCTCACGGTTAAAACACAACTGATTTTCTCCCAAATGTTTGTTGCGTATTTATACCAAATATTCTAACCATTCTAGAAATCTCCAGAATATTCGATTAGTCTAGATAAGTCTAGACACCTCTATACTGTTCTACTTTATAACAATTTTACATTAACGATAGTGTCGCTATTCAAACATAGATGTCGCCACGATCGTAACAATATATATATATATATATATATATATATATATATATATATATATATATATATATATATATATATATATATATATATATATATATATATTGTTACGATCGTGGCGACATCTATGTTTGAATAGCGACACTATCGTTAATGTAAAATTGTTATAAAGTAGAACAGTAGAGGTGTCTAGACTTATCTAGACTAATCGAATATTCTGGACATTTCTAGAATGGTTAGAATATTTGGTATAAATACGCGATAGACATTTGGGAGTAAATTAGTTGTGTTTTAACCGTGAGAGTGCTAATAGTAATTAAAAGGAAAGTGTTTATAAAATAAAATAAAGTGTTATTAAAGTGTAATATAGTGTTGTTAAAGTGTAGTAAAATAATTATTGTGAAGTTAAATAATTAAGTTAAATAAGTGAAATAATTAAATTAGTGTTTAATCGGAAATAAATAAATTTAGTGTGTTCTAGAATTTACATCGTTTGTTTTATTCACAATCCAGTGATCGAACCTTGAATTTGACAAGGCAAAAACGTAACAATTGGTGACAGCGGTGGGATTGTGAATTAAAAGAAGATTCTAGACGAATTGAAGATTTCCGATTTAAAGGAAGGGTTGGAGCGACGTGGTTTGTCAACGGTCGGTCAGAAAAATGTATTGAGGCAACGATTACTTCAAGCATTAGAGTTGGAGGGTAATGATCCGGCTAGTTATAATTTTGATGAATCGACATTTTCCGACCACGCAGAAGGGGACGAAGAGAATGGAGAAAGTAAAGAGGCGGTAGTGGAGGTTGCAGCGGTACCTTCTGGAAATTTCGATATGGCACAGTTAATGTCTGCTATTCAACAGTCCAATTTGGAAATGAAACAGTCTATTGAAACATCAATAGAAAAGTCAGTTGAAAAGTCCAGTAGCCAATTAAAGCAGGAAATGAAAGAAATTAAGCAGTCGGTGGGCGAGATCAATAACAAAATGGATGAGAAATTCAATGAAATGTATATCAATTTACATGAAGAAGTAGAGCAAATTGAACAAAAATTACAAAAGGACATCCAAGGGTTGGAGCAGAAAGTTATGAATGGGAGTGAACAAGTGGAAGAGTTACAAGAGAAAGTTCGAGGCTTCGAGAAGAAACTTCTATGTATCGTGGTTAACGGAACAGCATCGCCAGTAGCTCAGCCAATTCAAGCAATGAAATTCAAGCCACCGATATTTGATGGCACAACATCGTTTGCGGTTTTCAAATTTCAATTTGAGACAACGGTTAACCAAAATGGGTGGAATGACGCAAATCGGGGAACAGCATTAATAGTGGCTCTAAAAGGAGAAGCGGCTGAAACACTGCAGACTATTCCGCAGTACGACCGTAGTAATTACAACGAAATAATGAAGGCGCTGGATCGAAAATATGGAAGTGACCATAAGCGAGAGATGTATCGTATGGAGCTGAAGAGCCGATGTCAAAAGATCGGAGAGACTCTTCAAGAATATTCCGCAGCAGTCGAGCGGCTAGTGCATTTGGCACATGTGAATACATCTCCCGATTACATGGAGAGGATTAAGATGGACGCATTCATCGATGGAATACGGGATCCGGAAACACGTAAAGCAGTGATGTTATCACCTAAGGCGACTTTTGCCGAGACCATCGCGTGTGCTTTAATAAATGAGACTGCGCAGGCTATCATAAAACCGTCGCTTAAGGTACGACGAGTAGAAATGGTTAGCAGCACCAACGTCGAGCGGTCGGTTCCAAGATACAGAGAGGGTGGTAGCAAAATAAAATGTTGGACATGTGACAAAATGGGTCATATGTCGAGGGACTGTAAAGAAGGAAAATGGAGGCGTACAAGATCACGATCTCCTATGCAACGAGCAACAAGTAGAGAGCGAACGTTGGTCAAGGAAGATGGCCAAGAACGAAAGGAGTCGTTAAACTACAACGAGTCAGCCTAAGGGGGCAGAAGCTGACTCCCACAACCAATTGCCCCATAACCTCCATCCCTATTTCGAGATTGGGACGAGTCGGTGAAAGCATAACAATTAAAGGAAGTATTGACGGGAAGATCTGTGTTATTACCCTGGATACAGGAGCGGTGCGCACATTTGTCCGTGAGGATCTAGTAAAGGGAAGAGTACTACCAGCCAATGAGTTGAAATTACGTACAGCCACAGGAGAGAGCGCAGACATAAAGGGCAGGAAGCTTGTGAGAATTAAGATAGGCAATGCTCAATTCCAACACGAAGTGCTAGTCGCAAAGATAGTGGATGAAGTCATCTTGGGGATGGACTTCATGAAGGCGAATGGCTTCGTGGTGGATGTTGGAAGAGGAGTATTGGACTGTGATAATTTCGAGTTACCACTGCGAGTGGATGATGTGGAAACAACTACTAGGCGGGTAATAATAGAACATCGGGAAAAGCTGCCACCGAATTCGGAAACAATTGTGTGGGGGAGAATGGAGGGAGGTTCTGGGCCACCCAGGTTGTGGGTTGTAGAAGCCAGTGAAGAAGAAAGCGAAACCAAAGGAATTATGATAGGGAGGACGTTAGTAAAATCAGATAACGAATGTAGGGTACCGATTAGGACCCTAAATCTCTCGGAAAAGACAAAAACAATTAAGAAAGGAACGGTTATTGGTAAATGTGAAGAGGTGTCAACGATAATGAAATGTGAGCAGAAAAATCCGATTAGATACACCGATACGCAAGGACAAAAGCAAATAGTAGAACACCTCATGCAGAAATGGACTGGGGATCTTACCATGAACCAGAAAAATTCAGCACGACAACTGTTCGAACAGTATAAGTCAATATTTTGCAGTACACCGGATAATAATGGAAGGGCTAACATGGTGAAACATCGAATTGATACCGGAACGGAGACACCTATACGCCAAGCGCCGAGAAGGCTACCTTTAGCAAAACGAGAAGAGGTGGACCGAATGGTAATGGACATGCAGGCAGCTGGAGTGATTGAATCATCAAACAGTCCATGGAGTTCACCAGTAGTATTAGTCCAAAGGAAGGATGGGAAAATGCGCTTTTGTGTCGATTACCGAAAGCTAAATTCAGTAACGAAAAAGGATAGCTACCCATTACCAAGGATCGATGACACGTTGGACATATTGTCAGGCGCTAGAATGTTTTCAACATTGGACCTGCAAAGCGGGTATTGGCAGGTGGAAGTCCAAGAGCAAGATCGTGAAAAAACGGCGTTCAGTGTGGGTAATGGGCTATGGCAGTTTAACGTGATGCCATTTGAATTATGTAATGGCGCGGCAACTTTTGAACGACTTATGGAGCGCTTGTTAAAGGGACTGCACTGGAAGACTTGCCTCATGTATTTGGATGACATCATAGTTATGGGAAAGGATTTCGAAGAACACTTAACAAATTTGTCAGAGGTATGGAAGCGATTACAATCAGCCGGTTTAAAGTTGAATCCGAAGAAGTGTTCATTATTCAGAACCGAGGTAAAATTTTTGGGGCACAAGGTAACGACCAATGGCTTCCACACCGATGAGGACAAGATATCAGCGGTAAAGGACAGGCCAAGACCTAAAAATTTACGGGAATTACGGAGCTTCCTCGGATTGTGCACTTATTATAGGCGATTTGTGCCAGGATTTGCCAATGTAGCAAAGAGCTTACATGATTTGAGCCGGAAGAACAGGGCAATTGAATGGAATGACGAGCAAGAGGAGTCATTCAATGAGTTGAGAAGGCGATTATGTACGGCACCATTGTTGGCATACCCTATACCTGGTGTTAAGTTTATTCTTGATACCGATGCAAGTAATGATGGCATCGGAGGGGTGTTGTCGCAAGAAATTGAAGGGCAAGAAAGAGTAATAGCTTATTATTCGAAGGTGTTATCTAAACCAGAAAGTAACTATTGTGTAACTCGTAAGGAATTGTTGGCTATAGTGGAATGTGTGAAACATTTTCATAAGTACCTCTATGGCCAAGAATTTCATATACGAACGGACCATGGAGCATTACGTTGGCTACTGCAGTTCAAGAACCCAGAAGGTCAGGTAGCGCGTTGGATTGAGCGACTACAGAGCTATCATTACCAGATCGAACATCGGAAAGGGAGTGCACATGGAAATGCTGATGCATTGTCAAGACGACCATGTCAAGTGGAATGTAAGCCCTGCGGGCGTATAGAAGCAAAGGAAGACGTTATCGACATCAGGCTTATGCAAATACTACCCGATAAGGAATGGACGGATGAAACGGTTAGGGACGAGCAGTTAGCAGATCCAGATTTGGCAATAATCATGCAATTTAAAGAGACAGGAAATCGTCCAACTTGGTGTGAAATTGTGGATAAGAGTCCCACGGTAAAGGCATACTGGGTACAATGGGATAGCCTCCAAATCGAGAACGGATGCTTAAAACGAATATGGGAAAGCTCGGACGGTAATGTGAAACAATCGGTAAAAGTGGTGCCTAAGTCTAGGATTGCCGAGATATTGAAGGAGTATCACGGAGGGGCAAGTGGGGGTCATCTGGGAATTAATAAAACACTTGCCAAAATACGTCAACGTTTTTACTGGTCAGGATGTAGACAATCTGTAGTGGAGTGGTGCCAAAGATGTGATCAATGTGCGGCGGTAAAAGGTCCTGCACGGAAAAGTCGGGGAGCAATGCAGCAATATAACGTTAGAGCGCCGTTTGAAAGGATCGCAATGGATGTGGCAGGACCATTCCGGACTACGGATGTTGGTAACAAATATGTTCTAGTAATAATGGACTATTTTAGCAAATGGCCAAAGGTGTATCCCATACCAAATCAGGAGGCAACCACGATAGCTGACGCCGTGGTTAATAATTGGATAAGTCGTTTTGGAGTACCAATGGAGATTCACACAGACCAAGGAAGAAATTTTGAGTCAGTTGTATTTCAGGAAGTCTGTCAGTTGCTCGGTATAAATAAAACAAGAACAACGCCTCTGCATCCACAGTCGGATGGTATGGTGGAACGATTCAACGGGACGTTGGAGAAATATTTAGCAAAGGTCGTGGATAATGATCAACGCAACTGGGATCGACATATTCCGATGTTCCTAATGGCGTATCGATCAGCAGTACATGAATCAACGGTAATGACACCAGCGAGAATCGTTTTTGGAAATAATCTGCGATTACCTGGAGATCTAAAGTTTGGAGCTGTTCCGTCATCAGCTTTAGATAGACAGAATTATGTTGACCAGATGAGAGGAGAACTCGACGAGATACACCAGGATACGAGTATCAAGTGACCGGATGAAGGCTCGATATGACATACGAGCAAATAATAAAGGTTTCGAAGAAGGAGAGTTAGTATGGGAAGGGCCGTATACCATCATCACCAAAATAAATGACGTGGTCTACTGGATCAAGAAAGGGCAGCGAGGAAAGTTGAAGGTGGTGCATATAGAGCGATTAGCGATCTACAGGGGTAGTGAGTTGGATCCTGTTCGGGACGAATCAGGATTAGGTAGGGGGTAATGTTACGATCGTGGCGACATCTATGTTTGAATAGCGACACTATCGTTAATGTAAAATTGTTATAAAGTAGAACAGTAGAGGTGTCTAGACTTATCTAGACTAATCGAATATTCTGGACATTTCTAGAATGCTTAGAATATTTGGTATAAATACGCGATAGACATTTGGGAGTAAATTAGTTGTGTTTTAACCGTGAGAGTGCTAATAGTAATTAAAAGGAAATTGTTTATAAAATAAAATAAAGTGTTATTAAAGTGTAATATAGTGTTGTTAAAGTGTAGTAAAATAATTATTGTGAAGTTACATAATTAAGTTAAATAAATGAAATAATTAAATTAGTGTTTAATCGGAAATAAATAAATTTAGTGTGTTCTAGAATTTACATCGTTTGTTTTATTCACAATCCAGTGATCGAACCTTGAATTTGACAAGGCAAAAACGTAACAATATAGTATAGTATAGTACACATAGTATCGTTTATTTTGTTTTTTATTTAATTATCGCGTTGAGACCAATGAACCGCATATGCCAAAATAAACAAAAATATTTTTTTTTATACTTTCACTCTCACTATTTATTTCGTACATTTGTAAATAAGATTGTGTCGTATAAGATGTTTAACTAAACTATATAGTAGTGTTCGATAGTTTATTTCATTATGACCTCATCATCAGCTGGTATCCTACTAGGGAATTAAAAAAATAACGGCGTAAACTATTTAAATAAATTGGCGGGATCTAATACAAAAATATTCGATGTACAGTTGGAAGTAACAAATTTACTACTTGAAACGGAAAAGCGAAAGCTTAAAGTTTTAAGAATGGCACTACTGGAGCAAGATTGTAGTACAAAACAGGATTTGGTAATCGCTATAAATCGTATTGAATTACAACACGATATACTCATTCGGGAATATCAAACGCATGCTCCTGGAATAATTCGATGCTATAATAAAAGTACGGATGGAAAGGTACGTGTATATATAATTCGCTATAATTTATAGATTTATTTTTTTTAAAATAGTTTTCATTAAAAATATGTTGTATATTCAATTGTGTATGTGCAAAATGTGTTTGTTCTAAAATTGACACCGCATGTGCTAAAACCTATCCCCTTTTATTAGTTACCCGATGGGATTTTCCGACAAAAGGAAAATTATAAAAACAATATATAATAATAAAGGAAAATAGGAAAAATGGTGGAAATGCAAAATAAAAACAACAACAAATAACAAATCGAAACAGGGATAATCTGTACATAAATTAGTTGTGACGGAACAAAAAAAAAATATTTTTTTCGGGAATTTGTCCCCCAAAAATTTTTATAAAATAAATCGTGAAGGTACATAAATTATAAATTACCCAGGTGTGTGGAAGTTATGTTAAATAAAAATCAAGATAAATATGAACAACAAAAAAGGACGAAACCTGCTATTCCAACAAAACCAATCAATATTCCACCGCCACCAGCGCCGGTGGTACAGCAATCATCAGCCGTGCTGCAACAACAAAAAAACAACATATCAACAGGAGCCGCTACAGAAAATAGTGCAAACGTAAAAAAGTTAACTCAACGTATATCCGAATACGAAACTAATCGTTCTAAAACAGCTAAATATAAAAATAATAATAAAGTGATTGGTCCATCAGGGCCAGCGATTACAACTTCATCGTCATCATCATCGCCGAATTGTTCGAACGATTGCTGTGGAATTTTATTGAATACGATAAGCGCGACAACGAATCCATGTCAATACACCGATAAAATTCCCACGAATATGAAGAGTACAATATACGATAGCAATAATTCGATAAGTTCATCGAATTCAAACGGGTTCAAAGACGAGAGCTGGTTAACTTCAATGAACTCGGCTACCGCACCAACGAAATTACAACAACAGAATTTAGAGAATGCAGTCGTTAATTGTAATATAAAGCCACAAAATATTCAAAACATTGTACAATATCAACAATCATCCAAACAATTGGAACACATTTTAGTTCAACGATTGGAAAAAGAAAATTCCCAAAGTCCGAATCGACTAACAATGGGCATTTCGGGTAATATTAAAAATCAGATAATAGGCGATCATGGTACCCAGCAGCACCAGCAACAGACATCATCTATTATATCAAATACAACTCAAATGAAAATTCAATTAAAGCTACAAGAAGAAATGAAACAGCACATAAAATGCATCCAGGAAAAATTTTTGATCGAGAAACGTCTACCGCAACAGCCATATAAATGGGACGATTCTAGTGGCGGAACGGTAGGATAATATTTTATTGCACGCCAATTGAATATAAAATATAAACCATATTATGAAATTTAATTTAAAAAAATATATATAATATCTAGAAATATATAAAATTAAAAATATACATATACATATATGTTTTTCAGGGTAATCGAAGTCAACCGGCCATTGGATTGAAACAGACGCCGAAATTGCGGGTAAGTGCGAAGCCCTTACTTTAACATACATAAATTTCTGTGGTTTAACAGTCTCGTTTATTATGGTTACAAGTCGTTAATTTTTTACTCATGATAAATTTTTTTTTAAAATTAAAATTGGGCGGATTTTACTTCAGCACTCAATGCCACTAATGGGCCCACGGTGCAATACCCACATTCACACTAACATTCATTCAACCCATTCATCCCATTCACAGCATACCACCTGCGGATTGCATAGCTCCATGTCACCCCGTACAGTACCCATGGTAACTACGTATGTACAGAATGTTCAACCGAGTCGAGTTATTTTTGAGCTAACATTTGATTATTAAACAGAAGAAATTATTTATTTACATTTTTAAAATAGTTTTAAATTTGTTTTGGATTATTGATCTAATTTTGACAGAATGTCCATGCTTTTAGTTCACCAACTCGTCGAATGATACGCATCTTTCACATACGTTGTAATTTTGCGGTCCATTCTGATCAGTTGGAATTATTAAACAGCGTTATCGAACTTTCTACGTTAGCATCAGCCATAGATAAGTTTTTACTTTTACCACCAAATATTTTACTCTCTGACAATTGTGTCATGTGTCATACAGATCGGTGAAATGTGTCTACGACGGATATTCTGCTATCGCTGCAAGTAAATTGTTTGCTACTAGAAAATGAGCCTACTCGATCAATTCTGTCATCGAAATTTGAATTTAAAATTATTGTTTTCAAATTTTTATTTGTTTTTTTCAAGACAACAATAATACTATAAATAAAACAAGTATCTTCAATCCTCGATGTAATCCAACTTACTAGTCGCTTTCCGACGCAGAATAATCCTCTACTGGAATGTTCTTCAAACTCCGAAATATTGTCGTGTAAAATGTACAAATCAAGTTCGATAGTGAATTTATAATTCGGTATTTTGTACTCCACTTCGATAGTGAAGTGTCGATTAAAAAGATTGACAGATAACAAAATTAAAAATTTAGTGTACATGATATGAATTTGTTTTAATATTTTATTGATGTTGTATTTATATAAAATATTCTTCAACATTTTGATTCGCTTAAATATAATTATATTTTAGAATAATGTGTTGTTGTACGTTTTATTTTTTACTAAAGTTTTAACTAAACAAATGTTACTAGTGGTTAATGAACATAGATAATTCGATGCGTGTGAAAAAGACATATGAATTGAATTATCAACCCCACTTCGGTAGTGGAGTTGTGCATGTTAAAGGTTTATTTGACCAAGGAATGGGGCATACTATTAGTACATTTATACTCAGGTTTGAGTCATCTTGTACTTTGGATTAAACTCGAGTTATCTTTTTTAGCATTTATGCTGTAGTGACAAATTATAGCCGAGTCGAAACTGAGTTGAAATCGAGTTATAAACGACATATATAAAACATTTTTATGTAAAATTGGATTTTAGAAAGATTCAATTAATCTATAAATTAAAAACCCACAAAAAAGGTTAAAATTGTTGTAATAAACTTCGTTTATAGTGCACTCTTTTAGAGTGGACTCGACTCTACAAATAAACTTGCATACTAATATTAAAAACAAAAAAATAACATATCGCACTCCTGGTGTTAAACACGTGTTAAATTTCAACGAGTACATAATTAATTTATAAAACCATCAGTAGGAATTCGACGAATTTTTTATAAGAAATCTGACTATGCAATTTTTGTTGTAAATGTCAAATAAAATAATACACCACAATTTCGGAATGGTAGGTGGGTGAAAAAAAAAATTCAAAACAAACATGGCCGCGCAGCATAGTTATATGGCTTAGAGAATTTAATTTTGTTAAATAATAAATAATATTTCGTGTTTCATTTAAAAAACAAAAAAGTAAATTATATACATATTAGAGTTTATAATCTATTTATGGAATGTGTATTATGTGTAAAATAAAAAGCCCAGATCTAGTGTAAAATAAAGTGAGAAAAGAAAGTGTACAGGGTAGGTACTAAACGTTGTAGAAGTACGTTTGTGAGGCCCTCAACCTAGGTTAACACAAAATATGCAATTATATTAAGCATTTAACTTGATAAAACTTTTAACTTGTTTTGAAGTGGTAGAATTTTTTTTTTTTTAGATTTAATTAAGATGAAAGACCGTATGTGCGTAGAGATTTTCAGATCCGACTTGATAACTGATTTCACTCAAAGAATAACCGCAACCGTTCGTATCCCCACTTGGTACTTTGTTCGTATC
The DNA here is from genome assembly GCA_951394425.1 of Tipula unca. NCBI lineage: Eukaryota > Metazoa > Arthropoda > Insecta > Diptera > Tipulidae > Tipula > Tipula unca. The sequence continues at coordinate 16,848,098 of OX596383.1, read as the reverse complement.
CTACCAGTTTAATTGTAGATGTTTGAATTCGTTTATGTTAAATTTGTGTAAATATATATTTAATTACTATGTAAACAACAGTAAAGAAAAATGTTTATAAGTTGGGCATTGATAGCGCATTAGAAATTAAATATTTTAGATTTTGGCTAGCCTACTATAAATTGTAGTTCAAATATTTTCCGCGCTATATAAATCAACCCGTCGAGTCGACCCAAGAACCGATTCAACTCAAAAACTAACCGCAACCGTTAAAAAGTTGTAAATTGATTTAAAAGTGAGTAGAGATGATAGCATACTGGGATAAGATAAAATATTTTAAGTTCCATGTCATGGGAAAATCTTTAAATAATAAAAATAAGTACAGGCGCGGCATGGAGATGAACTGTTCCCGATTCTCTGCTCTGTCCTCGATAGCAACGAAGTGAAGGAAATACTCGATCCCTTGTAAATTTTTCAGCTACTGTTGGACTACAAATCAATCAGTCGAAAACAGAATACATGAATAAGAGTGTATGGAGGATACTAAAGAACGGCTGGGAGCAGGCAACCGTGCTTTATATCATCTAAGGCCACTACTAAAATCTAAACACATCAATTGCCGTGTAGCTGGAGCCTTACATATCCTTGATCAGGCCCTTTGTTATGTTTAGATGTGAAAGATGGACGCTGACGGACGAGTACGAGAGATGGCTCTTTACATTTGAGACAATAATCATGCTTGTCATTTATGTCCCAATATCGAAGTATATTTACAAAATACAATATCAAGATCTGATGAAGATCCCCGATATTGTACTGGTGATCTGGCTCGGTCTGTGAATCCATAATGAATTCTCTGAAAGGAGAGCCATCATATGGTAGGCGCAAAGGTTGTTGCAGGCAACGATGTTGACACGGTGTAGAGAACGACTTGGCTTCTTCAGATTGTCTAAGACAGTATGAATATCAAGCTCAGTAAGGGGTATGTTATAATAATAAATACAGATGCTAACATACTCCGACAAATTATATATCTTAGATGCAGTACATTTTCGTGAAGCAAGCTTGAAACTTTGTACGAGTAAGGTTTTGAGGCACAATCTAGATTAACCAAATATTTCCAGTCACAGCTTTATTTATTTTCTTATAGATCTGTATAATTAAAATGAAAGAAATCGTAAATGTGGGTAGACATTTTCAGAATCGGCAATTTATCCCATCCCATTCCTTGAATCTTCAATCAGTAGTTGGGTGCGCTTCTCACACATGATCATCCCGTTTCCAATCCAATCACAAACCAAGTATCTACAATTTCTATATAATATGTACATGGTTTAAAATTTAATTGATTCAATCATATATGACATTAGGGCCTAATCTTAAAGATAAATGCACAATGATGTTGCATCCCATCTAAAACCAAAACATGGATGATGAAGCGTTAATAGACACGGTGGAATCAATATTAGGGAAAGGCATAGAAATTGTCGATTGCGAGACAAAATCATCAATAAAACAAGAAGAAATTTTATTAATCAATGGAATACCAGTAAAATTGGACGACAATAATCACGATGCGTTACAAAAACTACTTGTAACGGGCCAGATACCTTCATGTAATTTAATTAATGATATTTTAATCAAAGCTGGAATATTAAATAAATCGGTTCAATTGAAAACATCCCTTTCGGTTAAATCTACTATTATCGAAAAAGAGGAAATCAAAATCGAGTGTAACGGGCAGTTATTAAATGAAAAATTATTAGAGAAAAAAGAAAATAATTATTATACCTCGTCATGCAGCGAAATATTAGAACCATATTTAAATTTAAATTTGCTTGGTAAAAAAAATATTGATAGCGGCAGCTGCCGACCGACCACATTTATTTCACCGTCAACAATATCGTCAAATTCGAATTGTTCTATTGATGAAACAGACGCCTCGATAACATCTTCATCAACGTTAAACAGTGATTTTTTAATAAATCAATTAAATACAATCAGTGTAGACTCTGGTCATCATGATGACACGAATCTCTCAACCAAAGAATCTTTATCATCGTCATACTATGATCTACTTTGTTTGTCCAATAATGAATCGCCGGTCATCGTCAATTCCCAACCAAATTTTTACTATTTCGGGGAACCACAGAAATTTAAGGTTAGCAAAAGATTTTTTTGTTTAATTTTAGATTTTTCTTGATATTTTTGATATTTAATTTTGCAGCCCACAATATTTGGTACGGTGACGACACAAAATCAAAATGTAAATAAAGAGCAACAGCATCAACCACAAAATGGTAAAAAATCCGTTACAACACCAGAATCATTATTGGATTTGACAACAGCAGCAACTAAGTTCGCAAATTCTACTGAATTTACCGATCAAAATTCATTGGTGTATCGTGATGGAAATTTAGTGTCCGGGTCACTTCAAGCTCTAATACAACATATGGTCCCAACCGGAATATACTATCCGGATAAATCGTATTTATTTGCATTTTTATTAAGTTCTCGACTATTTATAAAACCGTACGAATTATTGGAACAAATTTGTTTGCTCTGCGAAAAACAACAAAATTTAAATAATATCGTTTCTTTATCAGGGGGAGATGGAAATTCATGCGACCTAGAAAATTTAATAAATTTTTCAAATCAATTTATACAATTGCTAACGGAATGGATGGAAATATTTCCGTATGATTTTCGTGACGATCGTATTATGCAGCATGTACGATATATGACACAAAAATTAATCAAAATTGATCCAAAATTATCAAAAGAATGCTCAAAATTACTTCAAAATTTATTGCAACGTTTAAAAATTTTAGATAATTATGAAGAGTTTTTACGAAAAATAAATTTAGGTGAATTAAATTTTAATAATTTAATTGATACCGAATTAATCAATAGCTGTAATTTAGTGACAAATCCATGTCAAAATAGTTCACAATCGAGTAATATAAATTATCAATCATCTCAACAATTTGGTAGTGGATCACAAACGGATCAGAGTACAGCAAGTCTATCATCATTATCAATATCAACCACATCACAAACATCAATATCAGTTAATGGTATTGATTTGACTGAATTATGCCCGAATCCATCATATTTAGCACAACAATTAACTCATATAGAGTTGGAACGTTTATATCATATTGGACCGGAAGAATTTGTTCAAGCATTTGCCAAAGATAATCCAAATGTAACAACAACAATAAAAGATGTTAAAAAAACAAAAAATTTGGAAGCCTACGTGCAATGGTTCAATCGCTTAAGTTATTTAGTTGCAAGTGAAATTGTCAAGTATACAAAGAAAAAACAGCGTGTCCGTTTAATTGAATATTGGATTGAAACTGCTCGTGAATGTTTTAATATTGGCAATTTTAATAGTTTAATGGCGATTATAGCGGGATTAAATATGGCACCGATTTTACGATTAAAGAAAACGGTGTGTAATATTTTATTTGTCAATTTTATGTTTATGTAATCATTTTTCTAATTTGCAGTGGGCGAAAATTCAATCGGCAAAATTTTCTATTCTGGAACACCAAATGGATCCAAGTAGTAATTTTAATAGTTATCGTTCAACACTTAAAGCAGCTATGTGGCGTAGTGCGGGCGCCACCGACGAACGACAACGCATTGTTATACCATTTTTTAGTCTTCTCGTTAAGGATCTATATTTTTTAAATGAAGGATGTTCGAGTAAATTACCAAATGGTCATATAAATTTCGAAAAATTTTGGCAATTGGCAAAACAAGTAACTGAATTCATTACATGGAAACAGGTAACATGTCCATTTAACAAAAATTTAAAAATTATTATGTTGTTGCAAACGTGTAACGTGCTAAATGAAAATTCATTATCGATGACATCATTTGAATGCGAACCGCCCGACAATAATTTAGAAAAGGATCGTTATAAAACATTAAAACAAGAGCAAAATCATTAGTGTAATTCCATATTGTAAGGCTCTTTAAAATAAAATAATTTTTTTTATAAAAGACCATTCCAGAATTACCTCTAAAAACATTTTACATTCCATAAAGAAAAAAAAATTAAAACTTAAGTTTCTTGTCAAGTTGGCTTTTTAAATTTTTTTATTACGTTTGTAAATAATTTTAATTCAACAATTTCAGTGTGATTGATTTTATTATATACCTAAGATATTAATTTTGTTTATATATAATTTATTGTAAATTTGCGATCGATAAAAAATTAAAAACACAAAAGCTCGAGAAATGATGTTTTAGTGCAATGAAATATAATTGTAAAGATAACTTATTTGAATTTAAAAAATTTATAGATTTAAGAATGCCCAATATGTTTTGTTACAAAGTCTCCAATTTTCAAGTTATATTTTAAAAGTTATACTAACTTATTATCGAATCATTAGCAGCTTTATGTGAACTAACTAAAATTGAGCAATTGCTGTATTTGAAAAACTAGTTAGTGTATTTAATTAAAATAGTTTGTTGATATTTATGTCTTGCTGTTTTATTCAGCAGCAACCCAATCGATCTTCTTAATTTGAGAAACACAATCAAATTTACTTAACATCTTGATTCAAGATATCTGTTAATTTAGAGGCTGTATGTATTTTATTTCAAACATTGCTCAATTTGTAGTTTAAAAGCAATTGCTCAATTTTATTATTATTTAAAATTGCATCGTAGAGAAAATGGCCATTACAGTATTTCTCATTGGAGACTTGTAACGGATGTTTTTTTAAAATGGGCTTTAATACATACATAAATACTACATGACTGGGCGGTAAAAATTGTTCATGTTTTATGTAAGCCAAATTGTCACTAAGCAGTGAATAAATATAATATTATTTTTTAAATTAAGTTAAAAAAAAAATCTGTGGCACAATATTTCAGTATAAAATAATTATATATTTGTAATCACAATCAAAAATCATAATAATCAAAAAGCATCCTGATCAAATAATATTTATAATTATATAAGGGATGCCGAGTTATTTGAATTATTTAATTGCCATTTTTTTAATTGGTTAAAAAACTACCATAATGATATACAATAAGATACACATAATGTAATATTAATTGTATAACTTAAATATGTTGTTATAAGCATATGACCAATCGAATTTCTAAATAATTTTGCTATTAAATATTGATACATTGATCCCCAATTCATCCAACGTTATTTTTGATTCCGATTAACCCATATTTGATGAAAATCTTACAGGTTCGTACATTAATACTAACATGTTTACATTTTGCTAGATTATACTTAAAGTATATACTTCAATTTATCATTGTGTGTGAAAGCACTGCGCATTGTGTGTGTTGGAATAGCCCAACCGCACACAACAAGTAAGAAAAACTGGTCGGATTTTAATATTTTCAAGCCTGACCTAATTTCTATAGTTTATAGTTGTCGGGGGCGTTTATCTTCGAATTATATTACTCTGCTATTTTTCAATTGAATATAATCGAAATTAATATTATTTTAAGGAGAAATGTTTCTATTGTTTTTTTCCTCATTTGGCTCATCGGTTACATCTTCGTTATCATTTTATTAACTATGCTGTTTCAATGCACCCATAATCGCAGGCCAATTTGTTGTAGCCCCTCTCGCCAATCACCTGGACGACCCGACGAATCTTGCAGGTTTCACGTTCAACGCTCCCTCGACAAAATTTTAAATGTCGTACTGCTATGGGCAATGACTATACAAGCCCTTGGGATACCTACTTAGCCTAACCTACCTTTTTATGTAGATTAAACTGCAATAGAACCGAATTTAATATCTTGTATGACCTCTTGTGGAGGATTATTTTACTCCATTCAAGTATGGTTGGTCGATGGGATTTAGGTCCGGTGTATTCGCTGGCTAGTTAACTAGTTTTCATTTCTAATGAATTTTTTTAGAGACGTTGGCGCTATGAGGCCTAGCATTATACTACATTAAGATAAACTCGAGATCATACCTCGCCGCAAAAATGTTCACTCCTTGGATACAGCAGTCAGTAAGTCGCCCTCCAATGCGTCTATAAACCTTTTGACATAATTTCAGTCTTGCTGCACGATGTCTAGAGAGAATAATGATTAAGCTTATCGTTTTTTTGTTGCGACGATTTCATTTTTTTTATACTCTATTCAAATCATATGTATATAGTTGAAATATTGATCTTAAATCGCTTAATCATGTTAAATACAACAAAAACGTATTTGGTTTAAAAGTGAAAACGATAACTTAGTTATGTACAATATTAAGTACGTAACTATTGAAGTAATTGAGATCTTTAAAATAGGGTTTCCTAAATTTAGGTGAGATCTATATGTATTTGGTTAATTATGTCATCAGTTCCAACAAATGTTTCCAATTATCTGAAATCCTGACACCCAAAAATCTCGTATTACATACTGAGTACAATTTAGAGATTTTATTTCAAAGAAATGAGTTCTTTGAAAAATGTTGCTTTGATTTAAGGCATATTTGTAACAAATTTCCATTTATTACAAATATGCCATTTAAGATAAATATATAATTTTTATTTGTCCAGTTATACAAATACTTGGTAGCATTTTTAGTGTAAATTATAGTTAAATTGAATTTGTAATTGTATTATAAATACCGCTATTATTTGATAGAAATTTACAAAAATATAATTAAGGCCGTTACTCGATAATAGAATATATTAGTTATATTCAAAATTTCTCAAGATTGATCGATATTGGACGGTTTATTAGAATGCGGAATTCGTTTTGAAATTCGATTTAGCTGTCTCTCAGATAACCCGCTTATTCTCTATTCTACTATGCGTCGATCAGCATTTGAAGTTGAAATTATACTATCCGACCCAGATTTTCTTTCGTACCCATCAATTAACCTCGCTACAAAACGTAAAGTTTTCGCCTCTTAAAATTAGTGTTATTATTCTTGCCACATCCATAGCCATTGGGTGAATTCTAATTCGCACCATATTATTGACTTACATTAAGTAATTGATTTTGACACAATTAAAAACTAATTAATTTTGAGAAAAAATATCTTAATTTACATAAAATTCAATTTACGACCGTACATTTTATACTTTATTTTCGTTATTGTCTTACGACAAGGTCTATTACGATTTAGTGGTATGAAATGGGAATCTGGTTTTAAGTACATACATTCATAGACATATTATTGAAAAGCATGGCATTTACACTCAAGGTAAAGAAAATTCACAATGTTATGTTAGCTCCACGTCATAATCCGAGAAATCTCTAATTACAAAAACTGCTATACAATCGACTATTGATTAATTCAGTTATATAGTGGACTTTCCATAATTTCCGCAACCCAATTATAATGAAGTTAAAATGTAAATTCCGATGAAAGACGTATGTATGTGGAATGAAAGAAGTTTTCTAAATTTAGTAGATTTTGTATTTGTGTACTAATCAGTAATAGCGGCGTCTATATTATTTCATTCGGAAGATAGCATAAGTCTCGTTGGTAAAAAAAAAAGTAACCGTCTGGTTGGCCGATTGGGTTCGTGTAATTAGTATTTATGTACTATTAAATCGGTTTAAGTTCCATCATTTGGCTATATTCTGATGTATAAACAGAAGGTGGGTTATTGAATACTCAAAAACGATTTTTTAGAAATTTTAAAATATGTATTTTAATTTGGTGTTTGTATATATAAATATAAACTATAGACATTATATCTAATATTATATTTTTTAACTATTTATTTATTTCTTAATTAATTTAAAGTTTAATATGTAAGATTAATTGTATTAATAAATAAATTATAAAAAAAAAACAAAAATATTTAATTTTAATAAACAATTTTTTTTTTAAATTCGGATATTGGCAAAATCAAGTTAAACTGTCAGAAACAGTGTAAATATTGCATTGGGTTACATGCAAAATGCAACATTGGTCACATTCGTCTAAAGCCAACAGAAATCAAACGAAAATATAAATCAACCTCCTGTTGAATCATTCTTTACATGGCCCGAATGGCACCACAATACATATCTCGTTGCCGTAAATAACAACGATGGCCAGAAAATCGTATGCAGATGATTAGACCAATAGACTTTCATCTGCATACTAGTTGCAGATGAAAGTCTATTGGTCTAATCATCCGCATACGATTTTCTGGCCATCGTTGTTATTTACGGCAACGAGATATGTATTGTAGGAATCATATATAAACAAATAAAATTATGTTCCTATTGAGCTTTTGCCGAACTGACACAATTTTTAAATATTTTCAAGTCTCGTTTGAGAATTATAAGTATATAAGTAATGTATTAAGGATAGTTTTATAGTATACAGAAATTTATATTTTATATATTCAAAAGAGTTTCAGCAACATCCCTCTAAGTCTAAATAACAATTGCCTCGAGTGTCTTTTTAACGGCATCCCGTGCATATGGAATGTATGATAAAGAATACCATGTCATAGCCAACGATTGAATTATCACAAATATTAATGCTAGGCCGGCCTTTTTCAACTAAAATAATAATAAATTAAAATAATATTCATGCTCGAGCCACGTAAGATCATTAATTCTTTCTTACCCACAATGCGGCTAATAGTGTTAACACTAGGGAAATAATAACAACAGTGGTGGCAATAAATCTTGTAGATGAAAACATTCTTTTGAGTTGTTTAACTGGCCCCATCAGGAAACATGTGCTATAATAAAACGAACCAATAAATATTCATTAAAAAATTATATAAAAAAAAATTATATTATTATATATATATATAAAAAATCATATATATACAGAAAACGCCCATTCACCTAGTCATGGATAAAATATTGCCAATTGTATAAAAAATTGCAAATATCTTGAGATTAAAACTAATAAATAATGTTATCGTTGCGAGAAACGTTAATAATATTCCGACAGCAAAACAAATACAAAATCCTTTGATTCTAGTCGACCAAGACAATGAGGAGGGATCATCTAACTGTAAAATTGTACACAATCCTATTTATCAAATATCAATAAATATATTAGAATAAAAAATATATAAAGATAATTTATATCTACATTTCCAATAATACTATTTTCCTCATCATTATGATCATTTCCAGTTAATACACGTCTCAGTTTATCCATTTTGTTTACAATTATTGTACGGTTTAAGACTTCTTTACATCAAAATATTTAATTGATCATCATTACGGTTGTTTTGACGTTTACTATGGTTGATCGTCAAAGATCGTCCCATATATAAGTGTTACCATACTGAAATCATTTTTGTTTGATCGTAAGTAAGCCCAATAAACTGATACATTAGGTGCGTTTTTTTATTAACAGAACTTCAAGTTCTATAAGAACATCGGGAATAATACTGGGAAATTTTATTTAGTTTAACCAATATATTTAATTTAAGTTCTATTTATTTGAATAATTTCAACTTCTAACTATATTTTTTGACGTCTATTGTGAAATAATACAGGTATCAAGCATAAAACAATGAAAAATATTTGTTTAAAATATTTCCTTTTAAAATTTCCCTTTTTTTCGAGTTCGTGTACTATGAATTTATCGCGAACTTGAAAAAACCAATGTTTTATCCAGAACATTGAAAAATAAAGTTAAATTTCATTTTATTTCGATAATAGTGAATTAAAATGTGTAGTTTAACATTAAATGTATCTTATTTATTGATAAAAAATTAAATTCATTTGGATTTTACTGAAAAAATGAGAAAATTCTATCCAGAACTTCATTCCAATAAGAAAATTTTTTGAATTAAAAAACACGACTATTACAATAGTCGTGTTTTTTAATTCAAAAATTTTCTTATTGGAATGAAGTTCTGGATAAGAATTTTCTCATTTTTTCAGTAAAATCCAAATGAATTTAATTTTTTATCAATAAATAAGATACATTTAATGTTAAACTACACATTTTAATTCACTATTATCGAAATAAAATCAAATTTAACTTTATTTTTCAATGTTCTGGATAAAACATTGGTTTTTTCAAGTTCGCGATAAATTCATAGTACACGAACTCGAAAAAAAGGGGAAGTTTTAAAAGGAAATATTTTAAACAAATATTTTTCATTGTTTTATGCTTGATACCTGTATTATTTCACAATAGACGTCAAAAAATATAGTTAGAAGTTGAAATTTATTCAAATAAATAGAACATAAATTAAATATATTGGTTAAACTAAATAAAATTTCCCAGTATTATTCCCGATGTTCTTATAGAACTTGAAGTTCTGTTAATAAAAAAACGCACCTAATGGCAGCATTGATTTCTTGATCAGTTAATTTGTAGAATATATTATCGAAATACTTGTTTCAGTTTTCAGCTTTTGCTGGACTCCAGACCAATGAGTCCAAAATAAAAATACATGATCTCTGGCTATCGGGACAATAACACACTAGATTTTAGTAATGGCCACTACACGGTTGAGCGAGTGAGGACGTTCAAATATTTAGGCTCTCTTATCACTCACGATAACTGGGTGGGTGAGGATATTTTAAGGCCACTACTAAAATTTAAAACACCAAATAAATGCCGTGAAGTTGAAACTTTCGAGATTGGTGATAAGACCCGTTGTTTTATGTATGAATGTGGACGTTGGACGCTGGCTGACTAACAAGTAAGAGAGATGACTCCGTCATTTGAGAGAAGAATTTACGGCCCAAAACTCGAGAACAATGGTACATACCTAGCGCTGCATCATATGTTCAGCTATCTCTGAAACGAGAGCCATCATATGGTAGGCACAGAGGTCGGTTTATACGACGATTGCCCCACGGTGTAAAGAACGATTTCTTCAGATTGTTTAAGACAGTATGAAGAAATACCATCATCATTACGTTTTAGGCCTATTCCCTGTACCACATTATAAAAAATATTGTAGTTTTCTTAATCAAGACAATTTATTTATATTAAAATTGTTGGAACCTACTGAGGTTCCGCACTCAATGCCACAAAGGGTGCATGGTGTTAACCTATAGAATTTATCGTAAATCGCAGCAGAGCACTGCAACCTTAGCAAACTGAAGTTTGAAGCAATAAATGGATAATAACTGATCTACGTTCAAAGATCAGGAAGAGATCTTGGGATCTATTGGGCAGCAATGCCCAGAATGAATGACTGAAATTCGGCCAAACATATAATTGTCTCCTTAGCAAGAAGAAAACATGTACCCAGTTATTGCCGTATAGCCTTGCTACAGAATTCAATTGATGCATAGCACAGTAAAAGTAAAACCAGTCATTTGTAGCACATATTTTGTAGATTAACAACATCATTTTGGGTGGCACAAAGGAGAATAATGTACGTAATAGATTATACTTTAAACGCTTGTATTGCTATCTGTTGAAAAACATGAACTTTCAGATCATTAAAATACATAACAAACAAAACGTTATTAACATAAAAAATCATGGCTACTTAGCAGCCCGGCAATTTATTGCTACTTCATTTTGATACACGTCGTTTGATGTTTGTGATTTATTTTTCAATAAAATTAAAAAAATTTTAGGAAAATGGAATTTTGTATTGAAATTTAAACCTGATAATGTTTAATAATTAATTACTATCTCTTCCATAGTCCATAAACCCATACCAAACCAATCCCAAAGTCATTTGTGCATGTATAATTTATTTTAATTTATTCCACGAGAGGCGCTCACCTTTGACAAAAGTACGTTTATACTCTTGGTCGAGACATTTTGTAGTTAACTTTGTATTAAATCCAAATTATCATTTTTTAGTGTTTAAGCTGCAGTATTAAGTTGTAGTCGAGTCGGAACTGAAAAGTCATATGTTGTTAGATCGAGTCGAGTTAACTGCAAGATGACTCTAACATAAACGTTAGTGTTGATTTTTTTGCCCTTTGAAATTTGTAGTTTTATCTGGTGTCGCGTGTTACGACAGAAACTTCTACTAAAAAAATCGCCCTATATGTATATATATCCTTTCATCGGGTACTACGATAAAATGGAAATTTGTTTGTGTACGTCCATACTAAAAAAAAAATCCAACCAATAAACAAAATTTTCATTTTTTTTCTAGTAGAAGTGGTTTTGCTGTAGTTGTCAACCATCTTGAAACGTCCATTAAAACAAAAAAATAATCAAAATATAATTCGGTGACGCCATATTGTAAGCCACCATATTTTATAAACAAAAAAATTATACACAATCATTTCTAAAAATATATTCATTTTATATATAAAATGGATTATAATAAAAATATAAGTTATACGTAAAATAAAATATTTCTCTTAATTTACGGTAGTTTTTTTAGATTCCTGAAACCAATACGAAATATATAAAATAATGTTGTGGAAAAAAGTTATAAATGCATATATTTTTAGAAATGTATTTGTCTCGTATACACATGGTGGTTAAACAATATGGTGTTGGTGTAGTTTAACATTTTTTTTTATTTTACTATTATTTATTTATTTTAGTTTCGCGTTACTGTATTATATTTCATAAATATATGGCTGTATAATAACTGAAAATTAAATTAATGGAAATTATTGTAATATTAAAATTAAAGTTAAAAAAAAATAAATTGTGTAGCTTCTTTTAAAAAAAAATTGTCGTGTATATGTATGAATTTATATACAACATTTATTTTATATTCAGCTTAAAGGAATAGGTGAGTTATTTATTAATTTAATTCATAACATATACTGTAAATTTAATTTGAAAAACAATATTCGTGAATTTTTCACTGCACACTGCTGACTGCATTACATTATTTTTGTTGTTTCGAGTGATTTCTGGTTTGTGTCTTTGATGTGCGTCAGATTTTTACAGTATTGTATTCGAATGCGGTACATATTTAATTAAGCGTCTAATATATAATCTAATTGCGCAATTCATTTGTATTTTACCGTTTCAGATAATTTTTGTAAGACGTATTGTTTATGGCGCGCAACTAGCAAAATGATATAAAAAAAAAACATGATCCATATGTCTTGAAGGAAGCGTACTTGACAAGACTAAGGTCAATTTTACACTGTTAAAAATTATTGATTAAAATTTTTTTTTTACCTCAAAATTTAAAAAAGACATGTCGGCAAACATGTCGCAACAAGATATTATGTGTGAAGTGGAAATTTCGGATACAGGAATGGTAGAAGTGGGTGACGTCGAAGACACTCAATTTGATGACATACCATATGATAATTATATCGACAATCAATATGAAGAGGAGATATGCGATACCGATGACCAAGGACTTATAATGCAAGGTATAGATGACGAAGAGGTTATATTACATTCCGAAGTAGATTTACAAAATGAAGAAGTGATCGATTCAGCAGATGTATATAGTGATGGGACCGGATTACCAAGTGAAATTTATATCGAATCATCGCCGGGTCCATCGTCACGTAAACGAAAAAATCAACAGAGAAATCGTATAATAAGTCGAGTACGAACCGGCCATCCTCAGGATATAATAACAATGGAAACTATTGAGAAACCGGGTGTCCGGCCACGCAGATGGGAACAAAAACAGGTTCAAATTAAAACAATGGAAGGTGAATTTAGCGTAACGATGTGGGCATCCGGAGCATCAGATGAGGATGATGAATCTAGCCCAGAACAAGATCCGGATTATACCGAATATATGGCTGGTAAAAAAATAACACATGAATCATGCGTACCCGGTTTAGATTTATCCGATCCGAAGCAATTAGCGGAATTTGCCAAACCCGGTCATAAAATAAAAATGAAAAAAAATCAACAAAATGATAATCACGATCGGACTATCGCCTGCCCGCACAAGGGATGCTACAAAATGTTTCGTGATAATTCAGCAATGCGTAAACACTTGCATACACATGGTCCCCGGGTTCATGTATGTGCTGAATGTGGGAAAGCGTTTGTTGAGAGTTCGAAACTGAAAAGGCATCAACTTGTTCACACTGGGGAAAAGCCATTTCAATGTACGTTCGATGGTTGCGGAAAACGTTTTTCGCTTGACTTTAATTTAAGGTAAGCCATTTTATTTTTTATTTATATAAAAGTCATAAAGCTAGTGAATGAAAAATGAAGAGCGAAGATATTCATACATGGTGGACCTCGCTCATCGTTATATAATATATAAATAAATGTATCTGGCGGCATAAAATCTGGTTGTAATTAACTTTATCAAGATGATAAACGTGACACCATCTTTAGTTTGGCTGAGGTGTTATTCGATTCCTCTTCAAGTATTTCTCTACTGCGATATTATTTTTTTGTAAATTTAGACAAAGTACTATTTTATAACTTGTTGTGCAGGAATATTTATTTCATAATGCCAGTTTCAATTTTTAGTACGTAGCTATTCAATGTTCAATGAGGTCTTTTGGTTGATAGCGTATTCCATATATATTTTCCTAGTGTTGCCTATTTTGCTAATTTATGTTGAAGCCAATAAACCTTTTATATTTTCTAGGGAGCTGGTATTTTATTATTTTGGCAGATAAATGGGGTGCGATTTCCCCAATATATGCGTGTTTTATTCTGTTAAATTTTTTATTTCGTTAAATTTATCGCGCAATAAATCCATTGTTAGTTTTGCTGTGTGGCAAATGGTAGCATCCTGTTGAAACCACAAATCAGTAAGGTTTGTTCGTTCCAATTGCTAGCAAAGAAAATTAGGTATCATCAATCTATGTCTTTCACCGTTGATGATGTCTTCCAAGCTAATTCGTCAAGTTGAGGTCAAAGAAATGCCGACTTGCAACTTACGAGAGATTGACAATTCACATGTGTCTGCTGAACAAGTAAGTGTCTTCAAATTTTCTTGAAATGCGACGAAATGTTTTTTCATTAGTAGAATGATTAGTGAATTACTGTTGTTTCTAAATTTTTGATATTTCTGATGCCAATCCATATTGGGTTTAAATGATTTTAGCTACATTTACATCATCGTTATTTTAAGGACGTTAGTTGGTATTTTTTGTGTTGTTAACATGCTGTTGCTTATCATTTAATTTCTTATTGATCTGCCAATTTTCATACTTTAAACTGGAACTCTAACCTAATTATTTGTAAATAATTATACTGAATTAATCTATTATTGTTTTAAATTATAGAACACACGTGAGAATACACACTGGTGATAGGCCATATGTATGTCCATTTGAGGGATGCAATAAAAGGTTTGCCCAATCCACCAATTTAAAATCGCATATTCTAACCCACGCTAAGGCCAAGTAAGTTGAATCATAATTAAAATAATATTTTGAGAAATAAACAGCAGCATTTATAATTATCATTTTTATATTTCTATTATTTTTTAAGAAGAAATACCGTCAGTAATCGTAACTCAATTAATATGGCGGGTAATCCAACTTATGTAAAAGTCGAAGTGTCGGACATGGATAATTCACAATTTATCGTTTATACAGGATAAAATACAAAATGAAAAAAACTATTTAGTAATTTTTATTTTTTATTTCTATCTCTTATCACAGACTAAATTTATTGTTTTTTTTTATAGTTCTGTGT
>OX596383.1:16767000-16832438 GCA_951394425.1 Tipula unca | reverse complement strand
TTCTAACATTTGGAGTTAAGATATTGAAATTTTAGAGTAGTGGGGCAATTCTAACATTTGGAGTTTAGATATTGAAATTTTATATTCAACACCATTCTCTAGTCACCAACACTGCAAGTTCCGAAATTATAAATTCCAATCAAGACTCTAAATCCCAACACAAGACTTCAAATCCTAATGTCTAGATAACAAATAGATTGGTAACCTATGACTCCAAATTCCAATCGCCAAATCTCGAATCTTAGACTCTAAATTCCAGTCTCTAAATTTCAATTTCAATTAATTCTAGGGTCGATTCGAAATGTAAATTTAGCCAAGACACATTGAAAACTGCATCCGCGCCAACTATAGAGTGTTATGGCAATTCTTATTTAGAGTGAGAGTTAAAATTTAGAATCTAACGCTTAGAAACTGTAATTTACAATTCATACATTAGAATTACGATTCGATTTCTAGTCTAGAAATTAGAATTTGAATTATTTGAATAATTCAAAGACTCGCAAGAGAATCGTTCACTCGAAATTTGGAGTTTAGATATTTGAATTTGGAACAATATTTAGAAATAATCGAACCATCCAAATGAAACCTGGTACTGAATTCACAGGCTGCAGACCTGTTCATAGAGATATGAACCATTGCAATCGGATCTCTATTACGGATTTTAGATTTTTGTATCAACAATTCGTGAAGATTAGCTTAGGCGATTTTGAATAAACACATTTGGGTACAAAATGTGTAGAAATAATCGAACCATCCAAATGAAACCTGGCACAGTATTTACCGGCTCGCAGACCTGTTCATAGAGGTATGAACCATCACAATCGGAGCTCTATTACGGATTTTACATTTTTGTATCAAAAATTCGTGATGATTTTAGCTCAGGCGATTTTGAATAAACACATTTGGGTACAAAATGTGTAAAAATAATCGAACCATCCAAATGAAATCTGGCACAGTATTTACAGGCTAGCAGACCTGTTCATAGAGTTATGAACCATTGCAATCGGATCTTTATCACGAATTTTAGTTTTTAGTATCAAAAATTCGTGGTGATTAGCTCAGGCGATTTTGAATAAACACATTTGGGTACAAAATGTCTAGAAATAATCGAACCATCCAAATGAAACCTGGCACAGTATTTACAGGCTAGCAGACCTGTTCCTAGATATATGAACCATTGCAATCGAATCTCTATCACGGATTTTAGATTTTTGTATCAAAAATTCATGGTAATTAGCTCAGGCGATTTTAAGTAAACCACATTTGTATATTTAAACCAACGGAAATTCAGTTAATTATTTTAGTCAGCACGATTCACAGTAATGAGAAGACCTATTCCGCCTAGCTTGTGACTTTTGTGAGCTGATTTGTATTTTTCATTTAATTCAACACGAATACCAACAGCGCTATTGGCGTAATCGAGTGTGTTTCTTATTTTACTAAATTAGCGATAGGCTGACTTTTGGTGGTCTAGGTGTGAAGCTGTCTTGGGGGAATCAAGTTGGTACTTGTTGCCAGCTCCGTATCTTGCAGCTTCCACAAGTGTGCGTGTTACCTCCCCGTGGTGACCACCGGGCAACTAGTCCACCATGTTTTTATGTGGTGTACTAGGCGAAAACACGACGCAAAACAACTGGGCCGGGTAAAGGTGTCAACCGTACCGTGCTGATAACCGGCCAGGCTGGGGGCCCAGCCTAAAAACTAGCCCAGCCTCTAACGGTGTATCCGGATACTTGGCGCCCTCCGGATCATGTAGCCATACCTGTGTATTGCGGATCTCTGCACAGGTGGACCTCCTTTCTCCGCTACTCGTGGGACCTATTATGGCAGAAAATTTAAAAACAAAAGAGACAGGTGCTCTTAAAAAACCGGAAACCAGTGCTGCTCGGCCTTTAGGCTCGGTTTCCAAAGTGCAACTAGGGGCTTAAGACCAAATGAGGCTGGCCCCTCGAAACCAAAGAGCAAAGGCGCGAATGCTGGCCCTCCAGTGTCAGCGAATTATCAGACCAGGAAGAGAGCCTGGCGCATGATCTCCAAGATCAGCAACATTCCGATGGAGCAGAGAACGGATAGGGACAGGGATACGCTTGCGTGGGCAAAACGTATCACTGAGCCACATCAGGAGGGTTCCGAGATCTCACAGCCGAAAAGGCAGAGATCTGATGATGAACCGCCTACGGAGGCTAAAAAAAAGCGGGTTCCGGTTAATGTCACCAGGCCCTTCAACGAGGTACTAAAGGAGCACCTGATCATGGCAGTCGTGGATAGGACTCAAGAAGATGGGAGCATTACCGCCCTTAACTGGAGGAAGGTGGAGAAGGCCTTAGCCGCCATCTTCCTAAAAATTATGAGGGAGAACCCAGGACCTGCTCCGTCTTGCCGAGACGGAGGATGGCACCGGAATCACGTCAAACTGACTGGCTGTGCCGATGAAAGGTCGGTGAGCCTCTACAAAAAGGCGATCGGCAGCCTGGGCGAAGTCTGGCCGGGGGCCAAATTAGAAGTGGTGACTAGGGAAGAAATTCCCTGCAGGCCAAGGGCGCAAGCCTGGATCCCTGCTGAGCGTAGTGATCCAAGGGAGATCTTGGAAATGTTGAAAATCAGCAATCCGGATCTGCCAACGGCCACCTGGAAGGTTGCCAAGTTAGAAGAGGTAAAGGCGGAAGCAGATCACAGATCGGCCGTCATTATCATTGATAGAGAATCCGTGGGTGCTTTGGCAAAATCTGGAGGCCTGATCAGCTATGGATTTGGAGCGATTACGCTCAAACTTTATAAGCGCGATGAGGCTGACAGATCTGGGGCACCTGCAGCAGAGGGGGAAACCACTTGTGGTGTCCCGCCTGGTGTCGGTGACCCAGAAGTCCGCAGCATCCCGGAGGATGCACAGGAGACACTATCCCTGGACTCGGAGATTTCGGGATCATTGGGACTAAGTTGTGCGCTCCTAACGGACGAATCGATGTCAGAGGAGTCTGACTCAACAGTGGTGGAGGGAAGCAATAACTAATGCTTAAGATCCTTCAGATCAACCTCCATCACTGTAAAGCCGCCTCGGCGGCCCTTTTTCTAAAAATGGAATCTGAATCCATTGATGTTGTTCTGGTCCAGGAACCTGGGTCAATGGTGACTGGGTGCTGGGTCTCAGAACTCCCAAATATAAAATACTACATGCGAAAAATGAAGGTAAGATACGTTCTTGCATTCTCGCTAGAAATAATCTGAATATTTTTATACTACTGAATTACAGCAACGCTGATGTAGTGGTGACTAGCATCGAGATGGATGGGCAAAATCTCTGGCTAATATCGGCCTACCTACCATACGAGGAGGAAAATATACCACCAGGTAGGTTGGGCAGGCTCGAAAACGAAAGGTAGGAGTCATCATGGGTAGTGATGCTAATGCGCATCACTCAATTTGGGGGAGTACGGACATAAACAGGAGAGGTGAGTTACTCCTTGATTTTATTTTAAGTACTAACCTAAATATATGTAATATCGGGTGTAAGCCAACCTTCATTACTAAAAATAGACAGGAAGTGTTGGACATCACACTTGTCTCGGATTTTATTAAGGAGAGGGTATTGAACTGGAAAGTGTTCGAAGACCATTCCTTTTCTGACCATTGTTATCTCCAGTACGAAGTGGATACAAAACCCACTAGCAAACCACCCTTCAGAAATAGGAGGAAAACTGATTGAGATTGTTTCAGAACCATTCTGGGTAACTTATTACTGGTATCGGTTCCAAACCCTCCTGCATCTACACAGGAACTTGATGCTCTAGTAACCAAGCTATCTGATGCTTTTAACAAGGCCATGTTAGGTGCATGTTCAATCAGTAGGCCCTTGGGTAAATCTAGACCACCCTGGTGGTCGAGAGAACTTCAAGGTAGTCGTATGAAATGCAGGAGACTGTTCAAGAAAGCGAGGAACACAAATGTTGCTGCAGATTGGGCCTATTATAAAGAAGTCCTCAAAACCTATAAGTACGAGCTGAGAGCAGCCAAAACGAGGGCCTGGAAGCTCTACTGTGGCAATATACAGGAGTCCTCGGAGGCGGCCAGGCTACGCAAAGTACTATGTTCTAGTCCTTCCATCCCGAGTTATCTACAAAGTCCGGATGGTTCATGGACTACATGTAGTGAGGAATCCCTGGAGCTATTACTAGAAACGCATTTTCCGGAGTGCTCGGTACTAGCTCCGGAAAGACCCATGATAAATATGGGTATAGACTCCGTAAGTCATATAGTAAAAAGGCGGAATATCCTATGGGCAATAAACAGCTTTAAGCCATACAAGTCGGCAGGAGCTGATGGCATTATCCCAGCAGATATCCAGCGAACTATTGACTTAACCCTACTCTGGCTGGAAGTTATCTTCAAAGGCAGCCTAGAACTTTGTCACATTCCTAGAAAGTGGACTGAAGTAAAAGTAATATTTATACCTAATGCGGGAAAAAGCTCTCATTGCTATCCCAAAGACTAGGCCCATAAGCTTATCTTCTTTTCTGTTGAAAACACTGGAAAGGCTAACAGAGGCTTACATTAGAGGCTTAATCAACCCGGGCGAGCTGTTGGGATCTCAGCACGCATACTGTAAGGGACGATCGGTGGAAACAGCTCTCCACTCCAGTGATGATTTTTTCAGTACAATTGTACTTTTTTCAGTACAATTGATTTTCCAAAAGTACGCTAGTACAATCAGGTGTAAAATTGTACTTTTTCGGTTTCGAAAACAAAAAGTCGAATTCAGTACATTTTTAGCTTCAAATATTACAAAATTCCTAATGGAACCCCTAAAATGTGTTTATTGGGTTGATTGAAGTGAAAATATGTCGAATTCGAACTACATTGATTGTTTTTGGTGTTCATTCCGTTCATTTCATTCTTCCAGTTCTTTTTTTCCCAAAACTAATTAACGTGAAACGTCCCAATCAGGCCCAAATAATTGAATAAAAGTAGGTCTTACTAACGACAAAAAAAAAGAAGAAGAATTATTAGAATATGTAATTAATTAGTTCCTAAAACTACAAAATGTTCCTATTTTGAGTTTTCAACAGAAAGACAACTACTTAAATGCTATGTTTTTTATTTTATAGAAAACTTAATAATGTATTTACTTTATTTTATGTCTAATTTTTATGTATTTATGTAGACGGATTTTATAAAAATATGCTTAAAATATTAAACGCGAGTGTTTCTTTTTTATTTAAATACGAATGCGATTTTGTCTAGAAAAGTACTTTCGTGTCCGAAAAAGTACTATTTTTTGCATGGAAAAAGTACTATTGAAAATGTTGAAATATCATCCCTGCTCCACTCCCTTATAGGCCCGATTGAGAAATCACTTGAATATAAGGAACATTCAATGGTGACCTTCTTGGATATAGAGGGGGCCTTTAGCAACGTCAGACCGGGCGCAATCACTCGGTCCCTTGCGTGTCTGGGGGTAGACGCGTCACTCAGGGGCTGGATAGATCATATACTTAGAAGCAGGATCGTGACAGCTTATCTGGGTGGGACGTCTGCCGGCAGATACGTGAGCAGAGGGACACCTCAAGGTGGGGTTCTATCCCCCTTCTTTGGAACTTGGTCATAAATGACCTGTTACTAAACCTGGAAGGGCAAGGCTTCAAGGTGGTTGCTTACGCGGATGACGTTGCTATTGCGGTCTTCGGTAAATATCCTAGTACGCTGAGTGAGCGCATGCAGTGCGCGCTTGGCTACCTCTCTGAGTGGGCACGCGGCTGCGGATTGAACGCAAACTCACAGAAAACGGAGCTGGTCAATCACTCAGTGTGACCCGCCGACATTAAATGGTACTCGCTTGATCTTTACGGATAGAGCAAAATACCTCGTTGGACAGCAAGCTAAGCTGGAAACCAAACATCGTAGAGAGAGTAAAAAAAGCTACTATAGCGCTCTACTCCTGCAAAAATGCCATTGGAAAGAGATGGGGTATGGAGCCCCACATAGTACACTGGCTCTACGTCTCAGTGGTCAAACCTATACTGCTGTATGGGGTTGTCGTCTGGTGGCCAGCGTTAAAAGTTATGGCCAACTTTAAACTATTGATGAAAGTCCAAAGAACGGCCTGCTTGTGTATAAGTGGGGCTCTCAGGAGCACACCTACTCAAGCTCTGCAGATTCTCTTTCATCTTACTCCCTTGGATATTGCGGCCGAGCAGCTTCATGCAAACTGCTGCTTCAGGAAGAAGCCATAAAAGAAACGAACGTCAGATGGTCTAAAGCCAGTTCGTGTGTAACAACCAGGCAGATCTGGCCTGGACTTGACCGGTCCAGATCAGACCAACTGATATCGCTTCGACGGGAACATATTGGTATGGTCGTGGGAGCTATAACGGGACATTGTCTCATTGGGATACATGCGAGCAGACTGGGTGTCCCAGCCCATGATTTCTGCCGCAGCTGTGGTGACGAGGAGGAGGAGGAAAATGTGCTCCATCTGCTCTGCACCCGTCCTAGTCTAGCGTACAGCAGAACAAAATTTATGGGAACTTCCCCTTTGAACGACTTCTCGGATCTTAGTAAAATCGAGATCCGGGACCTTAAACGCTTCTTGGTAAGCTCAGGATGGTTTAGCGAGTGAAGAGGAGGAAACTCGAATGTGGTACAGCTACGGACCAATTTTGTGTCTATGCTAGTCCTTCAGGACAGCCACCCTTACCTAACCTAGCCTAGCCTGACTTTCTATAGCTAATATTTTAGTGTTATAAGGGTTCTCATTTTATTGGATTTGTCCAAAATACGAGACAAAAGGTCTGGATTTCTATTTTACATATGAAATAAAGTCTAAAGCTAAGATGGGATTATTTCATTATTTCCAATGGGACAAGTATTTTATACAGGGAAATTGTTACAAGCTTCTTACTTCATTCACTAGTAATAGGGGCCTTACAAAAATAAACAAATGAAAAACCAATAAATTTTTTAAAGGAATATGTTTCGATTCCATTTAGTACATGTATGTATAATAAAACTAATAATAATTAGATTAATAAAATATTATAATAAATTAAAAACAAAATATTTTAATGGTCAATATAGATACATATGTATTCCTTTTAATTTTGTTTTAAATCTTTCGTTTATTCCATTCTTGTTTGAAAGCAATATAATATACAATTTATAGAGGTGTAATTAAAATTAAAAATAAAATGTTTGAATGTTTTTAGTTGGGGCTTTATCATTTCTTGGCTAGTTCGGTTGATAACCAATCGAGACCTTCATATAAACCGTGGCCTTGTGTTGCACAGGTTGCCTGAATATACCAGTGTCTATTGCGTAATTGATTTAAATGCAACTTGTCGGTTAATTCAGCAGCCGTCATGGCATTTGGTAAATCTTGTTTATTGGCAAAAACTAGCAGAACAGCATCCCGTAATTCATCCTCTTGAAGCATATTTTGCAATTCTTTTTCAGCTTCGGTAATACGTTCCCGATCATTCGAATCGACTACAAATATTAATCCTTGGGTATTTTGAAAATAATGCCGCCACAATGGACGAATCTTATCTTGGCCACCTACATCCCATACGGTAAAACAAATATTTTTGTATTCAACTGTTTCTACATTAAATCCAATGGTTGGAATTGTTGTAACAATTTCGCCCAATTTAAGTTTATATAAAATTGTAGTTTTACCGGCCGCATCCAAACCGACTAAAAATAATAACACAGATAATTTATTGCGTTAAAATAAACGTGAATTCCTATATGATAAATCAAATATAACCTCACCCATTAAAATTCTCATTTGTTTTTTACCGAAGAGACGAGTCAATAGACTTGAAATTGTTAATCCCATTTTTATATGTATATCCTTTTAAATTATATGTTTAACAATTAAATTAATTTAGCAATTTTGATTAATTATTCCGTGGAATGCCACGTCACTTTATTGCCCAGTTGCTAACAAAATATTCGCCAACAAAATTCTGAATGAGGTGCTCCTCTCTTGTTGGTGGCTATGCCGTGTAAATTTTAATTTTATTTTTTCGTACTCCGTAACAACACACAATTTTACATAAAACAATATTTCTGTACAAAAAAAAATGATTTTATTTATTTATTTTATATTATTCAAATCACAGCGCTTTTATAAATATATATTAAATAATTAATTTAGAACTTTAATTTTTTTTTATATTTAATGTTTGCAAGATAATGCTAAAATTTGTTATTTGACTACCAAAATTATGAGTAATAAATAAATTATGGCGACTTATTTGCTCAATTTGAGATATTCTATTATGTTTGGTCGCCATGTTAAAATTGCTTAATTACACTTTAAACAAATTCATCGTTCACCCTATATACATTTACTAAAAATTTACGAGTTTCACTATTTCTCCAATAGAGGTTAAAAAAACGAAAATTTTATGAGCGAATATATAAAATATTTAAATTTAGTTCCAAAAACAGTATATTTGTTATGCGAAACGATAGTTGTGTGTCTGAGTGTTATTTCCAGCTCATTTCTCAAAAATAGTACAATTAACGAGTATAAAAGTAGAATAAGCGCCTCTCGCTATAAATTATAATTGCCATTTATACTGGTTTTACACTGTAGATAGTATAATAGCAAAAAAGTATAATACTATTATACTAGCCGGTGTAAAACCGACGTTCGATAGTATAATAGTATATTAAAATATGTCAGTATAATAGCTCTAATATCTACGGTGTAAAACCAGTATTAATAAAATAGTAAAATCATCCATCACAAAATTTTGTTTTACTAGTTTATTTAAATGAAGCAAACCAAGCTAGCTGTAAAATAACATTTTTTTTTTTTTTTTCAATTTTATTTAAATATTTTAAATAAACAATTATTACAATCTAGTCACCTGGACTAATGAGCAATTTTATTCTAACTTAATTTACTATGTTGTATTAATCTATGGCTTCTTCCCACTGGTGTTCCATAGTGTCTGATAAATTGAATTAAACCACATCGTTATTGTGGAGTTTACATCAGTGCTGGGATGTTCTATCATCACTTCGGTTCGCTTCGATAGACATTTGTGTCTCTTTTTTTACGAACAAAATTGTGCTCCATTGCGTTTTTTGAATTACGTTTTGTCTATTGCGATCTCAGCCTGTTAGACTAAATTTGAAAACTATCTCTTTTTCCTATTTTCATTTGCCATCGAAAATAAAAATATTGGTGATATTTTATCGCATGAATTTATAGAAATAGAATCGAGTAGGCTATGCTCACAATATAAATTGCGAAATAGAATACAATTTTGTTCGTAAAAAAAAGAGACACAAATGTCTATCGAAGCGAATCGAAGTGATGATAGAACATCCCAGCACAGCATTACGCTGTTTACACTAGCAATTACACCAGCTCAAAAGGTTTAGTTCGTTTAAGCCTGCGTACAATATCTGTGTTGTTTAACAGCTTAGTTGCCTCAGTGTTAACATGTTGTTCGAGCCTTTGCCTATGTCTCACTGCATTTTTTTGGATTTCCTTTGAAACAGTGTCCACTTTAAGGTCCCTATGGAGGTCTCTGTTTCTAACATACCATGGTGCATCAACGATGTTCCTTAATACTTTGTTTTGAAATCTTTGGATGATTTCCACGTTGCTCTGTTTGGTACAACCCCAAAGTTGGATACCATAAGTCCAAACCGGTTTTAATATTTGTTTATATAATAGAAGTTTGTTGTATGTTGATAGAGCGGAGCTCCTTCCTATCAGCCAATACATCTTTCTATATTTAAGCCCCAGTTCTTCACTTTTCTTTTTGACGTGTGCTTTCCATCGTAGTTTTGCATCTAGTGTCATGCCAAGATACTTAGCCGTGTTGGCATACGGTATTATTTCTTGATTAATTGTAACCGGAATATGTTCGAGTCGTTTGTTTGTAAAATTGATGTGAACTGATTTAGTTTCGTTAAGTTTAATTCGCCATCTTTTGGTCCAGTTATGTACTTGAGTAATAGCTAACTGTAAACTATGAGTTGATTCTTCGTTGCTATCTCCAACAGCTAAGATTGCCGTGTCATCAGCAAATGTCGCCACAGTGTTGTTTTCTAGTACAGGGAGATCATTTGTGTACAATAGGTATAGGACAGGACCTAATACACTGCCCTGCGGTACTCCTGCCTTGATTTCTTTCAATCCAGAATAGGAATCGTCTAATTTTACTCTAAAGAATCTATCTTTCAAGTATGATTCTAATATTGTAGTGAATTGCATTGGTAGTACAGTTCTTAACTTATAGTTAAGTCCTTCGTGCCAAACTTTATCAAAGGCCTGTGCAACGTCTAAGAATATCGTTGAGCAGACTTTTTTCTCCTCTAATGCTCTTTCAATAATATTAGTTATTCTGTGTACTTGATCTAATGTTGAGTGTAATGTTTGGTTGCGAAAACCGAACTGATGATTTGGAATCAGGTTTTTCCTCTCAATTATCGGATTTAGTCTTTTTACTAATAACTTCTCAAAGAGTTTAGACATAACTGGTAATAGTGATATTGGCCTGTATGATCCAGTTTTGTGTGGTGGTTTCCCAGGTTTAGGAATCATAATTACTTCTGCAATTTTCCAAAGGCTGGGTACGTATTTCAATCGAAAGGCGGCATTTATAATATTGGTGAGCTTTAATAATGCTTTCCTTGGTAGTTCTTTTAAAATTTCTGCTGTGATAAGGTCATAACCCGGCGCTTTTCTCGGATTCATGTTTGTTTTTATCTCATACATGACTTCTTTTGGTGTTGCTCGTAGGATTTCTTCACTTTCCTGTACAACCTCTCCAGTTATTATTTCGGCTTCCAATGATTGGTCATCATGTGGTTCAAATATTTTTTCCAGGTATTCAGCAAAATTTCGTACTTTATCTTCGTTATTTCTGGCCCATTTGTTATCTTCTGTTCTGATTGGAGGAATCTGCATTATTGGCCTTTTAATTCTTTTGGTTGCTCTCCAGAGAGAATAATCAGTACTAGTATCATTAGATAATTTTCTGAGGTAGTTACTGATAGATTCGTCTTTCAAATCATTGATTTCCCTTTTAAGTAGCTGAGTCAGATTGTTTAGCTTAGTTTTATCTTGAGGGGCTCTAGTTTGTTGCCATATTCTCCTTGCCCTTCTTTTTTCTGCCAAAAGCTCTCTAATTTCTCTAGGGTAGTTGTTTCCCTTAATTTTCTTTTTAACTTCAGGAGTGTTTTCCCAAGCTGACTGCTGTATGTCACATATGAACTTGTGAACTTCTTTTTCTAATTGCTCCTCACTCCTTAGCGGAACCATTAAGTTAATTTTTCTTTCTAAAGACTGTCTAAAGTATTCCCAATTTGTGTGTTTATTTACTAAACTAGAATAGCTTTTTTTTTGAATGATCCTTTCACTTAATGTCAAAAGTATTGGGGAGTGATCAGAGCTTAAGTCAAAACTTTCATCTATATGTATATAATTTACAGATATATTTTTCACTATAAAGAAATCAATTAGATCTGGTATTTTATTTGGATCAGTTGGCCAGTAGGTCGGTTTACCATTTGATAAGGCTTCACAACCGTATTTTCTGATAGCATTGAGGAGTTCTTTCCCTTTGGTTGTTGTTAGTCTAGAACCCCAGTGGATATTTTTTTCATTAAAATCTCCTCCAATTACAAATCTTTTCCCTAGTTTACTGAAAAATTCAAGATAATCTTTTTCTTTTAGAGAGTATTTCGGTGGGCAGTAAATTCCAATAACACTAATAGAGTTATTTTTGGTCTTGATATTAACAGCTGTTGCTTGTATTTGTTCTGTTTCATATTTTAATTCCTCGAAGTGATTAATGCTATTTCTAATTATAACAGCACTACCTCCCTTGGCAGTATTTCCCGGGTGAATAGTGTGATATGT
The DNA here is from genome assembly GCA_951394425.1 of Tipula unca. Classification (NCBI taxonomy): domain Eukaryota; kingdom Metazoa; phylum Arthropoda; class Insecta; order Diptera; family Tipulidae; genus Tipula; species Tipula unca. Next base: position 16,820,554 of record OX596383.1, on the reverse strand, counting down.
TTTATAATTTCTAAATTTGATAATTGATTGTCTAGTGAAGTGAGTTTCAGAGATGAGACAGACATCGATTTTCTCTGCGTCCAGAACCATTTGCAATTCCTGTTGGTGTTGCTGGAGTCCATTGGCATTCCAGCATAAAATTCTTAAGTCGTTAGACATGGCTTTGTTTAGGGATGGCTCCCTTAGTACTGTATTCTAGTTTCTGTAATCGCTGATCAAAAGTATTAAGTTTGCTTAATATCAGCTTAAGCGTTTGATTTATGTCGTCTGTTTGAGGAGTTTTTTGTTTGTTTTCGTTACTCATCATTACTTGAACGTAAGTTTTTTTGCCCACTTCTCCTTGAGAGGCTATCAACGATTCACGCCTTAACTCTCCTTTAAATGATTCAGGCCTGTTTATTCTAATAGTTTGCTTCTTTATTACATTTGTATTTTTAGCATTTATGTTTTTGTTTTTGATGTTTTGCAATTCAATAGCAACACTGCATCCTCTGTAGTTAGCTGGATGGTTTTCTCCACAATGTACGGATCGAGGCTGTACATCTGTGGGTTTGACACAATCTCTAGTATGGTGTTTACCTAGACATTTGACACACCTGGGGTCTTTGTTACAGTATTTTTGAGTATGTCCATATGCTTGACATTTTTTACATTGTGGTATAAGCCTAGATCTTCTTAGGGGCTCAATATTGACTTTGCATCCCAAGATGTACTTGATTTGATGTATTTTTTCAATATCATCATCTGCGCTGAATGTCAGCATATACATGTTCAGAGGCTCCTTACTTCTCCGTTTTAGCTTAATTGATGCTTCAGTTGCATTAAAACCTTTTCCTTTCAGGTCCTCAATTATTTTTTCTGGTTTACATGTAGAGTGCAGATTTTTAGCCATTACCCTAATTGGTCTGATTTGTTTGTTTTCAAACGTATGCCAAGAATGTCCCCCTTCGCTTAACATTTTTGTCATTTCTCTGTAGGTTTCACCATCTGCTAAGTTTACTTTGATGTTGTTTCCACTCATCAATTTTGTATTAAACTTATCTGTTTTAGTTACTGTTTTAATTTTCTCATACAGTAGATCATAGTTTTCAACTCCATCTATAACTATTGGGGGTGGTGGAGGTAATTTTTTTGGATTGTTTTGGATTATTTTAGGAGTTGTCTCCTTTAGTTGAGGAGGAGTAGGTGTATCATTCCTTCTCCTTTTTTTTCTCTGGCTTTTGACTCTAATCCACTCAGTTTCGTGAGCTAATTCTTCTTCATCCGTATGGTATTCTTGTTCCATTACTTTTTGGGTAGGAGGAGAATCAACGTTTTCCTTTGCTTTAAGGGCTTTAACTTCGTCTTCAAGAATTCTTATATGTTCCTGCATCCAAGCAATTGCATCATTTAATTGCTTATTTATATTATTAGATTCAACCAATGCAGCATTGGCCTTACGCAATTCCTGATAGAGCATTTCTTCTTTTTTAGAATTTTTGTCCTCTGGAAAAGCATTTCTCGGTAACTCCACAAGTTCTGTAGGTATTATTTTGTTAATCTTCGCGGTGAACGTGCTACAGGCTCTCGTAGGAGACCTCGGTAGAACCTGAATCTTTTGGAAAGGATCGATATTATCCATTTCTGAATCACTCATTCTCGTGGATTTACCAATATAGTTATTGGTGTACCACCTTAATTTAAACACACAAACAACTCATCGACCCAATACTTTTGGCCGGGAGTGTATTTTGAATAAAATAAAAAAAATAAAAAAGCTAACACTGCACTTTTAATTTTTTTTCCTTTTCACTTTGTTCAATATGCACTTATACAAAATAATTAAAAATAAACTAATATCACTGCACTTTTTTATTTCTATTTTTTCGATTACACTTCTCCGATTCCACGTCCAAACCTCACAACGATTTGAAAGAGAATCAACGACTTGAAAGAGTAAAATAACATTTTTAATAACAAAAATTTTAAACGTGAAACTTGTACAGGTTGCCATTTTTCTGCTAGATACTGATATGTATGAAAAGCGGGAAAATTGAAAAATATAATATACACATTAATTAAAATTTTGTCTATGATGACATTATTTTGCTGGTATGCAGGTAACTTTCAAAACCGTAGTACATTCCTTGGATCTGTCATCAAATATATTTTTATTGACGATTGGAACATCACAAATTCCACGTAGCGGGATATTCACGCAGTTTGACGATTATGATTTATTTTTAGAATAAAAATAAACAAAATAAAATTAAAGAAATTTTAGCAAAATGCGTTTTTTGTATTGAAATTTAAATCTATTGTGTATAAAACTTTGTATACTTATTTCCTCCATAGTCAATACCACACAAATCACAAAAGTCATTATGCGGCTCTTACTCTACTTTTACAATCGTTAATATAGGAGTAGAACTTGTTTTTTATTTGACTATTGTAAAAGTAGAGAGGCCCCTGTGGTCGGGGGGTACTCACATGTCTCGTAAATCAAAATTGCACGAACATGTTTCCCAAGAATACCACCACAGTATCCTTTGCTGGTCGTAGGAGGCGACTAAACGGTTGGATCGCTGGGCTGACGACCCGCATCCGTAAAAAAATAAAATGTTTATAAAGTCAACAAACAGAAAAATGGATACCGCCAAAAAAACACCGGACCCCCGCTCAAGTACCCGGACACGAGATTTAGGATCGGCACGTGGAACGTGCAATCACTAAGGAAACCAGGAGCGTTAGAGGGCCTAATCACGTGCATGAAGGAGTATCGGCTGGAACTCGTTGCTCTTCAAGAAACTCGCTGGCCTAAAAGTGGAGACCATGTGTCCCAGGGCTATACATTGTTCTACAGTGGAGATGACCTCGGAAATCTTGGAGCTGGATTTCTTCTTGGGCCGCAGGTAAAGAACGCTGTTTTGGATTTCCAAGCAGTCAATAACCGATTGTGTAAGCTTCGCTTGCGCATGAAGTTAGCTAACCTGTCGATAATTTGTGTACATGCGCCCACAGAAGTCAGCCAGCCCCAAGATAAAGACTCATTTTACAATGACTTGGACGATCTGATGGGATCTATACCCGAACACGATGTTAGAATGGTAATTGGGGACTTTAATGCTAGAGCTGGCAGAAATCAGACCGACTTGTGTGAAAACATAGGTCCGTACTCCCGACACGAAACTGCGACCGATAATGGTGAGAGAATGATGTACTTTGTGGTTGCTCATGATCTTAGAGTAGCAAGCACATTCTTCCCTCACAAACACATACATCTTGAGACATGGACACATCCTCGCGGAACTTCCCGCAGCCAAATTGACCATGTGTTAGTTTCTAAAGGACGGGCTCAGGTTGTGCAGGATGTGAGAACTTATCGGTCAGCAACCAAATACGTAGGCAGCGATCATCATTGGGTCGCTGCAAAGCTACGATGGAAGTTTTCGTACAAGTCTGGGAAGACAGCGAAACGCATGGTACGTTTCGATTGTGAAGGTCTGATAAATGAAGATCAAAAGAAACGATATCAGGATCTTGTCAGCGACAACATTAATGAAGCTAATTACCAGTCTGACTGCGTGAACTCTGTGTGGGAGGTACTGAAAACTTCGGTTGTCAATGCTGCTCAACAGACTTTAGGTATAGTGAAAGTCAGACCCAAGAATGATTGGTTTGATGACGAGTGTCGTCTTGCAGTTGAGCAACAAAATATAGCCCATAATGAAGTGCAACAACGTCTCACAATCGCGAGGAAAAACAAGGCTGCTCTTGCAAGAAGGGCAGCTAAGCGGATTTGTAGACGGAAGAAGCGAGAATGGTGGAAGGCCGAGGTTCTGAAAGTACAACAACTCAGCAATGAGCGCAGTTCGCGTAATTTCTTTAAAGGAATTACTGGACTGCACCATACTTTCAGGCCTACGTCAACCGCCATTCGGGACCGGGATGGAAACCTCTGTTTCAACATCGACGCAGTACTTGACGCATGGAGTGGACACTTTACTGACCTGCTTGATGTCCATCATGCGTCATAGACTGTTGTTGAGCCACCTCTAACACAGACTGCGGAGATTTGCATTGAGGAGCCATCCCATGAGGAATTCACTAAAGCCATGCAGAGATTGAAACGAAACCGTGCACCTGGAGTGGACTGCATTAATTCGGAGCTCTTGATATTCGGAGGGGATACTTTGTTGAACTGTCTTTTCGACCTTATTCGATTAGTATGGCGAACCGAAGTTATGCCTGACGAATGGAAAGTGGCCGCGATATGCCCCATCTTCAAGAAGGGAGACCGCTTGAAGTGTGAGAATTATCGCGGTATAGCCCTCCTTTGCACAGCGTACAAGTTACTGTCATACATTGTATTGGATAGAATCACTCCTCTAGCGGAGGGTTTGGTTGGTGACTATCAAGGAGGATTTCGTCCGAATCGATCAGTCACCGATCAGGTCTATTCGCTGCGGATGATTCTATCTAAATATTATGAGACATCCATCCCCGTACATCAGGTGTTCCTGGATTTCCGGCAGGCCTATGACTCGATCAATCGAGAGAGTTTATGGTCTGCCCTGGAATACCTAGGAATGCCAACAAAACTGGTACGACTATGTAGGATGACAGTGACGCAGTCCCAATGCTGTGTTAAAGTTGAGAACAGGCTATCGACAAGTTTTGTAGTTAACTCGGGTGTTCGGCAGGGAGATGCTCTGTCCCCGATACTCTTTAATCTCATGTTGGAGTACATCTTTCGTAAAACTGAAACACCGCAGCGTAACATCTTATATCGCCAGTCCAATCAGGTGCTTGCATATGCAGATGACATATGCGTGATTGGACTGAATAGCAACGGCGTGAAAGAAATACTTGATCCGCTTGTAGAGTTTTCAGCTTTAGTTGGACTTCAGATCAATGAATCCAAAACGAAATACCTGATCTCTGGTTTTAGGGACAATGGCACTCCAGATTTTAGTAGTGGCCACCACACGTTTGAGGGAGTGAGGAGGTTCAAATATTTGGGTTCTCTTATCACTCACGATAACAGTGTGGGTGAGGATATTAAAGTGCGGCTGGCAGCTGGCAGTCGTTCTTTGTATCCTCTAAGGCCACTGCTAAAATCTAAACACTTATCAAGTGCCGTGAAGCTGAAGCTTTACAAAGCGTTGATCAGGCCCGTTGTTATGTTTGGATGTGAAAGTTGGGCGCTGACGGATGAGTACGAGAGATGGCTCCTTACATTTGAGAGAAGAGTCATGCGTGTGATTTACGGCCCAAAACGCGAAATAGATGGTACCTACCGAGCTCTGTACAATATCGAGATCAGAGATCGGATGAAGATCCCCGATATTGTACATGAAATAAGATCTCAGCGAGTACGCTGGCTCGGGCACGTTCTGCGTGCTGATCCGGAACGAATTGTGCAGCGATCTCTGAAAGGAGAGCCACCATATGGTAGGCGCAGAGGTCGTTGCAGGCGACGATGGCTCCACGGTGTAGAGAACGACTTGGCCTCTTCAGATTGTCTTAGACAGTATGAAGACCATGCTCGGGATCGAAACCGCTGGAGCCGAATTGTTGACTCAGTAAGGGGCCAGTAATGGCCTTTAAAACTGTTTTAATTAATTAAAAGTAGAGAGAGCGCCTCTCGTGGAAAATAACTCTTAAGTATACGAGCATAACGACTTATGTGATATGTTTGATATGGATTTTGAAAGAAATCGTAAATAATTATTATACATAATCAAGCATATATACAAAAAACACAGTGCAAAATTTTTACGTGTATTCGTTTCAAAATTAATCCGCTATGTAGAATTTATGATCTTTGAACTGTCAATTGATATTAATTGACTGGTAAATTAATTTCAGAGTCTCTCTTAGAAAAATATAAAATACAATAGCTCAAATTAAAACGTAAATAATGGCGTATTAACGACCACGGATTGCACGTAACGGAAAATCTTTGAAGCGAATATACTCACAGTTTGACTTTTATGATTTATTTTTAGAATAAAAATAAACAGGTCTATGATAAATTATAACAAAGTGCAATTTTTGTATTGAAATTTAAATGATGTACAATTATTAGAGGAACTAGCTCCATAGTTTACACCACACGAATCACAAAAGTCATTTTGCTTGTATATTTTATTTTTATTTTTTCCACTTTCTTTTCCACTTTCTTTTTGCACTTTCTCTACTTTTGCATTCGTTAATTCATCTATAGAATTGTGTTTTATTGTAAGTTTATGTTTATGTTTAACGACAAGGTAGGTTAAACTGTCACAAAATAAAAAAATCATACGCATATTATAATAAATAAGTAATTAGTAATTATTTAAATTAGTGTATTTATTACGTATATCAAAAACAGGTATTGACTTTTGTTTACGAACATTGCCGGATATTGTCAAAATATTATAAGACCACTACGAAGGTGAAAATATTGGGAATGGGATAGGAGTTGGTCCTTTATCGGTAATTAATTAAATAATTGGACTTGTTGTGCAAACTTCGTAATTTTTATTACCTATCGAAGATACCTCTATTTGAAAAATTATAGAACTGGGGGTCGATTATGTATCTCTCGTATTACGAGTTACGACAACTCGTAATCCATGAAGTCGTAATTGCGACATAGCACGATTATGTAAGCAAGTACGAGATACAATTTTTTTCGAAAAAATGGAGTTACCCGATATGTTTATTTTCGGACACATATTTTGTTTTGGTTTTTATTTTGTTTACAAATATTTAGTGGTTGTCAAAATAAAATTGGCGCGCTTGAAAATTGTTTGTGTTTTAAATCAAAACTATTTGTTTTAAACCAAAAAAAATGAATTAAAATAAAATAAATAAAAATAAAATTATTTTGTGTATTTAAAAATTTATTTGAAAGTAAGTAATCTTTTGGTGTTTTAACATTATAACCAAGCTAATTTGACATATCATAATTCTATTTACAGGAAAACACTGTAATGGATCCTGTTGTTGAATTCATTCACCTTTGGCAAAATCGGGATGGTCTTCCATAAAACTAATAATTTTATTTAGTTGCTGTCCTTTTGTTCGGTTTGCCCTAAATAATACTTTTTGTAAACAAAATAAAAATTATATTAATTATTTGTTTATATTATAAATACAAAATAAAGTATTAAATTATGATTATTATAAACACATATATTTTCATTTTATGTAATAGATTGGAAACTACTTTTTTATTATTTTTATTAAAAAAATTGTAATCACTTCTTCAACAACACTTAAACGATTTTTGACAATTAAGTCGTTTTTCGCAAAATCACCACACTACTATGGTTGTCGCACTTTTCAAAATGGAATGAATATAGCAATAAATCAAACTATTAAATTCATGTTTAATAGTAATTTATTAATAAAAAATCATATGTTCGACTATTGAATTATTACTAAATGTCTAAAAACATTATTTGAACAGTTAATTTTGACAAATTTTCCTTAAAAACAATCATTTCAACCATTACGAGTTGCTTGTCGTACTCAAAAACTTGTACGAGTAAAACAACAACAACATGTCGCAACTCGCAATTACGAGAACTCGAAATGTCTTACATAATCGCGTTTGGTCGTAATTTCGAAAAACTCGTAACTCGTAATGCTTACATAATCGACCCCCTGATAGAAATTTTTTGTGACGATACTTTGGTTAATTGGGTTACTTACTTATAAATTGAGCAACTATAATAAATTTGAAATGTCAGAAATGATGTATAAATATTTGAAACGTCAACAAAAGAAATTTTATGTTATTATTCGAATCCGAATTTGGTTTTATAATTTTATTTATTCTATATAATGCCTCATCGAAATGTTAGTAATCAAGAAGAATACCCAACATGGGTAAGTGATTATTCTTTTAAATTGCCAAATTGGTTATTCTGTGGGGGAGTGGGGCGTTTAGAGGTCCACATAATAAGCGTGCTGAATGTATTAAATTGCTAAGGAAATTTTATAAAGATTTAGATTTGTTTAGTAACAAACAATATCTCTTTGTTAAGTTAGTCTGTTATAGCAATTGCTTTGTCTTCTGTTTGTTCAACAGGTATTTTAAGAGCCAGCCCGTTAAACATACTTAACAATTATTTCAACACTGAATTTATTATTTCAGGGATATATAATACAATATGTTCTCTAATAGTGGCCAGGATATAAACGTAACTGTAGTTGCTTCTCGAAGTTTTTGAATTAAAAATTATAGTGGAAGCTCTGCTATCATCGGAATTTATTTTTGGTGACTAAATCAGCTGTTATTATGTGCTAAAGATTGGCACGAAGTAGGATTGACTAATACCCATATTATGATTCTCACCTCACCTCACCTCTCACCGTGACATCTAGAGTCGCGCGAGTCAAATTTTGGTATTATGATTCTCACTTTAATTTGGGTGAGTGACATACGCAGCGCTATGCGTCATTTATGATATTTTGGTTTCTTTAAGTTAGTAGTTGTTATTGTTTTGAGAATTTTTGACATTTGGTCAAATTCAAATGTGATCCTTTCACACTACCGGATGACTAGTACTTATCAATTGATATTTAAATGTACATATTTTTAAAATATTCTAAAGAATGGTGTTATAAATTATAATTTCTTGATTTACAAGCATTTTTCGTATAAATGAAGATGGACTTTCTTATCTATTAGACAAGATAGAAGGAAAATACGAGTTTTGTGAATTGTTCGCCATTAGCTATTTTTGGTTTATTTCTATGTAGTTATGAAAAATAAAAATTTTTATAATACATACAACAAAAATATTATTTATTATAATGCAACAATTAATATTTATTACATTATTAATTATTGTAATACATAAACAAATAACCTTACGATTTGCCTTTCATTTTGTCTAACGTTATAAATACTATGTATATCAATATCAAAAATTATTTTCTCGCTCAGTCTCGCCACCAAATTGTAGGTGAGGCTATGTGACATTAGACTCGCTCACGGCGAGAATCATAATACCAAAATTGAAATACGGTGACATCGCGTCGCTCAGTGACGCGTAAGTGAGATTCATAATAGGGGCATAAATTAGTTTTTTCATATTTGTTGAGTTTCATGGTCATGAATAAAACGTTAAAATTGAAATTTGGTAGCCGCTAGAGAAACCGAGGCATAGTAAGATCGAGGCAACAGCTAGCAAATAAGAGAGCATTGTCAACTGAGTATTTTTGTATTGTCTCTGATAATTATGTGTAGCCTGGAATTGCCCGTCAAATCATAAGTAATTTATACAGTGCGATGCTTTGTTATAACAGTATTGTAAAGGCTATTACTGGCCCCTTTCTGGGTCAACAATCAGGCTCCACCGGTTTCGATCCTGAGGTTGGTCTTTATACTGTCTTAGACAATCTGTAGAAGCCACCTCCGCACGCAAAACGTGACTATGTACAATAACGGGTATCTGCATCAGATCTCTGATTTCGATATTGTACAGAGCTCGGCGTATATACCATTTCATCACGTTTTGGGCCGTAAATCACACGCATGATTTTTCTCTCGTCAACTGCCGATATATTAGGTTGCGGTAAGAAAATGAGTATCGGGGATAGAGCATTTTCCTGCTGAACATTCGTGCTAAACTTTGTCTATCATTCTACTGCGTCATTGTCATTCTACACAATCGTACCCATTCTGTTGGCATTCCTAGTTATTCCAGAACAGACCAGAAACTGTCGATTGATCAAATCATAGGCCTGCCTGATGTCTCATAATATTTATATCCGCAACCAATAGACTTGATAAGACAGCTCCACAAATATATCAAGAGCTCCGAATTAATACAATCCACCCCCAGGTGCGCGGTTTCGGTTTAATCTCGGCACGGCCTTAGTGGAATTCCCCCACTACATTTCTCCAAAATTATAAAATCCGAATTCAAACCATATTTCTTTATATATTTTCAGATGGGGCTGATATTTGTTTTTAATTTAATTGTTGGTACTGGTGCCTTAACACTCCCCAGTGTATTTGCGAAAGCTGGATGGGCCCTCGGTGTTATTGTTGTGATAATATTAGCATTCATTAGTTATGTAACGGTAACATTTATCATTGAATCGATTGCGTGTGCAAATGCTATAATGCATTGGAGGCGACTGCACATGATAAAAAATCAATATCGCACCGATAGTAATAGTAGTAATATTGAGCAGTCGGGTTCCATAAACTATTCCGAACTTCCAACAAATGCGAATGGCGAAAATTTGGACGATGACATGAGTAGTAATCTATCGGATTCTCAAATTGAGGTAACACCATTATTTTCGCAAACCAATTCACAATACTATGCGCTCGATAATAAAATTGAGCTGGGCGAAATGGCAACCATGTTCTTTAATAGCTTCGGCCGAATACTATTTTATATATGTATCGCAATTTATTTATACGGGGATCTCAGTATATATTCGGCGGCTATTTCAAAAAGTATGCGAGATGTTATTTGTGATAAATTCAATACAAGTGTTATTGATGATGATGTGGATTATTTGCCGTGCTGGAAAGATCGTGATGTAACCCGTTTGGAAGCATATCGATTTTCATTGATTGGATTCATATTTATGCTTGGGCCATTTGTATTTTTTAACGTTACCAAAACAAAATATATTCAAATCTTGACAATAATACTGAGATGGCTTGCATTTACGATTATGATTGGTATTGCATTGCATCGTTTAGTTACGAATGGTGCGGAGGGAAATCCGCCCGTTGGAAATTTAAGCGGAGTTCCGGCATTGTTTGGTGCCTGCGTCTATTCATTTATGTGCCATCATTCGTTACCATCGCTTCTAGCTCCGATTAATAATAAACATCATATAAAAAGATTGCTATCGTACGATTATATTCTAATATGCGGCTTCTATTTATTTTTAGCTTTAACGGGGGCGTTCGCCTTTGCCCATTTAAACGATTTATATACACTAAACTTTATACCGAGCGACGACAATGGTTCAACATCGATTTTAATGAAAGTATTCGAATATTTTCTCGCACTATTTCCCGTTTTTACATTATCCGCCAGTTTTCCGATTATCGCGATCACACTACGAAATAATCTTGAAATTTTATTTTTTAATCAAAATCAATTGACTTCGTATAATTTTTTCGTGAGACGAATTTTATTCCCGCTATTAGCTATAATGCCACCGATTATAGTAACCCTATTTAATGATAGTGTAAAAAGTTTGGTCGGTTTTACGGGCTCATATGCTGGAACTGGTATACAGTATTTAATTCCGATTGCGCTTGTCTATTATGCCAGGAAATTGTGCACGGTTATACTGGGGCATGGAATTATTAATGAATTTGCGAGCCCATTCAAAAGTAATTTGTGGTTAATATTTGTTATAATTTGGTCAATGACCAGTGTTATTTTTGTAACGGTCAATTTTTTTTTATGAACAGCAAACTTCCAAAGTTTTTTACTATTTAAGTGATTGCAAATTATGCAAAATTAATGTATAAAGAATAATTTTTTATGAAACTTATGTATTATTTTTAAAATTTGTATGTGTTTTTGTATTAAAGACTGAAATTTAACATATCTTTAAAAAAATGTTTTATTGCATCAGAAAAGTTCAGATTCAAATTGGCTTTGGAGACTTTCCATTACCTTTTGTGTTTGCTTCGTGTCCATCGATCCATCAGATGCATCTTGCTAGTTAATACTGTGATATAACTATGCCATAGTGTTTATTTGGACCATATCCATTCTAATATAATATCTAATATGTATTCCTATTAGTCGTTCTACTTTGTGTTTTTCAGGAGGTTAGTACACATATTTATACATTGAGCCTATCGGTTTGATTCTCTTTATAAGCTTGGCACAAAGATGATTTCAGCTTTCTCAACCTATATAGACATTATCATTGTTACAAGCTGCAGGATTAGAAAATCTGAAACGACTAAATCTTTTAAAAATTTATTGGATAGTCCAGTTATATAAGGATTCGAATGCGGTCGTGTCCCGAAACCTTTATTTCTGAAAGTATATAATCCCGAGGGTTTTATTTTAATTGTTTTGGAGTATCGGCTAAAACTCGTTGCTGGTCATGAGTTCGGAACTCTTGATATTCGGTGGGGAGACTTTGTTCGATCTTATTCGATTAGTATGGCTGACAAATAGAAAGTGGCCGCGATATGCTCCATATTCAAGAAGTGAGACCGCTTGAAGAGTGATAATTATCGTGTATGGCTCTCCCTTGCACAGCATACAGATTATTGTTCCATATTATGTTCGATAAAATCATCCCTTTAGCGGAGGGCTTAGTTGGTGACTATATGGATGTGAAAGTTGGACGCTGACGGACAAGTACGAGAAATGGCACCTTACATTTTTGATATAAGAAACATGCGTATGATTTATGGCCCAAAACTCGAAGAAGATGGTATCAGAAATCTGAGATGAAGATTCCCGATTATTGTACATGAAGTAAGATCTCAGTGAGTACACTGGCTAGATCACGTTCTGCGTGCGGCTCCGGAATGCATTATGCAGCGATCTCTAATCGGTGTAGAGAACGACTTGGCTTCTGCAGATGGTCTAAGGCGGTATGAAGAACAAGCTCAGGATCGAAACCGGTGGGGCCAGATTGTTGACACAGTAAGGTATCAATAATGGTCTTTAAAAAACTGTTTAGTAATAATATAATCAGGGATGTTTTAATATTACATTTTTGTTCTGATATACTGGAGTCAATCAATTCCACTGAAGTAATTTGAGCTGTTATGGTATCGAGTCACCCATGAAGCGCTACTTAAGTTTGTTGATGTTCATTGAAATGGGAAATCACTACATCAAGATTCTACTGAACCTTATAATTGTCCCTATTTGTCAAATTGTCAAGCTTCATAGATATAGGATTAATGTTAAGGTACCGCGGACTCCGGTGTGTATAACTCTGTCTATATAGAGTTAATGTATTATTCGATTTATGCTCCCCCTAAAATACAGAATTCCCATTAGGGCGCACGCGCTCTACATGAGTTTCCTTCAAAAATTTTCCTTTGAATTTTATTTATTTACTTTTCGACATTTACGAACTTTGTGTTTTTAGTTTTCTCAGTTTTTAATTTAACAAAAATTTGTAAAATTGTTTAAAAAACCTTTGCTTGTGTTGTTTCGATTCAATAAAGTTTGCCTCGAATTGTGGGGATGCATGTTGTGTAGTAAATTAGGTGATGAATTTTTATGGCCAACGATAATATTGGGTTTGGCCTATAAACATACACACACACACACACAAAGGGGGCCGAAAACAAACAGCCATTTTTTGGTTAGTTGCAGTTGTCGAAATTAATTACACGATAGTTTTGTTATTTTGTTATATAGAGAAAGAATAACCTAAAATGAATGAAAATTGGAAAATTTTGTTTCTTATATTCACCTTTTCTTGGAAATGTGAAAATTCAGTTATTGATAATTATATAAGTAATAACAATAATATTGTTAATAATAATAGTAAAAAAGTTTTAGTAAATAGTGAAAATAGTTTTAAAAATAATTTTGATATTTTAACAACAAACAGTAAGTCGTCCTGCGATTAAAACCACTTATCATTATATTCAAATGTTTATATATGTTGTAGATCCATGCCTTGTCCACTATTGTACAAAAGGTCGTGAATGCATTATAAACGGTTATGGGAATCCGGAATGCGTGTGCCAGCGCTGGTGTACGCATCGCAAAAAATCGGTGTGTGGTACAAATGGCATTATATACGACAACCACTGTGAATTGCATCGGGCTGCCTGCTTAGTCGGTCGATCACTTGGCCTCCAGCGAATGGAAAAATGCTTATTGAAACTAACGAAACCGACTAAACCGATTAGCGAGGACGGAATAATTATTTATACGGAAAATGATACCGCTCGACCAAGTGATACGAATATTGATGATGGCGTCACTGGTACAAGTGATACTGATTTTGATTCCGCCCAATCGGCCGCCAATATTAATTTAATGAAACATTTTGCATACCAGGATAGTAATAAACTAAACGAATCGTTTGGTATTGTAGGCGATAAAAATATGTGCACCCAACAGGAATACGAAATAATGAAGGATAATTTATTGTTGTACAATCATGCACGGCTCATGTCTCAGGATAATAATCATAGCAAAAATTTTTTGGTCTCGATCATGTTCTCGCATTATGATTTGAATAATAACGGCCATTTGGATTATGAAGAGTTGCAGACCATAACATTAACGGAAAATCTAGATGAATTAAGTAATGGCTGCAAATTAAATGATATGCTGCGGTACGATGATACGGATCATGACAACGAACTCAGTATTAATGAATTCAATCAGGCGTTTAGTAAACTTTATAGTAAGTAAATTTTATTAACATGTTTAATACGATTTAAGGGGCATCAACTCCAGTTTCCTCATTTTGTCTCTATGTCTGTGAATCATCTGTAACTCGAAAATAAAATCATCTACTTGATGTCCACCTGTAACAGGAATGATAGCTAAATATTATATTAAACAGTTTTAAAGGCCATTACTGCTCCAACGAACCCTACGCCTATATGATGACTCTCGGTGATCGAGCCAGCGTATTCGCTGAGATCTTACTTCATGTATAATATCGGGGATGTTGTGGGCCGTTAATCACACGCATGATTTTTCTCTCAAATGTAAGGAGCCATCTCTCATTCGTCCATTCGCATCCATATTTCGCATCCATACATACCAACTGCTCTGTAAATCTTCTGCTTTATGATATTTGATAGGTGTTTAGAGGATACAAAGCACGACTGTCTGCTACCAGCCGCTCTCTAATGTCATAAGAGATCCCAAATCTGATTAGACTACCGATATAAGATGTTGCGTTGTGTTTCTGTTTTACGAAAGATATACACCAACATGAGATTAAAGAGTATCGGGGAAAAAGTATCTCCTAACTGAACATCCGAGTTAATTACAACAATGCTCGACAGCTTATTTTCCACTTTAACACAGCATTGAGACTGCATCATTATTTTTCTACACAATAGTACCAATTATTGATTGATTGAATCATAGGCTTATCTGAAATTCAGGAACACCTGATGTACGGGGAAAGATGTCTCCTATACTATTTAGAAAGAATCATCCGTAACGGATACACTTGATCCGAGACTGATCGGCCGAAATCCTCCTTAATAGTCACCAATCAAGCCCTCCGCCAGAGGAGTGGTTCTATCCAATATAATGTAGGACAGTAAATTGTATGCTGCGCAAGAGAGAGCTATGCCGCGATAATTCTTATAAATCAAGCGGTCTTCCTTTTTGAAGATGTGGCATATCGCTCGTGTCTGACTTTCGATTAGGTCTGACTTTCACTATACCTAAAGTCTCTTGAGCAGCACTGACAACCAAAATTATCAGTACCACCCAGACAGAATTCCCACAATCAGACTGGTAATTAGTTCCTCATGGGTCATGTTTCTTAATGTATCTGGGAGTACGGACTCGTGTTTTCACACTAGTCGGTCTGATTTCTAGCATTAAAGTCCCCAATTACCAGTCTAAAATCGTTCATTGTATTGTGAGTCTTTATCTTTGGGCTGGCTAACTTCTGTGGGCGCGTGCACACCAATTATCGACAGGCACAATCGGTTAATGACTGCTTGGAAATCCAAAACAGTCTAAAACGGCCTAAGAAAAAATTCAGTTCCACTGTAAGCAACGTATAGCTCGAGGCAAATGGTCTCTGCTTTTAGGTCAGCGAGTCTCCTTTGTGCAAATGTTTAGGCGATCCAACTTTCCTGATTTCCTAAGTGACTGCACGTTCCACGTGCCGATCCTAAATCTCGTGTTCGGTGGTGGTTTAGCGGTATCCATTGTTTCTTTTGTTGACATTTTCTGTGCATTCCAATTGTTTTGCTGGTCTTGTGAAATCTTCGATTGCTTCGGCGATTTGTTTCGCGGTCGCAATTAATTCCAATAGATGTGTTGGAGCACGGTCAACTGAATTATTTATATTTAAAAACGACATGCCTGGTGGTGATGTAATTTCTGGAGCCTTTTGCATTGAAATAACACCATAAATGTTTTTGACCGTTTGTATTAAGGTTTTGTTGGACTCACGCCATGCTGAAGCTGCATCCCTGGATCATTAATATTGTTTGCAGGTAATTTATGGATGTGACAGTAATCAGGTCACTTGAATCAACGGTTCAACACCCTGTCAGTCTGGGTCCCTCATAGGGAATTATAGGGCGGATGAATCTGCTAGGTTGGAAAGGGCTATTATAGTCGTTTAGACTACCGCTTAGGAAAGAGGCGGTGGCCTTGGCAAATGAAAGGTGGACTGACGCTCTTTCTTGCTTCATTGCTGGCTCAATATGTTGTCGTCTCCAAGAGATTTGAAAGATTTGATTGACCCTCACCTGCTGTGAGGTGGGTGTGTTAGGTGTGTTTAGAGTTGTATAGCTGACTGTTAATTAACAAGGCTGTATGACCGAGTATTATTATGAGAATTCTAATTTATGGCAGCATCGTGGCCTCAGCCTCTAGATCGAACATTGCAGTCGATCGAATAACGAAGCCTCTTCAGGTGCATGCTAATTAAATGTAATCATTCTAAAGGTTCTAATTGAGAACTGGTCTAGGACATTTCGGCTAATTTATTTTAAAACTAATTGAAAAGTCATCGACCTACACTCAGTACAAAAACGAATTCATAATCTTTTTAATTTTAGGTGTTTCCGTTGTGTCATTGGATAAATCGTTAGAGATAAATCATCTATCAGCCCGTGTTGATGACAATGTCGAAATAAAATGTGATGTTACCGGTTCTCCGTCCCCACCAATTATATGGAAGCGAAATAATATCGATTTATCGGTATTAAATGAAGATGAAGTACGAGTTTTTAACGATGGCAGTTTATATTTAACCCGTATCCAATTAATTCATGCTGGTAATTATACATGCCATGCGCAACGTAATAAAGATATTGTACAAACCCATGTTCTAACGGTTCATAGTAAGAAAATTATTAATTAAATTTTCCTTTACTGTTAAAATTAAATTTTTCTTTTATTTACCATATAGCCATACCCGAAGTACATGTTGTGCCGCGAATACAATCAAAACGGCCGGGCGAACATGCCGAAATCATTTGTCATCCAATTGGGGTGCCGTATCCAAAAATTGATTGGCTAAAAAATGACGAGCCGATTAAAATAAATGATTCGGCTGTCCGAAAGAAATATGACATCGTGGGCAATGGAACAGTTTTGATTATCTATAATATTGGATATTCGGATACTGGCGCTTACATGTGTCAAGCAACAAATATTGGCGGTAGTATGCGAGACATAAGCTCATTGGTGGTAGAGGATGAACCAACGCCAACTATAATACTGGACAATAAAAAATTCATTGCGTTTCATGGATACGGAATTGCGATTTATGAAGCGGATGGTTGCCGATTATATCATCAAATTCAAGGTTCTGATACAATACCAGGCACTGAGGAATATGTTTGCGGTGACAAGAATAGTATAACATGTTCATGGGGCCGGGCAATTAATGTTGGTACAAATAATATTTATATAAGTCAACCGAACTTAGATCGAGTCCTAATTCTATCGATACTACAGATGACAATCGTTGATATTGTAACGACTGATCGCTATCCGGTCGAAATATTCTATGTTCCGCACTGTGATCAAGTATGGATCCTTAATTGGCGTTACACAAATAATACAAATAGTAAGGTTATACAAGTGATTCGGGATGCGCGTAAAAACCAAAAGCATCATACCGTTCATCCGGAACCAATCGATGGTCAATTTGATTTGGTCGATAATTTATTTATTCCATCAGCCGAATTGGAACTGTCCCACTATAATTTTAAGTACGGCTATGTAGCACACAAAAACCAACGAGGTCTCTATAAATTAGACCTGGCCAATTTACGGTATATGCGATCGATTGATCTTACATTGTATAATTGTGTGCCACAGAATATCGTATTTTCAGCAATATGTAGGTTAAAAATATATAAATTTTCCGAAACCGAATGCATCGCTCATCTTTATTTTATTTTTTAGATGGTTATGTGATAATATCGTGTCGTGAGCCCATTACAAATCGACCGCAAGGCCAATTAATCCTTGATTATTTGACCGATTCCATTCTAACATTGAAAGCAGAATTAAATGGGGCACTACAATTATCACCAGATTCGCGAAATTTAGCAATTATTGATCATCGCAAAGATGGCTGTGTTGTTATTGTAGTGCAAAAAATTACCAAAAATGGTTTAGAATTTTTATTTGACGTAAAAACTAATTTAAATATTAGTGATGTGACATTCTTTGAAAGTCAAGTGACCAACGGATACGATCTCTATGCGAGTGCCAGTGACAAAGAAGATATTCTGTATTTGAATTTGTTTACAGGTAAGCAGGCTGTTTTCAATTTCTATACATAAACTCTCGTTAATAGACAGATATATGCCTTTCGATAGATAGTAGAACGTAGATGACTTTAGGCATGCCTGCCTTTCAAGTTATAAGTATTAAAATAGAAGCCTTCCGACATAGTATATATTGTCTTGAAGAAACTGCTATGTGTCAAACTGGGAATTAAAAATAAAAGAATTAAATGCGCTTGGTCCTCGTTCAAAATAACCACGAGAAAATTAAT
Source organism: Tipula unca (assembly GCA_951394425.1). Lineage (NCBI taxonomy): Eukaryota > Metazoa > Arthropoda > Insecta > Diptera > Tipulidae > Tipula > Tipula unca. The sequence goes on along the minus strand of OX596383.1, from coordinate 16,801,879 downwards.
GCAACTGAAGTTGGATTTGCCATCTAAAATTTTCGAAATAATTTATTCGAAGAAATTGTATCATTCACAATATGACAAACTGAATCAGGATTTAACCGCGGATTTTGTACCAAAGAATCATTAGCAGAAGAAGTGTCAACCTACGTTTGAAATTCCGTTACTCTACGAGGATTATAGAAGCAATGGAATAAATTTCTATAGGTTTTGTTTAATAAAACGGTACACTACAACGAGGGTTTAGTTCAAGAAGAGAACATGTATTATCTATACTCTCCAAGATTCGAGCTTCTACAGAAGTCATTTACTTCCAGACCTAGCCTCCTTGCATGTTCTCCGAAAATGCAGTGTTCTATGAGTATCCCCACGACCGTTCTTGAATCCCGTCGATGTAGTGAGATTAAAGTTTTCGAGCGCGTCAAGTTCAGTTTTGTCCAACGTTTTGTTCTACGGTACAAGTAAGGGTGTTAGTCCACCTTTGATTCGCCAAGGCAACTGCCTTTTTCTTTAGAGCTCTTTTAAACGCTGTAATAGGCCTCTCCCAGTTGGCACTTTCCGTTTGCAAGTGGAGAGTCGTATCATGCCTACCTAGTTGCGCTTTGCAGTTTCCCCAGACGTCCAAGTGGCCGGGCACCCAAATTATCCATATGTTGAAATGCTCACTCATTTCATTAAGAGAAGAGTGGCAAGCCAACGCCACTCTTGATGCCAGAGAAACTGATTCCAGCGATTTAAATGCTTCCTGACTACCAACTCCAGCTTCAGACCCATCGTTTTCCAATGTCGCTCCTGCATGAGTACATGCCGTTTAGGGTAGGAGGATTCACTACGGGGTTTTTGTATTTCCTCGTAATTAGTATCAGCTCAGTTTTGGGCGGGTTGATTCCCAGTCCACATTTACTGGTTTATCTCGTGATTAATGAGAGCGCATACTGCATTACCTCCTTAACCGTGCTTATGTATTTCCCGGAGTCACCTATTGGTACGGCAGAAGTAATCACATAAATACCCTCTCTCTAGTTCCAATAGCAATCACTATGTCCCAGAGAACAGGAGATAGGACGCCTCCTTGCGGATGGATTGATCGGTTGTACACATCTATCAGCCTTTCGAAGTCTTCTTCAACAGGAAGGATGATATAGTTATGAGGTAGCCATGTGAGGTTTCTCCCGCTTTCCCGGGAGAAAACCTCTCTGACCTTCGCTCATTTCTTTGGAATATATACCAGCTTAAACCACTATTTGAAGACTACCTACCCGCCAGTCGATCCGTTTTTAGTCATGCTTTAGTCCACTGTGCGCAATTAATGTGTTACTCGATGAGTACTAGACTCCGTCATCAAAGTTTCCTGTGAAGTGGCTTTCGATGAGAATATTTGAGCTTTAAAAATTCCTCACTAGAAGTCCAGGAACCCTCTGATTTAATTAAATAACTGAGACTGGACGGGCAGTAGACAGAATCTTTCTAAGGCGAGAAGGTTTCGGAGACTACCTCCATCTTATCATAGAAGAGTCTCCAAGACTTCTTTTGTGCATTCCTCAATTCCTTTTTATATAATTGTAGGTTTTCTTTATAGGAGTTCCAATCTCGAGCCTCTCTCGTACTTTATAACTATAACGACAACTATATGGGATACTCTAGCCAGATACGGCGACAAGCTCGTTTTACTGAGCACGCTAAGGGTTTACGGGAAGGTTAGGACAATACACGGCACCTTTAATTTCTTGGAATTGCGATTTCAATCTCTGGCTACAATTACTAGAGAAAAGGTAAACAAAAAAGTATATAGCTAGCAGCAGCAACAACAAGAACAACAAAATGGCGTATAGAAGACACGAATTGTTACGAAGACACGTAACGGAAATTTATCAATATTGGAGCGAACATCAACACAAGCTGCCTACACAAATATCTCGACCGACACTGTCGCAAAAGATGTATAACATGCAACGGATCACAAAAAGGAATCTAAAAAGCAGGTAGAAGCGCTAGCAAAAACATAACTTTGCAAACAGGCAATAGATCTGGACAAAGTAGCGTCTTATTAGCAACAGCCATGGTCAACCAATCACAACGAACAATGGATTAAGTTTAGTCTATCTTATTGATCGTGCCTTCCACGTTCATAACATGAAGAATTGGTCAACCACCATAAGCTTGCACTAATGTTAATTCGAGCATATATCGCCGGAATGGGTTTGACTGAATATTCATTTGAAAGCTTATAAAATTTCCCTCGAAACAAATTATAGGGACTGGCTAGTAACATCGTTATGGATGATATAGTAAAGCTTGTACAACTAATACGGTAATTATTGAGAAAATTAGTTTTTGTTGGAACAGTTGGTCGAATTTGTAGCAGCCGAATATATCCATTCACCAATATTCAAACCGATACTTATCTATGTCGATCGCTCCACTCGCTGGCTCGTAACTCATTGCATGATAAACATGTCAGCTGCCACCATTGCGATCACATTCGTTCGAAACTAAGTAGCACCATTCGGTGTCCAACTGGATATCACCACTGATCAAGGAACGTAATTTAAATCAGAGGGGTCAGCTGTGGGGAATTCTGTGAAGCACTGAGGGTCAACCTCTCTTTTCGTCTTCCCGACTGCTAAACACTACAATCCTTGCGTCAAAGATAGCCCAGAATTATCTAGCATCGTTAAATGAGATGGCAGACAATTCTGTAAGAATATAAAGGCAGAAGCGCTTGCTCGTCAGGGCACAGCACGCGTTATCTTAAGATACCGCTTGCTTCCGGTAAACCGCGGAAGTCATAAAAAAACGAACAACTGATGGTCTAACGCCAGTTCATGTGTAATATCCTGGCAAATCTGGCCTAGACCAACTGGAGCGGTCCAGATCTGGCCAGCTGATATCGCTTCAACAGCACCATATTGGTATGGTCGTGGGAGCTATGACGGGGCATTATCTCTAGAGACTCCACCTGTTCTCGTCTATCGTAGGTCATCTGGATGACCTGACGGATCTTAATAAGATTGACATCAGGGATTTTCAACGCTTTTTGGTAAGCTCAGGATGGTTCGTCGAGTGAGGAGGAGGAAACAAGTTATGCCAATTTGTAATCTAACATAACCTAACGAAACTCCTCGGCTTACATCGGATGCGTACAACGGTTTACCGTATAACAGTTCACGACAACTAGACAAAACAAAAGATATTTTTTTTTCAAAAATCGTTCGACTACTGCGTTTAGGTCCTCGTGAGGGTTGATCAAGTTCGTACTTTTCTATCAATGAGGGTATCATGTAGCAGCCGAATATCTCGATTCACCGATATTCGCAACTGTTACAGTATAAATGAGTAAAATTCAAAATATAAATCGATCTTTAATCCCCATCACGCAACCAGTAGTCAAATCACGCCGGGGTCACCACTTTAAGAGAGATTCGTATAATTCTTACACTGTCGTAATTTCTTCAATTAATGTTTAGTTCTAGTCCAAATAAAAATTTGTTGTATTTTCGACTTGATTTTTTATTTCTTAAGGTAAAGTGGAAATCATAACAGGAGTTGGTACGGCCATTCCATCTTTATTCATCAAATGGAATAATCCATTAAGACCGATACGAGCATCCGGGCTATTTGGAAAATATATGATTACAACAGCAAATAATGCGCTTTTTATTATAAATGGTAAAAGTAAGAGTGTTAATTGTGAAATTGGTGGAGTGTCGCAGCCAACCGTGATCATATGGACAAAAGCCGAACTTAAATCAAATACCAAACAAAGTAATATAATCAATTTTCATCATGATATTAGCAATAATAGTGATAATACTAAAAACAGTAGTGATAGTAACTAAATCCATATCAAATATATATATATATATATATATATATATATATATATATATATATATATATATATATATATATATATATATATATATATATATATATATATATTATATAAATCAGCGATTAACTCAATTTATTCATCATTATTAGTTTATTTGGTTTTTTATGACACTATATGTCAAGAAAACACGTAAGAAAATGTGATTAGTTGATCGTGATCGCAATTAATTATAATTTTATTTTTAAACAGCAACTTATAAATTATCCCTTTATGTATTATGATCTACTTCATTTTAAAGAAATTACCAATAATTTTAATTAATCCTTCAAAAAAATTCCTTGATCTTCCGCCCCCGCCCCCCAAGTCACTACTTTCAAATGAATATTAAAGCAAATATTTTATCATATCATAAAATCAAAATTGTGATCATTAAAAGATCATAAATTCGAAAAATAAATTTAATAAATGAAGTGGAATAAATATTTATTAAGAATTTAATTGTATGTATATATAGGGGTATGATATACAGGGTGTATCAATTAAAAATGAAATAAATTATTTTTCAACGAAACGCTGATACACCATCCTCTCTGGTACGTTTAAAAAATTTCCCCCTGCGTTTCGATGAAAAATAGGGTGTTTCGTTTAATTGGAACACTCTGTATAGTAGGGAATGAGAATTAAGCGGTGGAAATAAGGTAAGAAAATAAACAATTGACGGATATGATGTTGAGCTTTTATTTGACCATCCGCCGTACAAACTCTTATGCTAATCTATTGATTGGATTATTTTCGCCAGCACTAAAAATTGAAGATTACGCAATTTGAGATATTTTCCAAAACGTAACCTGAACCAATGTGGCTGAGAAGGACGTTCCCAATAAATGAAGCTTCTTAGCATCTAGTCTCGTATGGAGGTAGTTTCGATTGTAATTCCAATTAGTTTTGTGCAACAGGAATATCGTATAGTAAGGATTCCACACCGTTACACCGTATTCCACTTGAAATCTCACTGAAGCAAATTACAGTGAAAACAAAGTTTGCTTATTCTTAAATTTCCCAGTCCAACGTTTTACAAAGCCACACTTAGCGTTTGCTCGATGAAAGTGACGCCTAAATCAGTAACCTCACGAACGTTTAAGTAACACTCATATGAAATTCATTTCCTTTAAATAACGAACAAAACCGACCTAAAGCGCCAACACTTTTTTTAATTTAATTTCTTTTGAGAACTTGGTTCAACTAAGCTTCTGTTAAAATGCTTCCAACTTTCTCCATTCAAGTGGCAAGAATAAAATATTGTTATAACAGCAATTTTATATACGACGGTGTTCGAGTAAGGGGAGTCACTGCCTTTGGAATTGAGGACCTGGGTTCAAGTCCCAATAGATCAGCGCTATTTTTTTAATTTAAATTCTTCTGTTAAATTGGTTCAACATAGCCATTGTTGAGATCTTCATTCAATTTTCTCCATTCAATATCTGGAAGTATAAGAGCCATTTCTTGGGGGGTAGCAGTACCATTGCAGATGCTGATATTTTCAATGTTCTCTATTGAATTGGCCCCTGTGGTCGGGGGGCACTCACATGTCTCGTAAACCTAAATTGCACGAACATGTTTCCCAAGAATACCATCACAGTATCCTTTGCTTGTCGTAGGAGGCGACTAAACGGTTGGATCGCTGGGCTGACGACCCGCATCCGTAAAAAAAATAAAATGTTTATAAAATCAACAAAAAGAAAAATGGATACCGCCAAAAAAACACCGGACCCCCGCTCAAGTACCCGGATACGAGATTTAGGATCGGCACGTGGAACGTGCAATCACTTAGAAAACCAGGAGCGTTGGAGGGCCTAATCACGTGCATGAAAGAGTATCGGCTGGAACTCGTTGCTCTTCAAGAAACTCGCTGGCCCAAAAGTGGAGACCATGTGTCCCAGGGCTATACGTTGCTCTACAGTGGAGATGATCTCGGAAATCTTGGAGCTGGATTTCTTCTTGGGCCGCAGGTAAAGAAGGCTGTTTTGGATTTCCAAGCAGTCAATAACCGATTGTGTAAGCTTCGCTTGCGCATGAAGTTAGCCAACCTGTCGATAATTTGTGTACATGCGCCCACAGAAGTCAGCCAGCCCCAAGATAAAGACTCATTTTACAATGACTTGGACGATCTGATGGGATCTATACCCGAACACGACGTTAGAATGGTAATTGGGGACTTTAATGCTAGAGCTGGCAGAAATCAGACCGACTTATGTGAAAACATAGGTCCGTACTCCCGACACGAAACTGCGACCGATAATGGTGAGAGAATGATGTACTTTGCAATTGCTCATGATCTGAGAGTAGCAAGCACATTCTTCCCTCACAAAAACATACATCTAGAGACATGGACACATCCTCGTGGAACTTCCCGCAGCCAAATTGACCATGTGTTAGTTTCTAAAGGACGGGCTCGGGTTGTGCAGGATGTGAGAACTTATCGGTCAGCAACTAAATACGTAGGTAGCGATCATCATTTGGTCGCTGCAAAGCTACGATGGAAGTTTTCGTACAAGTCTGGGAACACAGCGAACCGCATGGTACGTTTCGACTGTGAAAGTCTGGTAAATGAAGATCACAAGAAACGATATCAGGATCTTGTCAGCGACAACATTGAAGGAGCCAATTACCAGTCTGACTGCGTGAACTCTGTCTGGGAGGTACTGAAAACTTCGGTTGTCAGTGCTGCTCAACAGACTTTAGGTATAGTGAAAGTCAGACCCAAGAATGATTGGTTTGATGCCGAGTGTCGTCTTGCAGTTGAGCAACAAAATATAGCCCATAGTGAAGTGCAACAACGTCTCACAATCGCGAGGAAAAACAAGGCTGCTCTGGCGAGAAGGGCAGCTAAGCGGATTTGTAGACGGAAGAAGCGAGAATGGTGGAAGGCCGAGGTTCTGAAAGTACAACAACTCAGCAATGAGCGCAGTTCACGTAATTTCTTTAAACGAATTACTGGATCGGAGCTCTTGATATTCGGAGGGGATACTTTGTGGAACTGTCTTTTCGACCTTATTCGATTAGTATGGGGAACCGAAGTTATGCCTGACGAATGGAAAGTGGCCGCGATATGCCCCATCTTCAAGAAGGGGGACCGCTTGAAGTGTGAGAATTATCGCGGTATAGCTCTCCTTTGCACATCATACAAGTTACTGTCATACATTGTATTGGATAGAATCACTCCTCTGGCGGAGGGCTTGGTTGGTGACTATCAAGGAGGATTTCGTCCGAATCGATCAGTCACTGATCAGGTCTTTTCGCTGCGGATGATTCTATCTAAATATTATGAGACATCCATCTCCGTACATCAGGTGTTCCTGGATTTCCGGCAGGCCTACGACTCGATCAATCGAGAGAGTTTGTGGTCTGCCCTGGAATACCTAGGAATGCCAACAAAATTGGTACGACTGTCTAAGATGACAGTGACGCAGTCTCAATGCTGTGTTAAGGTTGAGAACAGGCTATCGAAAATTTTTGCAGTTAACTCGGGTGTTCGGCAGGGAGATGCTCTGTCCCCGATACTCTTTAATCTCATGTTGGAGTACATCTTTCGTAAAACTGAAACACCTCAGCGCAACATCTTATATCGCCAGTCCAATCAAGTGCTTTCATATGCAGATGACATATGCGTGATTGGACTGAATAGCAACGGAGTGAAAGAAATACTTGATCCGCTTGTAGAGTTTTCAGCTTCAGTTGGACTCCAGATCAATGAGTCCAAAACGAAATACCTGATCTCTGGTTTTAGAGACAATGGCACTCCAGATTTTAGTAGTGGCCACCACACGTTTGAGGGAGTGAGGAGGTTCAAATATTTGGGCTCTCTCATCACTCACGATAACAGTGTGGGTGAGGATTTTAAAGTGCGGCTGGCAGCTGGCAGTCGTTCTTTGTATCCTCTAAGGCCACTGCTAAAATCTAAACACTTATCAACTGCCGTGAAGCTGAAGCTTTACAAAGCGTTGATCAGACCCGTTGTTATGTTTGGATGTGAAAGTTGGGCGCTGACGGATGAGTACGAGAGATGGCTCCTTACATTTGAGAGAAGAATCATGCGTGTGATTTACGGCCCTAAACGCGAAATAGATGGTACATACCGAGCTCTGTACAATTTCGAGATCAGAGATCTGATGAAGATCCCCGATATTGTACATGAAGTTAGATCCCAGCGAGTGCGCTGGCTCGGTCACGTTCTGCGTGCTGATCCGGAACGAATTGTGCAGCGATCTCTGAAAGGAGAGCCACCATATGGTAGGCGCAGAGGTCGTTGCAGGCGACGATGGCTCCACGATGTAGAGAACGACTTGGCCTCTTCTGATTGTCTTAGACAGTATGAAGACCAAGCTCAGGATCGAAACCGTTGGAGCCAAATTGTTGATTCAGTAAGGGACCAGTAATGGCCTTTAACACTGTTAATTATTATTGAATTGGCAGATATAAAAGATTTGTATAGCACCAATTGTGTACATGGCGGTGGTCCAGTAAGCAGAGTCGTTGGATTTGGATTTGTGGACCTAAGTTCGAGCATCGGTTAAGAATTAAACTCTTTTTAATTTCCTCAGTAAAATTGGCTCAATTTAGCTTTTCTTAAAATTATCAATTTTCTCCATTCAATTGGCAGGTATAAAGGATAAGTATAACCTGAAATACATATACAGCGGTGGTGAGGTGGTAAAGTGAGCAGTGTCTTCAATTTGGAATCGTTCAAGCGTTCGAACTCGCTAGAGCATTTAAGAAATGATCTCTTATTAAAAATATAATAAAAAACATTGTTTAATATAAATTTGAACAATTTGCAATTAAATTAAAAATATATGCCTAACATAGCACGAATTCGGCAGCATTTCCAACAATTTGACACTGCTTATTTTACCTCCGAGCCACAACCTTATATCTAAATCAAGGTATTGCTATCCTTAAAACCTGTCATTTGAATATAAAATATTGAAAATTTTTGCAAAGGCAATGGACTCTGCTTATTTCATCCCATCGCTGTACATTTTCATTACTGATATACCCCATCTTATGTACAATCCATTTGACTAACGTTTTTAACAGAAACTGTGTTGAATCAATTTGACAGAAGAATTTATTAAACTAAAAAAGTATTTCCGGTAATGGGACTTGAACCTAAGTTCAAAAATCCATTTGCAGAGACTCTCCTTACTTGGCCACCGTCGTATATGTCGTTGGTGTTATAAAAATCTGTTATACTTGCAACTGTAATGGAAACTTGGAAAATTTTTAACAGAATCTAAGTTGAACCAATTTCACAGAAGGAATCAAATTAAAAAAGTGTTGGCGCGTTACGTGGATTTTGCTCATTATTTGAAGGAATGAATTTCTCTCGTTTTTAATGTCCCAAGGAATATCCCAGGATGGGCTGGAAGCGATCGACAGCAAACGGGCCAAATTGCATGCGGAAAAGGAAACTCCTCACAAGATGCATACACCTAAGCTTTATAATGACATCGTGAAGGAGCATGCGTTGGTGCTAGCCGTCATGGTGATCTGCATCACTATGGAAAATCCAGTCCTAGGAGAAAATTCAGTCCTAGGAGAAAATCCAGTGATGATCAACAAGCAGTCCCTGGCTCCTCTTGCTGAGAGAGTAATCGACTTCGGTTTCGGGTTGATTACTTTCAGAGTCTAAAAACAGATGAGGTTGAGACGCGTGCAGGAGAACTTGTAGAAGACGGCAACCTGTCCGCACAAGATGATGCTGTTCTTAGGTGGCTTTCCCTGGTATCTGACGCGGATTACCTGGAGGAAGGATATATATATCAAAAGGAAGCACATCAGAAATAAGTACCGCGATACGGGCGATGCCTGCGAATCCACTAGCACCAATAACCATTAGCCAACGAGGAATACAAAGTGGTAAGTAGGTTTAACATAATAGTTAATTGTTCAGATTAACCTGATCAGATTGACTGGATCAAGAAAGAACCTGGTTCTTATTCGAGAACCTTAGATTAATAGTAACTGCGGAACTGTGGCATCGGAATGAAGGGATATAAACTAGTATACTCAAGCACGTCTGGGAAAATCAGATCCTGCATCATTTAGTAAAAATAACTTATATACTTTCCTATTCTCTCAATACAGTTATGGTGACATAACTGGCTGGTCTCATTCATATGGATCGGGATTAATATGTGTGTTACTTGGATGTGATGCTAATGAGCATAATACAATCTGGGTAGCACAGACATCAACGAAAGGTATGAGTTATTTTTTGAGTACTAAGTACATACTAACCATTTAGTTTGTAATATTGGGCGGCCACCCTGCACATTTATTACTAAAAATAGGCAGGCTGTTGTAGACGTAATCTTAGGATTAGATAATATTTATCCTACGGTCGGGGAACGGTGGCGGGAGAACGTTCCTTCTCTGACCATCGATATGTAACTTTTAGACTTAACAACCATGCTACCCCGAAAGCCTTAAGGAATGCCAGAAGAACAAACTGGAGCAAATATAGGGAAATACTATAAGGTTTACGGCCCCTAGGTGTTCCTGAGCCGCCAACGACAGTGGATGAACTGTATTGCATGGTGTACGCTACCACTAGCGCGTGCAACCTGTCCGTTAATGTTGCTTGTCGCATAGTTAAACTCAAGGGCAAGCAAAAACCAACATGATGGTCCAAGGAACTGAGAGACCTACAGAAAGGTTTGTAGGAAAGATTTTCATATCCTTTAAAACTTTCCTATGATAAAATGAAGGAAGTCTCCGATACCTCTCGCCTTCGGAAGATATTTTCTACTAATCGAGTCCCAGTAATCTAATTAAACCGGACATGCCCTGGACTGCTTCTAGTAAGGAATTTTTGAAGCTTCTTATCGAAACCCACTTTGCAGGAAGCTTTAACGACTCGACAGAGATTAATAGAAGATATCGTAATTAAAAAACGTTCACATAAAGGTTTCAAACCATATAAATCGACTGGTTCGGACCGAATCATACCAGCAGAAATTCAAAGCAACTCGTCGATTATTCTCCGCTAACTGGAAGTAATCTTCAAAGGGTGTTTAAACGGTCAAGCGGCTGTCAAGTCGCTGGAATCTGTTTCTCTAACGGCATGAGTTAGTTCACTTTCTACGCTCAAGTATATCGAAAATTGTAAAGTGCGAGATATCGTACGCTACATAGGTGCTTCCTGTACAGATAAAAGCGAAGTAAGTGGTCTCTCAGTGGACCGGCACCGGTCTAAGTGTGCCATTGAGATCCGGTTGTGATGACTCATATGACTCTGTGCAAGGCCTGATTGTTTCTGCACATTTCGGTTTAGTGTTTCAATTTTAGAAAAAATAGAATATCGGTCTGTTAAGGAAAGATTTTTCCATGAGCACGACGAGGTGTATATCGGCATACGTTCGTTAATTTTCGGCCGATATCAAGAGGATTGGATTTCATATGGTAATCTTTATTTATATTGTAATCTATCGAAAATATGAGCTCAGACTGGAGTAACGCCGATATTTTTAAACGGAACGGGTTGAATCTACAGTTCATCTTAACAAAAACAAATCTATTCGCAAGTCTTTCATTTATTAATATTATCATTTAAGATTAATTTGTTCTTTATATACATAAAACAAAAACGAGTTTCAAACACTACAGATATAGAAAATAAAGTTTAAATCCTTAAAAAAATAATATTAATTCACAATCATAATTATATTTTAGTTAAAATAATTAAATTAAATATTATTTAAAGGTTTCACATCCGTGATCGGCTGCGATCATATCGCCTCCTTCGTTCCCTATAATATGGTGATGGTGATCTACGTCTACTGTATCGTTCTCCACGTTCGTCTTTGTATTTCGATCGATCACTACTACCACCACCACCGCCAAATTCCCCGCGATCGCTACTATTTTTCGGTCTAAATGATTTTGTTGGTTTGCCCATATATACACCAGGAGTCGGGGAATGCGCTCGCTGTGTTATTGAAAAGTCGACCCGGATACGGCGATCATCTAATTCCATGCCGGAGCACTGTTCACGGGCTAATTTTGCATCTTCATGATTTTCAAAATAAACAAAACAGTAACCACGTGATCTTCCAGTCTATAAAATACATTAATATGGAGAATAATATTATTTAAAAAATGTTTTCTAAATATAATTTAAAAACTATCTATATTGGTATTATTTAGGATTAAGGGAATATTAAATTTTGATGTTCCGAAAGCCCTTTAATGAAATTCATTTAATTTAAAAAGTTTCACTCTAAAACTTCGGTTTCCTCTGGATTTCGGAGTTTAGCGCTTTTAATAAAAAATATTGTCGTTTTTTTTTAGAACTAACATTACATGCAAATGCAACCGCCCGATATATTATCCGTTTGTATTTTTGTAATTCACCTAACCTAATTGAATTTCCGCGTACACAACATAGGCACTAAATACAACATGAATTGAATTAAACATTAAAATTACCAAAAAAAAAAAGAAATTATTAAAAATAGTGTCGTGTGGAAAGATTTTCTGATTGTTTTATTTATTTTTCATACCTTTTTGATCGATTTTTCCAGTTTTACATGTAGGTATCCTAAATTTCGTTTTTAAATTTTTGAGAAGTTGAATCTTGATCATTCATATTAACTATAAACGACATTATTTTTTATTCAATCTAATATTTGTAAATTAAAAAAAAATGCGTAAATTGTCGAAAAATTGTATGCATACCTTGGCATCGAAAATTATTTGCACCCGCTCCAATGGACCAAACCGCGAGAATATATCTCGAATTTGTGCCTCTTTTGTAAATATACTTAAGCCAAATACACCCAAACATTTTGGTTTTAATTCACTAATATCTGGTTTACCATTATGTTTCGGGCTTCTAGAATCATCCGACCCTCGATCATAGCTTTGACTCCATGATCGACTTCTCGAGTATCGTTTACTATATTTTGGGGAACGTGATCTTGTCCTATATCTACTATAGCGGCGTCCACCCCTTGATGATGAACGACTTCGTCTGTCATATTGTATGTTACGACTTCTGGATCGACTGCGTGATATGGAATGGGAAAGCTTAAAATAGTTTTATTTTAGATAGGTTAACATTAACAATTCAACAATATATAAATATACAAAACAGTTACGATAAATTTATGGTTTAGATAAACTATAAATCGCACCGGCATATCTACATAATTCTATGTATCACCCAAACATCTGAAATTATGAAAAATCACAAATTTGCTTACCTCACGATCACTCATTGTTTCTAATTTCTATTAATATTGTAATTATAGTATTACAATTGTATAAATGATTGATTTAAATGCATTAATTGAGTAAAATTTTTTAAAGTAAATTAAACGCGACACTATGTTAAAAAATAATTTTTTCTATGACAGATTTTATGTATTGCCCTACAGGCGCAAAAATGTATGCACGAAAAAAATTACATTTACACCTACACGTATTACGTATACTGCCGCACGCAACCATATTTTCCGTACCTACATTTTTACCCAAATTGAGTTATTGTATTACATCGGTTTTATTCTAAATTATTAAATTTAATTTAACTATGCTATGAATTCGATATAAATTCTATGAATTTGATTTAAATTCTATAATTCTATCAATTGTTCAAATTTAGTTTCAGTATTTTAAAAATTCCTTAAATTCGGTGAATATTTTAAATTCTATCAATTCTATAAGTTCGATAAATTAGATACATTTTATATAAATGTATTGCGATAAATATTCTAATTTCGATAAATTCAATAAATATCACCAATCTTAAGATTTCATAAATTCCCTAAATTCTATAAATTCCAATCAATTCTGTCAATTGTGTTAACTCCATAATTTTGGGCATATTGTACAAATTTTCTGTCAAGTCTGTCATTTCACAATTCGATAAATTTCACAAATTCGATTATAATATTTTATAAATTCTGTGGTCGAATTTTTTTTTTAACTCCATAATAATTTTTGATAATTTTATAAAACCCAATTGCAAAAATTTTGTTCGATAATTTCATAAAATCAAATGTTATTCCATATGATTTTAAAAAAATTAACTCTATCCAACATGTCAACTAGTAACATCGTTTGGCTTAGGGCAAACGATGAAAATAATCTGTCAAAGTTATCAACAGCTGTGTTTTTTTTAAATAAGTGTGCTTTCTGCTGTATATGCTGTGTTTTAAATTTAAAATTTAATATATTTTGCATTTTAGTGTTAAAATTGTGCTGTTGGTGTAAATTTAATAATCAGACGTGAAATTAACTTGTTACGGTAAGATTTTTATTTTAATCAATAATATATTTTGTTTTTTGCCGACTTTTTGATTTATAACAGTTTTTAATTGTATTCAAACATGTTTTTAAATTATTTGCTCATACTGAATATTTCTACCTGAAATACAAAGATTTTTAACCAAATATTTTGGGGCCTTTGTAAATTAGGTATTTGTTTCAAAAGGCTATGTAACAAATTGCGAATATATTTATGCGGAAATGATCAAATATTAGTTGTTATTTAGTACACATGGAATATCAACGTGGTATTTTGAATATTTTTGAATCGATTGACGTGCGCGCCGCGTATGGACGGGTGCATTAACTGTATTTAGTACTAAACAATTTATGGGTTGTCAAATGAAATTTGTATACATAACCACCGCATCTTACATATAGATGTCACAATACGTAAAACGAATTATATGTTATTTCAAAACTAACGCAAATGTATTATATACTTACGCCGTACGTATTAAATAAACCACTCCTCCATTTATTTATTTATGCATGTATATATAGCCAATCATATATATTGTTGTAAATAACGCCATTTTTGAATATGCCCCGTAGTATTCTTGAATTATAATCACCATCCTCAATTCCATAAAATTTATATCAAGTTGAAGGATGTGATTGGAGAGAAAGTTTCTATGTGCGCTCGGGAAAAATCGATGCTGGGAAAATATACACACAAAAAATAAAATCTCCTGGAAATGTATAATTAAAAACATCAATTTTTATTATTTCATAACTTCTTCTCTATTTTTAATTTTTTTTTCTTGTTTTCATTTTCGAAAGTTTATCAGTTTTCTTGGAATTAAAAAAAGAAAAAGAAAACGAATAAAATAAAAAATTTTTCACTCGTTTATATTGAATCATAAAATCAAAAAATTATTTTGGTTTAATATTTTTATTTTTATTTATGTTTTCGGAAACAAAAAGCAAAAAAATTATGTGTATATATGAAAAATTGGTTTTTCATTTATTTCGTATATATAATATATATACATATATATAATATATATTTATATATATATATATATATATATATATATATATATATATATATATATATATATATATATATATATATATATATATATATATGTATATATATACCGATATATATATATAGGTATCTATATATATATATATATCGGTTGGCGACATTTTATCTGTGCATGTTGCAATGTCGATTGTAAATATTGCCGCGCGTTCATTGCAATCTGCATATAAAATTTCACCACTGTACAGGGTTTTGTGTGTGTTTGTCTGGTGCACTGTGCATTATATAGAGTGTAGCTTATACAGAATTATCTATCAACTATCTAAAAAATTTGTCCGATTTGATAAATTGTTTAAAAACACATTAAATTTAATTATAATAAGTTTATTGCTTTTTAAAGTTGCTCGTAATTTTGTTCATTTTTGTTTCTTAATTTTAGCTGGAAATTTTTACGAAATTAAAAATACAGCGGAAAATATATGTGAGCGCAGATAGTTTATATGAATTTAAATATATGAAATATATGAGAGCGCAGGTAGATTCGGTATTTGGTTCACCTGCGACTTGGATGATCGGTAAGTGCGACTTGGTTAAGCCGTGCTCCTTAGAAACATTATTTTCGAACTAAAAATGAACTTTGGACTACGGTCTTAGAATTTTTTTTGTCGGTAGTAAAGGAGCCACTTAGAGTGACGCCTTTATTACCGGCAACCTTGATGGCTGCGGTGAGTTTACCAAACTCATTTGAACATTATTCTCGCTCGAAATTTTTTTAAATTAGAAATATGAAACTTACCGCACTCTTATATATGTATATATTTATACATAATTCCTCTAGGATTAAAATTAAAATTAAAAAACGAATATATTTTTAACTCATTTTTGGTTTTTGTACTAAATTTTCTTATTCTTTGTGCGTTAAAATAATTTCTGTGTTTAAGCCGCTTAATTATTAAATCATGTTTTTCGATGTTGCTATTTTTTGTTTTTTTTGTTCATTTCTTTGGTTGGATTTTTATTTTATTTTTAAAAACACCACAGTATATAAGAAAAAAATCGTTTTTCTTCCTTAATAAATTAAATTTGGTTTTTTCCTTAAAAATTTAATAAAAATGAATAAGCTCATCAATTTTTTTTTTTATATATTTTTAAATTTTTATATATTTTTTTATTAATTCTACACATTAAATTTTATATATTTAAAATATATATACTTGATTTATTAATTCCAACACGTTGATTTAAAAATGCAGTTGGTATATTTTAAATATTTTGTGTATTAAGAAAATAACTTTTATTTCCATTGAATATGTGTGTGTGTGTGTGTGTGTGTCTGTGTGTGTGTGTGTGTGTGTGTGTGTGTGTGTGTGTGTGTGTGTGTGTGTGTGTGTGTGTGTATGTGTGTGTGTGTGTGTGTGTGTGTGTGTGTGTGTGTGTGTGTGGGTGTGTGTGTGTATGTTTGTGTGTGTGTCCGTGTTATTTAAATTTTTTTAATATGAAAATAAAAATTATGTCTTAATCGTTAAATATATTATTAAAACTCCTTAAAAATAATTAACTCTAGCATAAAAGGAAAAAAAAATGATTTTTTTTTTAAATTTCAATACAGTTAATTAATATTATATAATTTAATTTTAAATTTGAACCCTTCTTTACATTGGTTTTTGTAATATTAGTTACATTGTCATTTAATTTAATTCTTGTTTATCTTAAAAATTATTAATTTAATTTATTATTTTATTTATAAATTGAAATACACTAAAAATTAAAATTGTTAAAATCAAAATCCATAAAACTACGTCACAATTACATATTTATTTATATTATATAATTATATATGTATATATAAAGATATATATGTATATAGGCTTTCTAGATCAAATTTAAATAAACATTTTACATGTCAAAATAAAATTGCAAATACAAATTTTCATAATCGATTTCTTGAATCATGACTATAGTAGGCTGCCTACAAAAATGTTGGCACGTACAACAAGCATAGCATATTCACTATTTGATGAGCTTGATTTGATGACCGATCTTTCTGAACCACTCACATAGTAAAATACACGGAAAATTGTCTTCCATCAGTAATCGATAATTTTTCGTTAGTTTTACTGTGTTAGTGCTTGGCAAGGTTGGCTAAATTTAGGTATCAAAATTTAGTTTTTTTTATAAAATTTTTATAAATAAAAATTAAAATAAAAAAATTCTCGATACCAGATTTTGATCGATCTATCCAAGCCCTCACATAGTAAAACCCTCGCAAAATTGTCTTGCAGCAGTACATTTATGTTTTTATAGAAATAAATTTTTTCTTGAATGAACGGAGTGGGCTGTAAATGGATGGTGTGGCTCATTGCAATTATATGATCCGACCACTACGGCTATATTTTGTACAAAAGTTGCGGCTGGGAATTGTCATAAACCAGCCAGATGGTTTAATTTTAATGTTGTATTTAAAAGTAATTAAAAAACTTGATTCAAGTTTGAACGTTTGTTGTGAAGTATCCTTTATTTTAATTTTGGCATTTTTGATGTGTGATTTGATTGAAGTTTGAATACATTCTTGAGGTAGTTTCGCCACCATTTTAACTACTATATGATTGAAATTTTGTCAACAATTCATGAACTTTCGTTTCAAAGCACCTTGCACCTTAGACAGTTTGAATTTTACTTTCACTGATTTTCAATCCCAAGCTTGAAGTAGTTTGATTCATATTTTTATATATGACAACCCTCAGACTTCGATTCGATCAATAAGCCAAATATAGGTTAAATGAATTTTCAACTAAATTTGAATGGATTTTTTTTTAGTGTATTCGATTTTCGAATGATTTTCGAATGCCAACAAAATTGGTACGACTGTGTAGGATGACAGTGACGCAGTCTCAATGCTGTGTTAAAGTTGAGAACAGGCTATCGACAATTTTTGCAGTTAACTCGGGTGTTCGGCAGGGAGATGCTCTGTCCCCGACACTCTTTAATCTCATGTTGGAGTACATCTTTCGTAAAACTGAAACACCTCAGCGCAACATCTTATATCGCCAGTCCAATCAAGTGCTTGCATATGCAGATGACATATGCGTGATTGGACTGAATAGCAACGGAGTGAAAGAAATACTTGATCCGCTTGTAGAGTTTTCAGCTTCTGTTGGACTCCAGATCAATGAGTCCAAAACGAAATACCTGATCTCTGGTTTTAGAGACAATGGCACACCAGATTTTAGTAGTGGCCACCACACGTTTGAGGGAGTGAGGAGGTTCAAATATTTGGGCTCTCTTATCACTCACGATAACAGTGTGGGTGAGGATATTAAAGTGCGGCTGGCAGCTGGCAGTCGTTCTTTATATCCTCTAAGGCCACTGCTAAAATCTAAACACTTATCAAGTGCCGTGAAGCTTTACAAAGCGTTGATCAGGCCCGTTGTTATGTTTGGATGTGAAAGTTGGGCGCTGACGGATGAGTACGAGAGATGGCTCCTTACATTTGAGAGAAGAATCATGCGTGTGATTTATGGCCCTAAACGCGAAATAGATGGTACATACCGAGCTCTGTACAATTTCGAGATCAGAGATCTGATGAAGATCCCCGATATTGTACATGAAGTTAGATCTCAGCGAGTACGCTGGCTCGGTCACGTTCTGCGTGCTGATCCGGAACGAATTGTGCAGCGATCTCTGAAAGGAGAGCCACCATATGGTAGGCGCAGAGGTCGTTGCAGGCGACGATGGCTCCACGATGTAGAGAACGACTTGGCCTCTTCAGATTGTCTAAGACAGTATGAAGACCAAGCTCAGGATCGAAACCGTTGGAGCCAGATTTTTGATTCAGTAAGGGGCCAGTAATGGCCTTTAACACTGTTATTATTATTATTATTATTCGATTTTCTTAATTTCAAATTTTACAACTATAGTTCTCATTGATTAACCAACGTTTCAAAGCACCTTGCGGATACAGTTTGAATTTTACTTTGACTTCTCAAATTTAGACAAACTTGAAGTAGTTTGATTAATATTTGTATATATGACAACCCAAACTTGAATGAAGTTTCAACTAAGTTTGACTGAAATTTGAATGGTATTTTTTGGTGTACATTCAATTTTCTTAATTTTCAATCCCAAACTTGAAGTAGTTTGATTACTATTTTTGTATATGACAACCCAGACTTGAATGAAATTTCAATTTAGTTTGACTGGATGGTATTTAAACTCATTAACTTTTCGTAAATAAATTAATATTTTGTATCGGAGCTGTAGTTTAGCCAATACTTCGATTTAGTTTGATTACAGTTTGACTGAAGTTTGAATGCATTTTTTGTGATTTTACTTTATATTTATACATATAGAGATGTAAGTGTGTAATTATGATTTAAAATAGAACATTTATTTGAACTAGAAACCTTATATAAAAGTTACAGTAAACACCTGGACTGCGTGGTCCAGAAAGTTTACTGTAATATAATTTATTCTTTTTTTAATTACATCTAGAATAAAAAAAAAATATGGTGGGGGTACCTTCCGTTTAACAGCATCTTAGTAATTATTTTATATTGTTTTATAGTTCACCCTTAGACGATCAATATATACACGCATGTATATATACTCGAATTCGATTTCGTGTAAGCCTCCAAAGATCAACAAGTATAAATAACTAAATTAGTTACATGAAATAAAAAAAAATTGAATTGCACCCTTTTGTTACATTGACGCGAGTCCTTTTGTTCAATTCAAATAAAAATTAATATTTTCATTTTATATGTCTTCAAGGGTTATATAGATGTATTAAAAAAAAAAAATTCAAGAGGCTTTAATATATATTTTTGACAAAATGTTATTACTCGCACGAGGATTCAATAGGATACACAATAGAAATTACAGCTAAACAAATTTTTTTAGAGGTTTTGTGCGGGAACATTATGAGATATATAAAATTCTGCCGCACCGCGATGACGACGTCGCCTATATAATGTATACTTATGGATGGATTCCAAATAGTGTTGATCACTGCAAACGGGGCCAATAATTTGTACCAATTTCAGATGATTGAGATGGTATTTGGACAGGTACTGAAACACCAGCTGAAATTACACCTAATTATAGAAATAAACGATATATTAGAATGTGTCCATGTAAAATAAAACATTATATACGCGCCGAGTACCCCCTGAAACATTTCTCATTAATTTCCGTATATAAACGAGTATAGCGAACAAACACCCCAAAATTATAAAGTGTCGTCATTTATTTTTATTAACACACACACGTGCCGACAATCCGGAAATTACAAAAAATAAATATTTCAGGGCTCGATCAAATAAATTTAAATATATTTATAGACATATTTATATATATGTATATATAAACCTGTGCATGTACCAGTAGTGTTTCCATTACCGCCAGAACTGCCTGTTACACTACTGCCATATGTTGAATGCTGCGATGATGGTGGCTGCTGATGTGCTGCTGCTGGATTACAACTTGTACGATGCGAATGAGCGTATGGGGCACTTAATGATAATGGATCGTGGAACATGTATGGGTATGAATCACGCTGCTGCAAACATGAAGAGGTCATTGAACCGAGCGATGAGGACATTGAACTATAACCTTCGGCCATTGTTGCAATTGGTTGAGGAATTGACGGATACATTGAATTAAAACCGGTATTAAGTGGTAGCCGCGGTATTGTGGTTGATGGTGCTGGTGGACTACCTGAATTATTATTATTATTACTATTATTACCAATCGCTGTATTATTATTATTACTACTATTTGTATTACTATTATTGTTATTATTATTATTATTATTATTATTATTACCACCATTGCTATTAGTACCACCATTTCCACTGCCACCTATCGTGTGCTCCACCGATCGCCTTTGGGTCCGCAATTTTTCTTCTCGTCGCCATTTTGCTCGTCGATTCGAAAACCACACCTGAAAAGATGTAAACATTTATTCATCATGATAGTTATATTAGAATTTGGTTAAGTTATCTATCTAAAACAAATCTAAGTGTAAAAACCACTTGAAATAAATTCTAAGGATTCGTAAGGAATTTTGCAATAAATCAATCACTTAACGGACTGAGACAAAGTTTTCGTTTGGGTGGACAATACAGGATTGACACCACCATATGAAGGTCCATTTTCAGTTCAATCGCCATAGCACAGAGCAATTGTCCTCATCTTGGTATATCACACGACAGAAAAAAGTTCCTCGGTTTGCAACTAGACATGCAAATTGGGAGAAGTTCCACCGCCTATTAAATAGTACCTGGCAAGACCTGCAGATGAAAAACCTGTGGCGCTATCCTATACCATGTAAACGTGCCCACAAAATCAAATTGCTAAGGTGGTCTCCGGGGAATCAGGAGAGCAAGAAACTAACCTATGTAGCAAACTGTAATGCGTATTTCATAAGGATATAGCTTAAAGCAGGTTAAAGCAGAACACGGTAATACAGAACCATGGGGCTTTGTCTATATATAAGTTTAGCATAGGCAAAATGAAAACAAATGAGGTACTAAGTACCCTGATAAGTGGTGATGGACAATCATCAATCTGCTGGGAGGATACCACAAAATGCTTACTCAATACCTTCCTACCCGATGGGATAAAAAGACCGATCATGCTGTTGCCTGTCTAAGGTAAATTATTGAAACACCAATTACCGGCCGGTTAATGGACATAATTCAAAAGAGTGACAGACAAGTAAAGTTTGGTTTCAGAAAGAATAGATCGACTGAGGATGTAATGATCAAAATGAGCAGCATTGCAAAAGAATCGGATCAAAAGTACAATCTAGGAGTTTTTCTGGATGTGTTTGATAGTTTGTGGTGGCCAAGTTAATGTTGTAGTTAAAAATAAATCGTCCCGTAAATATTGACAACCTCATAAACGACTATTTTTCTAACTACAAGTTACGGTACACTCCAAAAGAGTGTTTATAAGGGGTACCCATGTTACCGTGGCTGACAGAATGACCTGTCACCACCGGCGAACCCTAGTTAGTGCTCTAAGAAGTGTCTTGCTCGGAATTACCAAGGCGTCCAAAACGGTATCAACTGATGCAATTTCCCATTTTAGCTGGCATGTTCGTCCCAAACAGATTCATCTGTATTCCCGGCGTTGGAACGTGTCAACCGATTTATGCGTGAACTACTTTCATTTTTGTCCTGAGGCTTTGTTGAATCTGGTATACAACATCGTTGATCTGTTTAATGACTTTGTATATGGTCCTTCCTAACTTTGTTGTAAGTTATTCGGAGATTTCCCTTTTCTTCGTTTGGGATTGAAAAGCCAAACCAGATCTCCCTCCATAAATCCTGTGCTGTTTGACGAAAGGCCATAACTCGTGTTCATTCGATCGCTGACCTTCACTATGTTGTCTCCTACTGCAGCATGGATGTAGATCATCCTTTACTGATTCAAATTTAATGTCACTGCCAAATACAACCACAGCAGGTGAGTTTCCCAGCGGATTGTGGGTGCAAAGGTGTTGTAGTCCTCGTTTTCTTGTGGTTGAGTATGTGGCTCAACTCTTGGAATGTAGCTCTAACGGTATTCGAAATACATCTGCAACTGCTAGAGGTTCTTGATTCATATAATCGGATATGCCTCTACCCATTTACTGAAATAATCCAATAAACCACTTCAGAGCTGCATGGTCTGTTCATAGAATAAACTATTGTCCGTACAAGTACTTGTGTAAATGTTTGACGCTTAGCTGCATGGTTGATCGATTGGAGCGAAACGTGCAGCGGACGTATGAGTGCGGTCTTCCATTCCTCAGGCAAATCTTCCTGGTCCTAGATCATCACGACGAGGTCTTAAAAATTATATGCAAGAGTTGCTTTTCCGTTTTTTTTGGTAGTTCTGCGGGGATTTCGTCGAGGCCGGGTGCCTTGTCATTTTTTAACTTATTAATAGCTGCGTCCGTTTCCTCCACTGTGGGATATGGCACAAATACCTCTTCATCTGATTGAGCGATGGCTCGGATAGGAGGCATTTCGTCAGTCTGATTTAGTCGATTTTGGAAGTGGATTTGCCAAAATGAGAGAACAACATTCACGTTTGCTTTTGGCTGATTGGTAACTGTGCAGGGAGTCTTCATCTTTTAGTACATCGATATTCCAGCGCACTGGTTTCTTTGCTTGTTTATTAAATGTGGATGATAATTTGTACTTGAAAACAACAAGCATCTGGTCACTTTCAATATCGGCGCCTCTATATGATCTAATATCAGTTATGCTGGTGGAATGTCTCTTCGAGATCATGACGTAATCAATTTGATTTTGTGTCCCTTTATCATTGGATCGCGACATTACCTTGAAATTTTCTTATGTTGAAAGAAAGTATTCGATACGACTGGGTTATACATTATAGCAAGCGACGCGTTGGCCGTTGTTATTATTAGCCTGATGTGAGCTGTGTGGGCCAATATATGGCATAGTTTCTGAGCTCCAACCGATTTTTACATTAAAGTCGCCCACAGTCATCTGACTTGTCTTTGGTAGGCGCATGAGCCTTGACGTTCGTGATATTGAACTTATTTGTGCCTAATCTAACCGTGCATATCCGCTTACTGACACGGCGGAAGTCGATGATTTGTTGATGAGACCGCTGGTGCGCATTTCCTCCATTATGATGGCCACTGTATTATACTATTATATAATACCATTCCCTGACTATCTAAGCGTTTATATTGCGTGCCGCTTGCTATAAGACAGGCACCCGCTTCGGCCGCCCCTAACCTGGCGAAACAGACGCGAATCTTATCGTTTTTTTCCATTGTTTCTAGTGAAGTTTGTATGATAGGCCTATATAGTTTCTTATAGATGCCTTCCATCGAGAATATTCTTCAGTTGTTTGATTTCTTATCTTATGTGTCTTGGGATGTTGTTTAGTATGGTTTTGTCTCATGGAGTAGCTCTTAATTGAATGCCAGTTACATCTCGCTGTTCTTTGTTCAGTTAACAACTCTCTGATTTTTCGACATTATAATCGTTTTGATTTCAGGAGTGTTTTTCCAAGCGCAACGTACTGAAATTGTTCGCGAGTTAACTAAGAATACGTTATTAATTTTGGATGATGCTGAGGGTTACTGCGATCGGAGAGTGATCAGAGTTCATATCTTCTCAAGTTCAGTAGGCCAATAGGTTGGTTTCTCTTCAAAGATTGGTTCACATTTGTATTGTTCTATTGAATTAAATAATTATTTTGCTTTTGTGGTTGTTAATATAGAACCCCAAATTATTAAACATTGGAGAATTATTTGTAAACCTATCTCATCTATGGCAAAAGAAGTTCTAATTATGATCCTTAAACTATATATGTATATTTATAATACAGTGTAACTAAATCAAATCATTGTATATCTAATTTATATTTATATAGTTCTAAATAGTTAACACACACACATAGGACGCAAAAAAGGGGTTGACGGTATAATTTATATAATATATTCTAATTTCCTGGCATCTCATATATTATAAATTGCCAACTGTATCCTGATGCTGTGATATGATATATTATAATATCCTGTTTAGGAAAAAAAAAAAAAATAAAAAAATTGTCAAATGTCAAACAATTGAAAATTATAATTTTAATCGCCCTTTTGTGAAATATATATACATATATGTATATGTATATGCACAAAATAAGGAATTCGTCATCCCTATCCCGAAACCCTCTCGATATTTATATAACGTATCCTTAAAATATACAAAAGGAACAACAAAACAATTATATTATATTTTTTTTTAAAGATTTTTGTTATTATTGATACTTTAATTGTGAAAATAGTTATCGAGTAATAATCGCCCCCGAATATAATAAATAACCCGGGAACCCTTTTTGTCAATTGTCGCATATATTTATGATTTTACCATTACATATTTGCCCTCCTACTTCGACTTTTTATTTTATTAAATTTTTTTTAGTTATTGTATATAACTATTATTTCTGTATAAATATCATAAACATAATTTAATCCCTTATGATAATGATTATGATATATTCGTGTCATCATAAAAATTAGTTGTGTATACAAGGGTTAACAAAATATTTGTGTGTGTATTTCACACGCGTTGTTTCAGCCGAGCTTCCCAAACACTTGCATATTTTAATGCGCACAAACATTTGTCTTGTATCAGTGCTATAGACAATTTATCGTGCGTTTTATTATGTAAATGCCTGGCTAGATCGACTATAATTTGGTATCGATGTTCCATAAATAATATATTTAAAAAACAATAAAAATTTCGATACCAGATTTTAGTCAACCTTGCCACGCACTCACATAGTAAAACACACGAAAAATTGTCTTGCATCAGTGCTATATCATTTTTCGTGTGTTTTACTGTGTGAGTGCTTGGCTAGGTCGACTAAAATTTGATATCGAAATTTTATTTTTTATAAAATTCCATAAATAATAATTTTAGAAAACTAAAAAATTCTTGATATCAGATTTTAATCGACTTTTCAAGTACGTACACAGTAAAACACAATAAATTGTCTTGCAGAAGAGCTACACAATGCACAGTGCATTTGTTTGATGTCGATTGACTTATGTTTTTAACCAAATTGTAAATTTAAAAAAAAACATTTCAGAACTGTAATAAATGTATTGAAGATAAAATCTACGATTCACAAATTACATAGAAATTTCTAGACCAGCCAAAACTTTGGCCAGAATATTTCTTTTTTAAATCCTGGGATGAAATGCTGCGAAAATTTCAAGGGGGTAACCACTAGCACATATGCGATGTATAGAAAATCCTAATGGATTCTTATACGAATACAGGTTATGTTTTGTTATAAACTTCACAAGCATGACAAATCAAAAAAAAAGTCAACTAGTTCCATTCAATTGTAAGAAACATAAGTTCATTGATCGCTGATATAATTTGCCGTAGTTCTGCAGGTTAATACTAACGATGCCAATGTGTACCAGAAACCCCTATCATTACCCGATCGGTGTGGAGTTTTTACACAAAATATATAAATTTATGCGGGTGTACTTGGAACAGAAAGATTAAAGCGAAATTAACCGAAATATTTTCCGAATTTTAATCCGAATTGCAACCGATTTAATAAAAAAATTAAAGCCAAAATCGTAACTGGAACGATAAATGTTTTCGTTTCGTTACGGTTTTTTTTCGTTCTTAGTTTTAACGAAACAAAAACAAATCAAATGATAAATACTTTCTTATAACCGAGTAAATAGCATAGTGGCGTTTGAATCGACAGATACCAGGTCCGAATTCTAATAGAAGCAGGACATAAAAGGGATTCAAAATGGTGATGAATATATCTATGACACCCCTCTGTTCAGAGTGCATAATCCATTCCACGGACCGTGTTCGTGTCAGTAAAGATGATAAATTAAAAACGAACATGTAGCTGTTCGTCTTCAAATTGGCTAGTGATATTTACGCTTAAAAGGTAAAAAATGCGGAAAAATTTTGCATTTTTCGATTACCTACGTCAAAATTTAATAATTTAGAAAATCCAAAATTTTTTAAATTCCATAAACTGAAATTTTTGTTTCCAGAATTCTTAAAAATTTGATTTAAATAGAATAAGGTAATATCTCCTCAGAAGATATATCGTGCGTCTCGGCCGAAGACCCAATGATATCAAGGAAAGTTTGGTACCGCACTTGATCAGAACGCGAAACGATTTGGTTTGAGAATCATCAGCAACAAAACAAAATAGTTATCAATACAGCGTGGAGGACTTTAAATGTCTCGGGTCTATTGTAACGTCCACAAATGATATTCAGGGAGATACAAAACCCGCATAGCGTCCTCTATGCACAGTCGACCTGTGCTAACTTGCGGAAGTGAAAGTTGGACCTTGACCACCAATGACTGTATATTATTATCTATGTTTGAGAGAAAGGTTATCCGATCGAATTTTGGTCCTATATTAAAGTTGCGAACAATAAATATACTATTCCGATGAATCACGAGATTAAGCATCTTTTTGGAGCCTGCGATGTCATCGGATTCATTAAATCAACGAGTAAGATGGGCCACGTTAAAAATCACCATCAAACCGTATGATAAAAAAGCGTTCCATTAACAGCCAGTCAGCGTACATTGTAGGGGAAGGCCTAGACTACGGTGGCGTAATAGGATGTCGAAATTGGAGGGACCAAACGATGAACCGAGATAATTGGCGGACCACTAGGCAGGTGGCAAATCCCTTCATGAAATGTGGTAGCCAGAGAGAGAGAGAGAGAGAAGATTCGCAGAATCTCGCCCAACGATCAAACTAGTTTTGTGTTCTGTGAGAACAATTTCGTATCTTTTAATTCTCGTTGCTCTTCCTTGAATAGCATAAACAAGATGTCTGCACCTAATAACATATCAATTTGGTCTGATTAGAAAAAATGGAGTCTGCTAACCCGAACTCAACAGGATAACTTAGATTGTTAATGTTAAAATCAATTGCGAGGAATGAGGATGAAATATTTGGTAAAATTGATTGTAACGGCCCCGCTATAACTCTTTCTGTGATTGTTGTTCCGATGCCATGTACTCGGCAATTATGTTTCTTGAGGTTCAGATGCTGCACTCATTGTTCAGTTATGAACGAAACCTTAGTTATCGTATCGATCAGTCTGAGCTCCTCTTATTATTGATAGTAGCACTACTGGATTATGGGTCTATCTTGTTGCTGTAGACGCAACAGACTGCATACTCGATGAAGAATGATATCGACAGAGTTCTTTTTACCAAAAAATCCAAACTAATTTGAACGGATGGGAATTGATTCTCTGGGGTCTGCGGTGCCCATTTATTATTCGCCTCATCGTCAAGCTTTTTGATCAGGATTTATAGACGCCAGGAATCGGTATAGTCACGGAGTTATTTGCAATTTGACTAGCTTGACACCTGCTAGTGTTTCATCACATTTATACGAAAATTTGAATTTGTAAATTTTATGCTCTCGAGTACATATTCGGATAGCATAGAAAAACTTTCACTTTTCCGTCTATAGGAATTAAATTAGATTGAGCGGTTAGATTTTCAAAGAATTTTGAAGTTTCGTGATTTTAAATATATTTTAAAAAGTTTTACTACCTATTCTAGAGATGTCCTTGAGTACTAATGTATATTGTATGCTAGTTTAGGCTCTGATCTTTACTATTTATTTTACACCATTTAGAAGCTATACTTAAACGATTTCGTTTTACACGTTTTTTAAAAATCGTTCAAAATCGTTTACTATGAAAAATAGTAAAATCTATCAGAATTGAGTTGTCTTGCCCACAAAAATCCGGGAATACCTCTAGGATAGGCAGTACAAATTATTAAAATTTATTTAAAATCACGAGAGTCCAAAATTCTCAATCTAATTTAATACCTGGAAGCAAAGGAGGCAGTTGGTCCGAATATGTACTCGAGAGAATGTGATTATCTCTAGAATCGGCAGCATAAAATTTACAAAATACCGAAAATTAAATTCTCGTATTTGCCAAATTTAACAGTGTAATTATTTGTTATTTTTTAAGGATAAACTTCACTATCATAATAAAGCTGCAGAAAGAGAAGGGTGATGTAAGTGAAAAGTCAGTATAGCTGTACCGTTAAGCTATTGTTTGGAGTCAATCAATTTGTGAAGACAACCCTGCGTAAAGACACTAGGTAACTGTCGATGGCTTCGGAAAGAACCCCTGTTGTGCAGTTCGTCAATAAAATTTCAAAAAAAAAAAAAAAAAAAAAATCGGGTTAGACGTCGCATGTTTTTTTTCGCTAGTTAGCGACCGAGTAAGCATGGTAAGAGTTTGCCATTGTTGGCGAATGGAGGATATATCTCAATATAAATTCAGACAAGAATCTTAAATCTGCTAGAAATTTCCATTGAATTCAGAATTTTAAAGTCTATATATGCGTATAAAGTCAACAATGTATCGTAATCGAGTTACAACCAATTCAAATTCGAATATACGCAAATAATCACACACCATAAATTAGCAGTAAGAAGGAACCCTTATTAAATGCACACACACACACACACACACACACACACACACACACACACACACACACACACACACACACACACACACACACACACACACACACACACACACACACACACACACACACACACACACACACACACACACACACACACACACACACACACACACACACACACACACACACACACACACACACACACACACACACACACACACACACACACACACACACACACACACACACACACACACACACACACACACACACACACACACACACACACACACACACACACACACACACACACACACACACACACACACACACACACACACACACACACACACACACACACACACACACACACACACACACACACACACACACACACACACACACACACACACACACACACACACACACACACACACACACACACACACACACACACACACACACACACACACACACACACACACACACACACACACACACACACACACACACACACACACACACACACACACACACACACACACACACACACACACACACACACACACACACACACACACACACACACACACACACACACACACACACACACACACACACACACACACACACACACACACACACACACACACACACACACACACACACACACACACACACACACACACACACACACACACACACACACACACACACACACACACACACACACACACACACACACACACACACACACACACACACACACACACACACACACACACACACACACACACACACACACACACACACACACACACACACACACACACACACACACACACACACACACACACACACACACACACACACACACACACACACACACACACACACACACACACACACACACACACACACACACACACACACACACACACACACACACACACACACACACACACACACACACACACACACACACACACACACACACACACACACACACACACACACACACACACACACACACACACACACACACACACACACACACACACACACACACACACACACACACACACACACACACACACACACACACACACACACACACACACACACACACACACACACACACACACACACACCCGTGGGGAGTGGCAGGATCTCCCATCGGGCGCGTCCCCAGGTTGCGGATAGGGGAAGGCCCTAACCGGCATGCCGGCGGGTAGGTGGGAAATAAAATACCATCCGTGGACAGAAACTGATAGGGGAAGGCTACCCCGAATAAGAAACCAAACATGAGTGAGAGAAATGAAAACTCGTTTACGGCGCAAAGGGTGATTACCTTAGTGCCGGCGGCTTCCGGGAGTGAGCAAGCGGGCTCCCAGCCGTCGTTATCCATCGACCGCAGTGCTTCAGTAGTGGGAAACTTGGCTACTGAAGTTCATAGAACTACAAGTGTTGGAAGTCTTTCTGAAGAAGAAACGGGAGCTGTAAGCCAGTTTATACTTTCGAAACGAGAAGTACCTGTGTATGTGACAGGTGCCGGGAACATAGATCCATTTAGGAAAAGCCATATGTTCCAGAGATCGCCTCCAAACATCCAAAAGAAGATGTCCCTGTCGTTCTCTGAGCTTACAGGGCCGGAGGAAAACACTTTACCGAGGCCATTCCAAAAAAGCAGTAGGCCTCCCCGATCGACTGCGACGTTCCGTCCAAGGACTGTAGACGATGAAACGTCTGATTCACTGTCGGATGTTTATGAGCCGGATCCTCTTACTCGGATGGGTGCGAAAATTGATCGCCTCTGCGAGTACATCAGAGGAAGGAATAACGTGCACCATGAAATTAAGAAGCTGGTCACGTCAATCAAAAATCTGTATGTCGAACATGCACAGGGTGGAGGGAAAGACGAGCGTCGGACAACGCAGACAATTGCGAAATTGGCTAAGCAAATAACTGTGTGCTGTGAGACCCAAACTTCCCCAACCATATCTAACCAGAGAAATAATGAGGAAACTGTTCTGTTGGATAGTGAAATAACGACCGCAACCAATAGCAAAAGGAGGAGGTCGAAACAAGACTCACCCAATGACCATGCACAAAAGAAAGGGAAACAGAAGAGAGCTGGCGAAACCCCAGCACTGGGAACTAAGAGCCTAAATCTAAACCCAGGCATAGATGAACCCAACAAGCCTGATAATGTAAGGGACCCTGGCTGGCAGGTGGTGGAGAAAAAAAAGAGGAAACCACGTGAAAGAATTCCGCGGCATCGTCCTGATGCTATTAAAATTACCCAAACTGGAGCAATGTCGTATGCGGATATGCTAAAAAAATTGAAAGGGGACCCAAATCTTAATGACCTCTCTGGTAAGGTAGCTCGGATTCGTAGAACCGAAAAAGGCGATCTTCTTCTAGAGTTAGAGAAAGATGTACATCCCAAGGAACTTGGATTTCAAAGTGCAATAGAACACGCTCTTGGTAGTGATGCACAAATCCAAACACTTACGCAGATTGACGAGGTTGTAGTCGAAATTAAAGATATTGATGAGACCACAACAAAGGAAGAGATACATGAGGCGATCACATCCAAGTTTGAGGGTGCGAAAGACCTCCCGATAGAATGTATCAAGTCGCTGAGAGCTGCTTATAGAGGCACCCAAACAGCAGTGGTGACTGTACCAACCTCGACAGCCAAAGTGATGAAAAATGAAGGGAAAGTGCGAATTGGATGGGTGATCTGTCGTATACGTGAAAAAACGTTACCTTTAAGGTGCTTCAAATGCTGGCAGTATGGACATATGGCCAAGTCATGTAAAAGTGATGTTGATCGTTCTGGCCTCTGCTACAAATGCGGAAGAAATGGCCACAAAGTAAAAGAATGCAAGGAAGAAGCGAGTTGTATGCTTTGCCAGCGAAGGACGAACCATAATCATATAGCAGGGAGTGGCCGGTGCACGGCCTACATGTTGGCACTTAGAAGAGCACGACGACAATGAAGTTTGTCCAGCTCAACCTAAATCACTGTGAAGTTGCACAGGAAGTACTAGCCCAAACAGTGCATGAAACAAGAGTAGATGTCGCCATTTTGTGCGAACAACACAAAAATATGGAGCGATGCAATTGGGCAACTGATCAAACTGGTAAAGCTGCCATATGGACCTGTAGCAGACGGACCATGCAGGAGAACAGCAGTAATTCCACCGCAGGATTCGTACGAGCAGATGTTGACGGCTTACAAATCTATAGCTGCTATGCACCACCTAGCGCTACAATTGAGGAGTTTGAATACTTCCTGGACCAACTGGTCGCCGATGCGCGAACGCGTAGCCCTGTTATCATTGCTGGTGATTTCAATGCCTGGGCAACTGAATGGGGCAGTAAAGAAACGAATAGAAGAGGAACAGCACTGCTCGAGGCATTTTCTTCCATAGACGTTGTGTTGTTCAACACTGGTGATACACCGACGTTTCGCAAAGGTGGCTCCTCCTCCGTAATTGACCTTACATTCGGTAGCAGCTGCTTGTTGAGAGTGTTGACCAAATGGGAAGTCAGTGAGCACTACACGCATAGTGACCACCAAGCCATACTCTTCGAAATAAAACTGGCTAGGGAAGGTAATCAGAAAAAACATATAAGGAAATCTGCAGGCTGGAAAGCAAATACGTTTGAAGAGGACTTATTTATGCTATCATTGGAGAAACCGGGCCTCTCGGGATGTGCCAATGCAAAAGCGGGACAGATTATGAACATGATCACCAACGCCTGCAGTGCATCTATGGTAGAAAGGCGGCTAGACAGTCGTCGTCCACCAGCATACTGGTGGACTGAGCAGATTGCACAATTGCGACGGAAATGCCTTAATGCAAGGAGGAAACACCAACGTGCTTGGGGTACAGAGACCTATCCTAGCCTGCACCAAAATTACCTGGATGCCCGTAATAAATTTAAGCAGGCCATTAAAGTAAGGAAACGCCAATGCTGGAAAGAGCTATGCGAAGAAGTGGATCGTGATCCATGGGGGAGACCCTACAAAATCGTTATGAAAAAGCTTAAAAAGGCAAATGAATCGCCGCCCACCTGCCCAGCGATACTACGTAGAATTGTGACTGCTCTATTTCCGCAGCAAGATGATGTGATCCCTGACGTGATCCGAGTACCTGGCATGGAAGAAATACCGCCGATATCAACAGAAGAGCTCACGAAGGCGTGTCAACGTTTTGGGAATTCAAAGGCTCCTGGGCCTGACAATATCCCTAATATTGCACTAAAGGTTGCAATACAAACCAGACCGGATGAATTTAAGGAACTATACAATTCCTGTCTCAGAGAGGGAGTATTCCCTAAACGATGGAAGAGACAGCGTCTGGTCCTGTTGAAAAAAAACAGGAACCAGCCGGGTGAACCATCCTCCTACAGACCATTATGTTTGCTGGATACGTCTGGCAAAGTGCTGGAGAGAATCATATACAGCCGACTAGAGAAAGCTGTGGAGAACGCTGGAGATCTTGCTGAGAGGCAGTACGGGTTTCGGAAGGCTCGATCGACGATAGACGCCATCCAACACGTCGTCCAAATAGCCAAGAACGCCACAGATGGGAAAAGATGGAAAGGAGGCTCAAAAAAGTACTGTGCCGTTGTCACCTTGGATGTTAAGAACGCATTCAACTCGGCCAAATGGAGCTGTATTCTAAATGCACTGCAGACGTTACAAGTACCAGTGTACCTAAGAAGTATCATCGCTGACTATTTTAATGATAGAATGCTGACGTATGACACGGATGACGGTGTGAAGACATACAATGTTTCGGGTGGTGTACCCCAAGGATCTGTATTGGGGCCGCTACTGTGGAATATCATGTACGATGGTATCCTAAGGCTCCGTGTACCTGATGATGTGGAAATCGTAGGTTTTGCTGATGATGTTGCAGTCGTAGTGGTTGCAAAAACTATAGATGAAATAACAGAAATAAGTAGGTTGACAATCATAATCATAAAAAGGTGGTTGATGACATGTGGGCTTGAACTTGCTGATCATAAAACCGAAGCAGTTCTAGTTACCAGTAGGAAGGTGAAAGAAACCGTAACAATTGATGTAGGTGGAATCTTAACCCACTCACAGCATTCATTACGATATCTGGGTGTGGAAATAGATGCGCGTTTAAACTTTAAGGAGCACATAAAGATAGTGAGCAGGAAAGCTGCCAGTGTGTCTGCAGCTCTCTCCCGTATCATGCCGAACACTGGAGGGTCTAGACAATGTCGTAGAATGCTGCTGGCAAACGTCGTAACCTCCATCATTCTCTATGGATCGCCTGTATGGGGTGATGCGATGGACTTCGAAACATATAGACGTAAATTGGTATCGGTGTATCGCCTAAGTGCACTCAGAGTGACTTGTGCCTTCCGCACAGTATCTACTGACGCGGCACTCGTTATTGCGGGAATGATCCCAATTGAACTCCTTGCGAGGGAGAGGAAGAAATGGTACCCCAATCGTGTACAACCAGGAAGCAGAGCACTAGAACGCGCCTCAACAATGATAGAATGGCAAAGACGATGGGATTGTTCGGAAAAGGGTCGCTGGACTTACCGTCTCATACCATCCATTGAAAAATGGCTAAATAGGCAACACGGCGAAGTTAACCACTACCTGACGCAACTGATAAGTGGACATGGCTGTTTTGGTGCATACCTATGCAGGTTCAAGCACGCTGATACTCC
>OX596383.1:16524500-16764500 GCA_951394425.1 Tipula unca | reverse complement strand
AAGCACAGAGGCGCACGAATACAGTGCCAACGGAGATACCTCCTCAAGCGACTCCCGATCCGGGGCGTGAGCGGCAGAAGAATCAGGCAGGAACATCCGCTGATGCAGTCCGTGAGGAAGAAAACTGGCAGCAGGCCGGCCGCAGAAAGAAGAAGAAGAAAAAGAAGGCACCGGCAAAAGTTCGACGGAAACCACTTCCACCGAACTCGTTAGTGGTCCACAAGCCGCAGGACGAGATGACCTACGCCGCCATAATACAGAAGGTGAAGACAGACCCTGCCCTGAAAGACATCGGGCAGAAAGTGGAAAGAATGAGGAGGACGGCAGGAGGCAACCTGCTGATCATGTTTGCGAGAACAGAAGAGAAGGAGATGGAGACCTACCGGGCAACCATTAGGGAAACCCTCAAGGACGAAGCTACAGTGGAGATGAAGATCCCGGAGTCGGAGATAGAAGTCAGAGACTTGGATGAATGGGCGAACAAGGAAGAAGTGGTCAAAATTCTGAAAGACCACATCCCGGACCTGAAGCACCTCGCCACAGATGCGGTGAAATCCCTAAGGAAAAGCTGGGCCTCGACGCAGATCGCAGTGGTCTGCCTGCCGGCGGTTCACGCGAGGAAAGCGGCGGAGCTTGGCAAGATCAAAGTAGGCTGGGGCACAGTCCGCATCCGAGAAAAAGTGTCACCAAGCAGATGCTTCAAGTGCTGGCATTTTGGCCACAAAGCTCTTGAATGCAGAAAGAGAGTAGACCGCAGCAAGACCTGCTTTAAATGTGGCCAAGAAGGCCACAAGGCTACAACGTGCAAGGAGCCTCTAAACTGCATCCTCTGCAGGGAGAAGGATCCACAGAGCGACTGTACGCATACAGCCGGGGGATGGAAATGCCCCATCTTCCAAAATGCCAGAAGAGCGGTCCTGAATATCCAAAATGAGAGTACTCCAACTTAATCTCAACCACTGCAGAGCAGCCCAGGACTTGCTCACTCAGCGAGTAAGAGAACTGGGCGTCGACGTAGCTATGCTGTGCGAGCAGTACGGCGACCTGGAAACCCAACCATGGGTCTCAGACAGCACCAAAAAGGCAGCAATTTGGGCAAGTGGTAGACTGCCCTTCGAACAGCTACCAACTACCCCAACTACATGGTTCATTAGGGCCAAGATAGGAGGGGTGCACCTATATAGCTGCTATGCTCCACCGAGTGCTTCAATTGCAGAGTTCGAGAACTTCCTGGACACCCTAGCAGAGGACGTGAGAAGACATGATCCTGTCGCAATCACTGGAGATTTCAATGCCTGGTCCATTGAATGGGGCAGCCGAGAGACAAACAGAAGAGGGGAAGCTCTACAGGAGGCTTTCTCAACACTAAACCTCATTCTCATGAACGAGGGAACCTCGAGTACCTACCGTAAAGGCGCCGCGAACTCCATTATCGACTTGACGTTCATTAGCAGCTCCCTCGCAAAAGGGGGTTGTGAATGGAAGGTTGATGAGGAGTTCACGAATAGTGACCATCAAGCTATAATCTGGGAACTTAACACCAATCCCAGAAGCGGGTGGCGTCAAAGAACCGCAAGGGGGCAGCCAGTGGGCTGGAATACCAAATGCTTCGATGCAGAGACCTTCAGACTGATGATGAGGGGATCACCAGTGCCTCAAACAACAACTGCTGAGGGCATCACAGAAGAGGTGGCAGCGTCCCTGGAGGCAGCCAGCGACGCGTCGATGCCAAGGTGTCGCCCCAACAACGGACGAGCACCAGTCCACTGGTGGAACTCGACCATCGCACAACATCGGCGAGAGTGCCTTAAGGCAAGAAGGCAACACCAGCGCGCTCGGAAGAGAGACAGAGCCTCGACAGAGGAACTGAGACGAAACTACGAAGAAAAAAGGCGTCTTCTCAGAAACGCCATCAGCTCGAGTAAACGAGAATGTTGGAAGGAACTCTGCGCGGAGGTGGACCGGGACCCGTGGGGCAGGCCGTATAAAACGGTCATGCATAGGATTAAAAGCCTACCCGCAACAACACCAACTTGTCCCGACATGCTGCTCAAAATAGTTGAACACCTATTTCCGGAGAAACCAGAACTCCCCGACTACCACCAGGAGGAAGTAGTGGACATTCCTGGAGTCACCATAGAAGAGCTCACGAAGACCTGCGCTAGATTGCAGAAGGGCAAGGCGCCAGGACCAAGCGGCATACCCAACATCGCACTCAAAAGTGCAATTGCTGCCAGACCAGACACGTTCATAAGCATGTACGACGCCTGCCTACGACAAGGCGTGTTCCCGACCCGATGGAAGCAGCAAAGACTGGTTCTTCTCCCAAAAGGGAAGAAACCACCGGACGACCCATCATCTTTTCGTCCACTCTGCATGCTGGACTCGGAGGGGAAGAACTTGGAGCGGATAGTGGCCGACAGATTGGAGCAATACATCGATCCTCAACTTTCCGAATTCCAATTCGGATTCAGGAAGGGGAGATCGACCATCGACGCACTGGAACTCGTCACGAACATCGCAAAGGAAGCGATCTCAGGAAAGAGATGGAAAGGCGGTTCCAAAAAGTGTTGCCTCATCGTCACCCTGGACATCAAGAACGCGTTCAACACGGCCCGCTGGGATCGAGTTTTGGAGGCTCTTGAGAAGATGGGGG
This sequence comes from Tipula unca, assembly GCA_951394425.1. Lineage (NCBI taxonomy): Eukaryota > Metazoa > Arthropoda > Insecta > Diptera > Tipulidae > Tipula > Tipula unca. The sequence continues at coordinate 16,761,844 of OX596383.1, read as the reverse complement.
TGCCCTACTACCTACGAAGGATGGTCAGATCGTACTTCAGAGATCGACTACTACACTACGAGACGGAGCAGGGACCAGCGGTACATAGGGTCACGGGAGGAGTACCTCAGGGCTCCGTCCTGGGGCCACTCTTGTGGAACGTTATGTACGACGGTCTACTCAATCTAGAATTACCGGCGAACACAACACTCGTGGCCTTCGCGGACGACGTGGCAGTTGTCCTTGTGGCGAAACATCTGGAGGAGCTGGAAGCCGCATTCTCCACCACCATCAGGAGGATAAGACAGTGGATGCGATCGGCAGACCTGTCTTTGGCGGAACACAAGACCGAAGCACTCCTTGTGAGTAGTCGGAAGAAAATGGAGACCATCACCATCAGGGTAGGCGACCACGACATCCAGTCGCAACCCCACATCCGGTATCTAGGAGTGGTCTTGGATGCGAGGCTCAACTACAAGGAGCATATATCCAGCGTGAGCAGGAAGGCATCAGCAGTCCAGGGCGCGCTCTCACGGATAATGCCAAACATCGGAGGCCCCAGGCAAATCCGGAGACGACTACTGGCAACTGTAGTCACCTCCGTTCTGCTATACGGAGCACCGGTGTGGGCGGAATCGCTAGAGTTAACAACTTACCGCAAGACAATGTCATCAGTCCAGCGGCTCTCAGCGATCAGAGTGGCGTCAGCATACCGAACGGTATCGCACGATGCGGTCAATGTCGTGGCATCATGCCCGCCCATCGACATCCTGGCAGGAGAACGGCAACGCCAACATCGCAGAAAGAAGGAAGAGCAGCGAAGGGTCCTCTGTGAAGAGGAGAGACCCGAGAGTCTTCGTCTCTGGCAAGAGAGATGGGACAGCTCAACGAAAGGTCGGTGGACACATCGGCTGATCCCAGATGTCACCAAATGGGTCACTCGCCTGCACGGGGAGGTCGGGTACTACATCACCCAACTCTTGACTGGGCATGGGTGCTTTCGGGCATACTTGCACCGATTCAAGAGAAGTGACTCCCCAAACTGTCATCATTGCAGCGATGTGACTGAAGATGCAGAGCACGTGTTCTTCCAGTGTCCGCTCTACGAGGGGACACGGGCGGAACTTGAGAGAAATTTGGACCATTCCATCAATCCAGAAACCATAGTGGAGTGCATGCTGAAGAGCCAATCGGCATGGAACAAAGTTGCAGAGTACGCGGAATCCATTATCAAGGATCTTCGCACCACGTACGAGGATGAGGTGTAATAACACCAGCAACATCGGACAGCAGTGACATCAAATAAGAACGCCCCGGCGAAGTAGTATTTATAAAGAGTGCCGCCGGGGAACCACCGTTCCAGGAGCAGGGTTAGAGGTGCAGGTTAGGGTTTAGTGCGGTAAAAATCCCACATAACTCGTATGACAGGTAGAAGGTTTGCCCAGACGAGTACCTTTTGAAGGTTCCCCCCTGTACCTCGTTAATCTAAATAAAAAAAAAAAAAAAAAAAAACACACACACACACACACACACACACACACCCACACACACACAGGCTACTGAAGTTCATAGAACTACAAGTGTTGGAAGTCTTTCTGAAGAAGAAACGGGAGCTGTAAGCCAGTTTATACTTTCGAAACGAGAAGTACCTGTGTATGTGACAGGTGCCGGGAACATAGATCCATTTAGGAAAAGCCATATGTTCCAGAGATCGCCTCCAAACATCCAAAAGAAGATGTCCCTGTCGTTCTCTGAGCTTACAGGGCCGGAGGAAAACACTTTACCGAGGCCATTCCAAAAAAGCAGTAGGCCTCCCCGATCGCCTGCGACGTTCCGTCCAAGGACTGTAGACGATGAAACGTCTGATTCACTATCGGATGTTTATGAGCCGGATCCTCTTACTCGGATGGGTGCGAAAATTGATCGCCTCTGCGAGTACATCAGAGGAAGGAATAACGTGCACCATGAAATTAAGAAGCTGGTCACGTCAATCAAAAATCTGTATGTCGAACATGCACAGGGTGGAGGGAAAGACGAGCGTCGGACAACGCAGACAATTGCGAAATTGGCTAAGCAAATAACTGTGTGCTGTGAGACCCAAACTTCCCCAACCATATCTAACCAGAGAAATAATGAGGAAACTGTTCTGTTGGATAGTGAAATAACGACCGCAACCAATAGCAAAAGGAGGAGGTCGAAACAAGACTCACCCAATGACCATGCACAAAAGAAAGGGAAACAGAAGAGAGCTGGCGAAACCCCAGCACTGGGAACTAAGAGCCTAAATCCAAACCCAGGCATAGATGAACCCAACAAGCCTGATAATGTAAGGGACCCTGGCTGGCAGGTGGTGGAGAAAAAAAAGAGGAAACCACGTGAAAGAATTCCGCGGCATCGTCCTGATGCTATTAAAATTACCCAAACTGGAGCAATGTCGTATGCGGATATGCTAAAAAAATTGAAAGGGGACCCAAATCTTAATGACCTCTCTGGTAAGGTAGCTCGGATTCGTAGAACCGAAAAAGGCGATCTTCTTCTAGAGTTAGAGAAAGATGTACATCCCAAGGAACTTGGATTTCAAAGTGCAATAGAACACGCTCTTGGTAGTGATGCACAAATCCAAACACTTACGCAGATTGACGAGGTTGTAGTCGAAATTAAAGATATTGATGAGACCACAACAAAGGAAGAGATACATGAGGCGATCACATCCAAGTTTGAGGGTGCGAAAGACCTCCCGATAGAATGTATCAAGTCGCTGAGAGCTGCTTATAGAGGCACCCAAACAGCAGTGGTGACTGTACCAACCTCGACAGCCAAAGTGATGAAAAATGAAGGGAAAGTGCGAATTGGATGGGTGATCTGTCGTATACGTGAAAAAACGTTACCTTTAAGGTGCTTCAAATGCTGGCAGTATGGACATATGGCCAAGTCATGTAAAAGTGATGTTGATCGTTCTGGCCTCTGCTACAAATGCGGAAGAAATGGCCACAAAGTAAAAGAATGCAAGGAAGAAGCGAGTTGTATGCTTTGCCAGCGAAGGACGAACCATAATCATATAGCAGGGAGTGGCCGGTGCACGGCCTACATGTTGGCACTTAGAAGAGCACGACGACAATGAAGTTTGTCCAGCTCAACCTAAATCACTGTGAAGTTGCACAGGAAGTACTAGCCCAAACAGTGCATGAAACAAGAGTAGATGTCGCCATTTTGTGCGAACAGCACAAAAATATGGAGCGATGCAATTGGGCAACTGATCAAACTGGTAAAGCTGCCATATGGACCTGTAGCAGACGGACCATGCAGGAGAACAGCAGTAATTCCACCGCAGGATTCGTACGAGCAGATGTTGACGGCTTACAAATCTATAGCTGCTATGCACCACCTAGCGCTACAATTGAGGAGTTTGAATACTTCCTGGACCAACTGGTCGCCGATGCGCGAACGCGTAGCCCTGTTATCATTGCTGGTGATTTCAATGCCTGGGCAACTGAATGGGGCAGTAAAGAAACGAATAGAAGAGGAACAGCACTGCTCGAGGCATTTTCTTCCATAGACGTTGTGTTGTTCAACACTGGTGATATACCGACGTTTCGCAAAGGTGGCTCCTCCTCCGTAATTGACCTTACATTCGGTAGCAGCTGCTTGTTGAGAGTGTTGACCAAATGGGAAGTCAGTCAGCACTACACGCATAGTGACCACCAAGCCATACTCTTCGAAATAAAACTGGCTAGGGAAGGTAATCAGAAAAAACATATAAGGAAATCTGCAGGCTGGAAAGCAAATACGTTTGAAGAGGACTTATTTATGCTATCATTGGAGAAACCGGGCCTCTCGGGATGTGCCAATGCAAAAGCGGGACAGATTATGAACATGATCACCAACGCCTGCAGTGCATCTATGGTAGAAAGGCGGCTAGACAGTCGTCGTCCACCAGCATACTGGTGGACTGAGCAGATTGCACAATTGCGACGGAAATGCCTTAATGCAAGGAGGAAACACCAACGTGCTTGGGGTACAGAGACCTATCCTAGCCTGCACCAAAATTACCTGGATGCCCGTAATAAATTTAAGCAGGCCATTAAAGTAAGGAAACGCCAATGCTGGAAAGAGCTATGCGAAGAAGTGGATCGTGATCCATGGGGGAGACCCTACAAAATCGTTATGAAAAAGCTTAAAAAGGCAAATGAATCGCCGCCCACCTGCCCAGCGATACTACGTAGAATTGTGACTGCTCTATTTCCGCAGCAAGATGATGTGATCCCTGACGTGATCCGAGTACCTGGCATGGAAGAAATACCGCCGATATCAACAGAAGAGCTCACGAAGGCGTGTCAACGTTTTGGGAATTCAAAGGCTCCTGGGCCTGACAATATCCCTAATATTGCACTAAAGGTTGCAATACAAACCAGACCGGATGAATTTAAGGAACTATACAATTCCTGTCTCAGAGAGGGAGTATTCCCTAAACGATGGAAGAGACAGCGTCTGGTCCTGTTGAAAAAAAACAGGAACCAGCCGGGTGAACCATCCTCCTACAGACCATTATGCATGCTGGATACGTCTGGCAAAGTGCTGGAGAGAATCATATACAGCCGACTAGAGAAAGCTGTGGAGAACGCTGGAGATCTTGCTGAGAGGCAGTACGGGTTTCGGAAGGCTCGATCGACGATAGACGCCATCCAACACGTCGTCCAAATAGCCAAGAACGCCACAGATGGGAAAAAATGGAAAGGAGGCTCAAAAAAGTACTGTGCCGTTGTCACCTTGGATGTTAAGAACGCATTCAACTCGGCCAAATGGAGCTGTATTCTAAATGCACTGCAGACGTTACAAGTACCAGTGTACCTAAGAAGTATCATCGCTGACTATTTTAATGATAGAATGCTGACGTATGACACGGATGACGGTGTGAAGACATACAATGTTTCGGGTGGTGTACCCCAAGGATCTGTATTGGGGCCGCTACTGTGGAATATCATGTACGATGGTATCCTAAGGCTCCGTGTACCTGATGATGTGGAAATCGTAGGTTTTGCTGATGATGTTGCAGTCGTAGTGGTTGCAAAAACTATAGATGAAATAACAGAAATAAGTAGGTTGACAATCATAATCATAAAAAGGTGGTTGATGACATGTGGGCTTGAACTTGCTGATCATAAAACCGAAGCAGTTCTAGTTACCAGTAGGAAGGTGAAAGAAACCGTAACAATTGATGTAGGTGGAATCTTAACCCACTCACAGCATTCATTACGATATCTGGGTCTGGAAATAGATGCGCGTTTAAACTTTAAGGAGCACATAAAGATAGTGAGCAGGAAAGCTGCCAGTGTGTCTGCAGCTCTCTCCCGTATCATGCCGAACACTGGAGGGTCTAGACAATGTCGTAGAATGCTGCTGGCAAACGTCGTAACCTCCATCATTCTCTATGGATCGCCTGTATGGGGTGATGCGATGGACTTCGAAACATATAGACGTAAATTGGTATCGGTGTATCGCCTAAGTGCACTCAGAGTGACTTGTGCCTTCCGCACAGTATCTACTGACGCGGCACTCGTTATTGCGGGAATGATCCCAATTGAACTCCTTGCGAGGGAGAGGAAGAAATGGTACCCCAATCGTGTACAACCAGGAAGCAGAGCACTAGAACGCGCCTCAACAATGATAGAATGGCAAAGACGATGGGATTGTTCGGAAAAGGGTCGCTGGACTTACCGTCTTATACCATCCATTGAAAAATGGCTAAATAGGCAACACGGCGAAGTTAACCACTACCTGACGCAACTGATAAGTGGACATGGCTGTTTTGGTGCATACCTATGCAGGTTCAAGCACGCTGATACTCCAGATTGTCCTGCTTGCAGACGTATACAAGAAGATGTGGAGCACATTTTTTTCCAATGCCCACGATTTGAGGATATTCGAAGGGAACTGTCAGCTGTCCTAGGGCAGCGTCCAACACCAGAAAACATAGTGCAACTAATGCTTGACTCTGAGGAAGGATGGAATGCTGTAAGCCATATGGCGACAGTCGTACTGAATGAGCTGAGGCGCCTAGAGCGTGCAAGAGCAGAACAACATGCCGTGATTTGATAGCGGTGACAAACTCAATCCAAGATTGAGGCGCTACAGGGAGAACAATGAGCCAAATGGCTGGTCACCTCCATGTGAAGTAATGTCTAACGATAGTTCCGCATGGAGGATGTGAAAGCGGCGGGTGTGTGGTTTTTAGGTGGTAGGAATCCGCCACTGTTGCTGAGGTGTTTGTCCCACCGACGCATCGTCTTCCGAAGATTTTCCACACGTTACCCAACCCCACAAAAAAAAAAAAAAAAAAAAAAAAAAAAACCCACACACACACACACACACACACACACACACACACACACACACATGCTTCAGTAGTGGGAAACTTGGCTACTGAAGTTCATAGAACTACAAGTGTTGGAAGTCTTTCTGAAGAAGAAACGGGAGCTGTAAGCCAGTTTATACTTTCGAAACGAGAAGTACCTGTGTATGTGACAGGTGCCGGGAACATAGATCCATTTAGGAAAAGCCATATGTTCCAGAGATCGCCTCCAAACATCCAAAAGAAGATGTCCCTGTCGTTCTCTGAGCTTACAGGGCCGGAGGAAAACACTTTACCGAGGCCATTCCAAAAAAGCAGTAGGCCTCCCCGATCGCCTGCGACGTTCCGTCCAAGGACTGTAGACGATGAAACGTCTGATTCACTGTCGGATGTTTATGAGCCGGATCCTCTTACTCGGATGGGTGCGAAAATTGATCGCCTCTGCGAGTACATCAGAGGAAGGAATAACGTGCACCATGAAATTAAGAAGCTGGTCACGTCAATCAAAAATCTGTATGTCGAACATGCACAGGGTGGAGGGAAAGACGAGCGTCGGACAACGCAGACAATTGCGAAATTGGCTAAGCAAATAACTGTGTGCTGTGAGACCCAAACTTCCCCAACCATATCTAACCAGAGAAATAATGAGGAAACTGTTCTGTTGGATAGTGAAATAACGACCGCAACCAATAGCAAAAGGAGGAGGTCGAAACAAGACTCACCCAATGACCATGCACAAAAGAAAGGGAAACAGAAGAGAGCTGGCGAAACCCCAGCACTGGGAACTAAGAGCCTAAATCTAAACCCAGGCATAGATGAACCCAACAAGCCTGATAATGTAAGGGACCCTGGCTGGCAGGTGGTGGAGAAAAAAAAGAGGAAACCACGTGAAAGAATTCCGCGGCATCGTCCTGATGCTATTAAAATTACCCAAACTGGAGCAATGTCGTATGCGGATATGCTAAAAAAATTGAAAGGGGACCCAAATCTTAATGACCTCTCTGGTAAGGTAGCTCGGATTCGTAGAACCGAAAAAGGCGATCTTCTTCTAGAGTTAGAGAAAGATGTACATCCCAAGGAACTTGGATTTCAAAGTGCAATAGAACACGCTCTTGGTAGTGATGCACAAATCCAAACACTTACGCAGATTGACGAGGTTGTAGTCGAAATTAAAGATATTGATGAGACCACAACAAAGGAAGAGATACATGAGGCGATCACATCCAAGTTTGAGGGTGCGAAAGACCTCCCGATAGAATGTATCAAGTCGCTGAGAGCTGCTTATAGAGGCACCCAAACAGCAGTGGTGACTGTACCAACCTCGACAGCCAAAGTGATGAAAAATGAAGGGAAAGTGCGAATTGGATGGGTGATCTGTCGTATACGTGAAAAAACGTTACCTTTAAGGTGCTTCAAATGCTGGCAGTATGGACATATGGCCAATTCATGTAAAAGTGATGTTGATCGTTCTGGCCTCTGCTACAAATGCGGAAGAAATGGCCACAAAGTAAAAGAATGCAAGGAAGAAGCGAGTTGTATGCTTTGCCAGCGAAGGACGAACCATAATCATATAGCAGGGAGTGGCCGGTGCACGGCCTACATGTTGGCACTTAGAAGAGCACGACGACAATGAAGTTTGTCCAGCTCAACCTAAATCACTGTGAAGTTGCACAGGAAGTACTAGCCCAAACAGTGCATGAAACAAGAGTAGATGTCGCCATTTTGTGCGAACAACACAAAAATATGGAGCGATGCAATTGGGCAACTGACAACCCTGCGTAAAGACACTAGGTAACTGTCGATGGCTTCGGAAAGAACCCCTGTTGTGCAGTTCGTCAATAAAATTTCAAAAAAAAAAAAAAAAAAAATCGGGTTAGACGTCGCATGTTTTTTTTCGCTAGTTAGCGACCGAGTAAGCATGGTAAGAGTTTGCCATTGTTGGCGAATGGAGGATATATCTCAATATAAATTCAGACAAGAATCTTAAATCTGCTAGAAATTTCCATTGAATTCAGAATTTTAAAGTCTATATATGCGTATAAAGTCAACAATGTATCGTAATCGAGTTACAACCAATTCAAATTCGAATATACGCAAATAATCACACACCATAAATTAGCAGTAAGAAGGAACCCTTATTAAATGCACACACACACACACACACACACACACACACACACACACACACACACACACACACACACACACACACACACACACACACACACACACACACACACACACACACACACACACACACACACACACACACACACACACACACACACACACACACACACACACACACACACACACACACACACACACACACACACACACACACACACACACACACACACACACACACACACACACACACACACACACACACACACACACACACACACACACACACACACACACACGCACGCACACACACACACACACACACACACACACACACACACACACACACACACACACACACACACACACACACACACACACACACACCCACACACACACACACACACACACACACACACACACACACACACACACACACACACACAACACACACACACACACACACACACACACACACACACCCACACCCACACACACACACACACACACACACACACACACACACACACACACACACACACACACACACACACACACACACACACACACATGCTTCAGTAGTGGGAAACTTGGCTACTGAAGTTCATAGAACTACAAGTGTTGGAAGTCTTTCTGAAGAAGAAACGGGAGCTGTAAGCAGAGACACCTTCTCTGAAGGGGAGCACACCCCAACCGGGCGCCTCCCAGGTGGCGGATAGGGGAAGCTCGCCAGAAATGGAGGGTACCGGGGAAATAAAATACTCGGGGCGGACCAAAGCCAAGGGAAGGTACCCTTGTAAAACTAAACCACACTTATACAAAGATGCAGAGCGATATGGAAAAACAAGTATTACCCCAGGTGAGTTCCGATCTCACCATCCGTTACGATCGAGTGGAAGCCTCGGTGGCGGATGCATGCTCCAAGGATTCTGGGGGGGAGCAAAATATCGCGGAAACGGAAATAGAACAGGCGACCAAGACGGGAGGGCCCGTGTTTGTAGCACCGAATCCAATAGCGTTGGACATGGGGTTGGCACCTTCAATTCACCCATACAGGAGTCCCAGTGAAGGAGATATCCCCAGCATGGGACTTCGCCTTGAGACACCGCAGTACATGAGGATGGGCTGCCTAATTAAGAAGCTCATGGAATTCGTTGGTCCACGACACAACGTTCACAAGGACATTAAAAAAATGGTGGCTAGCTTACAAACTGTGTATGATAGACTCGGAGTGGAGCTACACACCGCTTCTAACGAAACGCAAACCAGCCCGACCGTACAGAGATGTTGGGCACAGGCTGGTGGCACACCAGACAAGGCGCAAGGGATGCAGGACGGTTCCAACATGAAGAAGAGAAAGGCCTCGTCCCCGCTTAACAACCAACTGCGGGCGGCCAAACAAACAGAGGCGCACGAATACAGTGCCAACAACACCCCCAAGAATCGTGAATTCGAATTCGAGAGGGGAAACCAGCGAGAGCGACACCAGGCGGGTGGAGATACCTCCTCAAGCGACTCCCGATCCGGGGCGTGAGCGGCAGAAGAATCAGGCAGGAACATCCGCTGATGCAGTCCGTGAGGAAGAAAACTGGCAGCAGGCCGGCCGCAGAAAGAAGAAGAAGAAAAAGAAGGCACCGGCAAAAGTTCGACGGAAACCACTTCCACCGAACTCGTTAGTGGTCCACAAGCCGCAGGACGAGATGACCTACGCCGCCATAATACAGAAGGTGAAGACAGACCCTGCCCTGAAAGACATCGGGCAGAAAGTGGAAAGAATGAGGAGGACGGCAGGAGGCAACCTGCTGATCATGTTTGCGAGAACAGAAGAGAAGGAGATGGAGACCTACCGGGCAACCATTAGGGAAACCCTCAAGGACGAAGCTACAGTGGAGATGAAGATCCCGGAGTCGGAGATAGAAGTCAGAGACTTGGATGAATGGGCGAACAAGGAAGAAGTGGTCAAAATTCTGAAAGACCACATCCCGGACCTGAAGCACCTCGCCACAGATGCGGTGAAATCCCTAAGGAAAAGCTGGGCCTCGACGCAGATCGCAGTGGTCTGCCTGCCGGCGGTTCACGCGAGGAAAGCGGCGGAGCTTGGCAAGATCAAAGTAGGCTGGGGCACAGTCCGCATCCGAGAAAAAGTGTCACCAAGCAGATGCTTCAAGTGCTGGCATTTTGGCCACAAAGCTCTTGAATGCAGAAAGAGAGTAGACCGCAGCAAGACCTGCTTTAAATGTGGCCAAGAAGGCCACAAGGCTACAACGTGCAAGGAGCCTCTAAACTGCATCCTCTGCAGGGAGAAGGATCCACAGAGCGACTGTACGCATACAGCCGGGGGATGGAAATGCCCCATCTTCCAAAATGCCAGAAGAGCGGTCCTGAATATCCAAAATGAGAGTACTCCAACTTAATCTCAACCACTGCAGAGCAGCCCAGGACTTGCTCACTCAGCGAGTAAGAGAACTGGGCGTCGACGTAGCTATGCTGTGCGAGCAGTACGGCGACCTGGAAACCCAACCATGGGTCTCAGACAGCACCAAAAAGGCAGCAATTTGGGCAAGTGGTAGACTGCCCTTCGAACAGCTACCAACTACCCCAACTACATGGTTCATTAGGGCCAAGATAGGAGGGGTGCACCTATATAGCTGCTATGCTCCACCGAGTGCTTCAATTGCAGAGTTCGAGAACTTCCTGGACACCCTAGCAGAGGACGTGAGAAGACATGATCCTGTCGCAATCACTGGAGATTTCAATGCCTGGTCCATTGAATGGGGCAGCCGAGAGACAAACAGAAGAGGGGAAGCTCTACAGGAGGCTTTCTCAACACTAAACCTCATTCTCATGAACGAGGGAACCTCGAGTACCTACCGTAAAGGCGCCGCGAACTCCATTATCGACTTGACGTTCATTAGCAGCTCCCTCGCAAAAGGGGGTTGTGAATGGAAGGTTGATGAGGAGTTCACGAATAGTGACCATCAAGCTATAATCTGGGAACTTAACACCAATCCCAGAAGCGGGTGGCGTCAAAGAACCGCAAGGGGGCAGCCAGTGGGCTGGAATACCAAATGCTTCGATGCAGAGACCTTCAGACTGATGATGAGGGGATCACCAGTGCCTCAAACAACAACTGCTGAGGGCATCACAGAAGAGGTGGCAGCGTCCCTGGAGGCAGCCAGCGACGCGTCGATGCCAAGGTGTCGCCCCAACAACGGACGAGCACCAGTCCACTGGTGGAACTCGACCATCGCACAACATCGGCGAGAGTGCCTTAAGGCAAGAAGGCAACACCAGCGCGCTCGGAAGAGAGACAGAGCCTCGACAGAGGAACTGAGACGAAACTACGAAGAAAAAAGGCGTCTTCTCAGAAACGCCATCAGCTCGAGTAAACGAGAATGTTGGAAGGAACTCTGCGCGGAGGTGGACCGGGACCCGTGGGGCAGGCCGTATAAAACGGTCATGCATAGGATTAAAAGCCTACCCGCAACAACACCAACTTGTCCCGACATGCTGCTCAAAATAGTTGAACACCTATTTCCGGAGAAACCAGAACTCCCCGACTACCACCAGGAGGAAGTAGTGGACATTCCTGGAGTCACCATAGAAGAGCTCACGAAGACCTGCGCTAGATTGCAGAAGGGCAAGGCGCCAGGACCAAGCGGCATACCCAACATCGCACTCAAAAGTGCAATTGCTGCCAGACCAGACACGTTCATAAGCATGTACGACGCCTGCCTACGACAAGGCGTGTTCCCGACCCGATGGAAGCAGCAAAGACTGGTTCTTCTCCCAAAAGGGAAGAAACCACCGGACGACCCATCATCTTTTCGTCCACTCTGCATGCTGGACTCGGAGGGGAAGAACTTGGAGCGGATAGTGGCCGACAGATTGGAGCAATACATCGATCCTCAACTTTCCGAATTCCAATTCGGATTCAGGAAGGGGAGATCGACCATCGACGCACTGGAACTCGTCACGAACATCGCAAAGGAAGCGATCTCAGGAAAGAGATGGAAAGGCGGTTCCAAAAAGTGTTGCCTCATCGTCACCCTGGACATCAAGAACGCGTTCAACACGGCCCGCTGGGATCGAGTTTTGGAGGCTCTTGAGAAGATGGGGGTGCCCTACTACCTACGAAGGATGGTCAGATCGTACTTCAGAGATCGACTACTACACTACGAGACGGAGCAGGGACCAGCGGTACATAGGGTCACGGGAGGAGTACCTCAGGGCTCCGTCCTGGGGCCACTCTTGTGGAACGTTATGTACGACGGTCTACTCAATCTAGAATTACCGGCGAACACAACACTCGTGGCCTTCGCGGACGACGTGGCAGTTGTCCTTGTGGCGAAACATCTGGAGGAGCTGGAAGCCGCATTCTCCACCACCATCAGGAGGATAAGACAGTGGATGCGATCGGCAGACCTGTCTTTGGCGGAACACAAGACCGAAGCACTCCTTGTGAGTAGTCGGAAGAAAATGGAGACCATCACCATCAGGGTAGGCGACCACGACATCCAGTCGCAACCCCACATCCGGTATCTAGGAGTGGTCTTGGATGCGAGGCTCAACTACAAGGAGCATATATCCAGCGTGAGCAGGAAGGCATCAGCAGTCCAGGGCGCGCTCTCACGGATAATGCCAAACATCGGAGGCCCCAGGCAAATCCGGAGACGACTACTGGCAACTGTAGTCACCTCCGTTCTGCTATACGGAGCACCGGTGTGGGCGGAATCGCTAGAGTTAACAACTTACCGCAAGACAATGTCATCAGTCCAGCGGCTCTCAGCGATCAGAGTGGCGTCAGCATACCGAACGGTATCGCACGATGCGGTCAATGTCGTGGCATCATGCCCGCCCATCGACATCCTGGCAGGAGAACGGCAACGCCAACATCGCAGAAAGAAGGAAGAGCAGCGAAGGGTCCTCTGTGAAGAGGAGAGACCCGAGAGTCTTCGTCTCTGGCAAGAGAGATGGGACAGCTCAACGAAAGGTCGGTGGACACATCGGCTGATCCCAGATGTCACCAAATGGGTCACTCGCCTGCACGGGGAGGTCGGGTACTACATCACCCAACTCTTGACTGGGCATGGGTGCTTTCGGGCATACTTGCACCGATTCAAGAGAAGTGACTCCCCAAACTGTCATCATTGCAGCGATGTGACTGAAGATGCAGAGCACGTGTTCTTCCAGTGTCCGCTCTACGAGGGGACACGGGCGGAACTTGAGAGAAATTTGGACCATTCCATCAATCCAGAAACCATAGTGGAGTGCATGCTGAAGAGCCAATCGGCATGGAACAAAGTTGCAGAGTACGCGGAATCCATTATCAAGGATCTTCGCACCACGTACGAGGATGAGGTGTAATAACACCAGCAACATCGGACAGCAGTGACATCAAATAAGAACGCCCCGGCGAAGTAGTATTTATAAAGAGTGCCGCCGGGGAACCACCGTTCCAGGAGCAGGGTTAGAGGTGCAGGTTAGGGTTTAGTGCGGTAAAAATCCCACATAACTCGTATGACAGGTAGAAGGTTTGCCCAGACGAGTACCTTTTGAAGGTTCCCCCCTGTACCTCGTTAATCTAAATAAAAAAAAAAAAAAAAAAAAACACACACACACACACACACACACACACACCCACACACACACAGGCTACTGAAGTTCATAGAACTACAAGTGTTGGAAGTCTTTCTGAAGAAGAAACGGGAGCTGTAAGCCAGTTTATACTTTCGAAACGAGAAGTACCTGTGTATGGGGAACATAGATCCATTTAGGAAAAGCCATATGTTCCAGAGATCGCCTCCAAACATCCAAAAGAAGATGTCCCTGTCGTTCTCTGAGCTTACAGGGCCGGAGGAAAACACTTTACCGAGGCCATTCCAAAAAAGCAGTAGGCCTCCCCGATCGCCTGCGACGTTCCGTCCAAGGACTGTAGACGATGAAACGTCTGATTCACTATCGGATGTTTATGAGCCGGATCCTCTTACTCGGATGGGTGCGAAAATTGATCGCCTCTGCGAGTACATCAGAGGAAGGAATAACGTGCACCATGAAATTAAGAAGCTGGTCACGTCAATCAAAAATCTGTATGTCGAACATGCACAGGGTGGAGGGAAAGACGAGCGTCGGACAACGCAGACAATTGCGAAATTGGCTAAGCAAATAACTGTGTGCTGTGAGACCCAAACTTCCCCAACCATATCTAACCAGAGAAATAATGAGGAAACTGTTCTGTTGGATAGTGAAATAACGACCGCAACCAATAGCAAAAGGAGGAGGTCGAAACAAGACTCACCCAATGACCATGCACAAAAGAAAGGGAAACAGAAGAGAGCTGGCGAAACCCCAGCACTGGGAACTAAGAGCCTAAATCCAAACCCAGGCATAGATGAACCCAACAAGCCTGATAATGTAAGGGACCCTGGCTGGCAGGTGGTGGAGAAAAAAAAGAGGAAACCACGTGAAAGAATTCCGCGGCATCGTCCTGATGCTATTAAAATTACCCAAACTGGAGCAATGTCGTATGCGGATATGCTAAAAAAATTGAAAGGGGACCCAAATCTTAATGACCTCTCTGGTAAGGTAGCTCGGATTCGTAGAACCGAAAAAGGCGATCTTCTTCTAGAGTTAGAGAAAGATGTACATCCCAAGGAACTTGGATTTCAAAGTGCAATAGAACACGCTCTTGGTAGTGATGCACAAATCCAAACACTTACGCAGATTGACGAGGTTGTAGTCGAAATTAAAGATATTGATGAGACCACAACAAAGGAAGAGATACATGAGGCGATCACATCCAAGTTTGAGGGTGCGAAAGACCTCCCGATAGAATGTATCAAGTCGCTGAGAGCTGCTTATAGAGGCACCCAAACAGCAGTGGTGACTGTACCAACCTCGACAGCCAAAGTGATGAAAAATGAAGGGAAAGTGCGAATTGGATGGGTGATCTGTCGTATACGTGAAAAAACGTTACCTTTAAGGTGCTTCAAATGCTGGCAGTATGGACATATGGCCAAGTCATGTAAAAGTGATGTTGATCGTTCTGGCCTCTGCTACAAATGCGGAAGAAATGGCCACAAAGTAAAAGAATGCAAGGAAGAAGCGAGTTGTATGCTTTGCCAGCGAAGGACGAACCATAATCATATAGCAGGGAGTGGCCGGTGCACGGCCTACATGTTGGCACTTAGAAGAGCACGACGACAATGAAGTTTGTCCAGCTCAACCTAAATCACTGTGAAGTTGCACAGGAAGTACTAGCCCAAACAGTGCATGAAACAAGAGTAGATGTCGCCATTTTGTGCGAACAGCACAAAAATATGGAGCGATGCAATTGGGCAACTGATCAAACTGGTAAAGCTGCCATATGGACCTGTAGCAGACGGACCATGCAGGAGAACAGCAGTAATTCCACCGCAGGATTCGTACGAGCAGATGTTGACGGCTTACAAATCTATAGCTGCTATGCACCACCTAGCGCTACAATTGAGGAGTTTGAATACTTCCTGGACCAACTGGTCGCCGATGCGCGAACGCGTAGCCCTGTTATCATTGCTGGTGATTTCAATGCCTGGGCAACTGAATGGGGCAGTAAAGAAACGAATAGAAGAGGAACAGCACTGCTCGAGGCATTTTCTTCCATAGACGTTGTGTTGTTCAACACTGGTGATATACCGACGTTTCGCAAAGGTGGCTCCTCCTCCGTAATTGACCTTACATTCGGTAGCAGCTGCTTGTTGAGAGTGTTGACCAAATGGGAAGTCAGTCAGCACTACACGCATAGTGACCACCAAGCCATACTCTTCGAAATAAAACTGGCTAGGGAAGGTAATCAGAAAAAACATATAAGGAAATCTGCAGGCTGGAAAGCAAATACGTTTGAAGAGGACTTATTTATGCTATCATTGGAGAAACCGGGCCTCTCGGGATGTGCCAATGCAAAAGCGGGACAGATTATGAACATGATCACCAACGCCTGCAGTGCATCTATGGTAGAAAGGCGGCTAGACAGTCGTCGTCCACCAGCATACTGGTGGACTGAGCAGATTGCACAATTGCGACGGAAATGCCTTAATGCAAGGAGGAAACACCAACGTGCTTGGGGTACAGAGACCTATCCTAGCCTGCACCAAAATTACCTGGATGCCCGTAATAAATTTAAGCAGGCCATTAAAGTAAGGAAACGCCAATGCTGGAAAGAGCTATGCGAAGAAGTGGATCGTGATCCATGGGGGAGACCCTACAAAATCGTTATGAAAAAGCTTAAAAAGGCAAATGAATCGCCGCCCACCTGCCCAGCGATACTACGTAGAATTGTGACTGCTCTATTTCCGCAGCAAGATGATGTGATCCCTGACGTGATCCGAGTACCTGGCATGGAAGAAATACCGCCGATATCAACAGAAGAGCTCACGAAGGCGTGTCAACGTTTTGGGAATTCAAAGGCTCCTGGGCCTGACAATATCCCTAATATTGCACTAAAGGTTGCAATACAAACCAGACCGGATGAATTTAAGGAACTATACAATTCCTGTCTCAGAGAGGGAGTATTCCCTAAACGATGGAAGAGACAGCGTCTGGTCCTGTTGAAAAAAAACAGGAACCAGCCGGGTGAACCATCCTCCTACAGACCATTATGCATGCTGGATACGTCTGGCAAAGTGCTGGAGAGAATCATATACAGCCGACTAGAGAAAGCTGTGGAGAACGCTGGAGATCTTGCTGAGAGGCAGTACGGGTTTCGGAAGGCTCGATCGACGATAGACGCCATCCAACACGTCGTCCAAATAGCCAAGAACGCCACAGATGGGAAAAAATGGAAAGGAGGCTCAAAAAAGTACTGTGCCGTTGTCACCTTGGATGTTAAGAACGCATTCAACTCGGCCAAATGGAGCTGTATTCTAAATGCACTGCAGACGTTACAAGTACCAGTGTACCTAAGAAGTATCATCGCTGACTATTTTAATGATAGAATGCTGACGTATGACACGGATGACGGTGTGAAGACATACAATGTTTCGGGTGGTGTACCCCAAGGATCTGTATTGGGGCCGCTACTGTGGAATATCATGTACGATGGTATCCTAAGGCTCCGTGTACCTGATGATGTGGAAATCGTAGGTTTTGCTGATGATGTTGCAGTCGTAGTGGTTGCAAAAACTATAGATGAAATAACAGAAATAAGTAGGTTGACAATCATAATCATAAAAAGGTGGTTGATGACATGTGGGCTTGAACTTGCTGATCATAAAACCGAAGCAGTTCTAGTTACCAGTAGGAAGGTGAAAGAAACCGTAACAATTGATGTAGGTGGAATCTTAACCCACTCACAGCATTCATTACGATATCTGGGTGTGGAAATAGATGCGCGTTTAAACTTTAAGGAGCACATAAAGATAGTGAGCAGGAAAGCTGCCAGTGTGTCTGCAGCTCTCTCCCGTATCATGCCGAACACTGGAGGGTCTAGACAATGTCGTAGAATGCTGCTGGCAAACGTCGTAACCTCCATCATTCTCTATGGATCGCCTGTATGGGGTGATGCGATGGACTTCGAAACATATAGACGTAAATTGGTATCGGTGTATCGCCTAAGTGCACTCAGAGTGACTTGTGCCTTCCGCACAGTATCTACTGACGCGGCACTCGTTATTGCGGGAATGATCCCAATTGAACTCCTTGCGAGGGAGAGGAAGAAATGGTACCCCAATCGTGTACAACCAGGAAGCAGAGCACTAGAACGCGCCTCAACAATGATAGAATGGCAAAGACGATGGGATTGTTCGGAAAAGGGTCGCTGGACTTACCGTCTTATACCATCCATTGAAAAATGGCTAAATAGGCAACACGGCGAAGTTAACCACTACCTGACGCAACTGATAAGTGGACATGGCTGTTTTGGTGCATACCTATGCAGGTTCAAGCACGCTGATACTCCAGATTGTCCTGCTTGCAGACGTATACAAGAAGATGTGGAGCACATTTTTTTCCAATGCCCACGATTTGAGGATATTCGAAGGGAACTGTCAGCTGTCCTAGGGCAGCGTCCAACACCAGAAAACATAGTGCAACTAATGCTTGACTCTGAGGAAGGATGGAATGCTGTAAGCCATATGGCGACAGTCGTACTGAATGAGCTGAGGCGCCTAGAGCGTGCAAGAGCAGAACAACATGCCGTGATTTGATAGCGGTGACAAACTCAATCCAAGATTGAGGCGCTACAGGGAGAACAATGAGCCAAATGGCTGGTCACCTCCATGTGAAGTAATGTCTAACGATAGTTCCGCATGGAGGATGTGAAAGCGGCGGGTGTGTGGTTTTTAGGTGGTAGGAATCCGCCACTGTTGCTGAGGTGTTTGTCCCACCGACGCATCGTCTTCCGAAGATTTTCCACACGTTACCCAACCCCACAAAAAAAAAAAAAAAAAAAAAAAAAAAAACCCACACACACACACACACACACACACACACACACACACACACACATGCTTCAGTAGTGGGAAACTTGGCTACTGAAGTTCATAGAACTACAAGTGTTGGAAGTCTTTCTGAAGAAGAAACGGGAGCTGTAAGCCAGTTTATACTTTCGAAACGAGAAGTACCTGTGTATGTGACAGGTGCCGGGAACATAGATCCATTTAGGAAAAGCCATATGTTCCAGAGATCGCCTCCAAACATCCAAAAGAAGATGTCCCTGTCGTTCTCTGAGCTTACAGGGCCGGAGGAAAACACTTTACCGAGGCCATTCCAAAAAAGCAGTAGGCCTCCCCGATCGCCTGCGACGTTCCGTCCAAGGACTGTAGACGATGAAACGTCTGATTCACTGTCGGATGTTTATGAGCCGGATCCTCTTACTCGGATGGGTGCGAAAATTGATCGCCTCTGCGAGTACATCAGAGGAAGGAATAACGTGCACCATGAAATTAAGAAGCTGGTCACGTCAATCAAAAATCTGTATGTCGAACATGCACAGGGTGGAGGGAAAGACGAGCGTCGGACAACGCAGACAATTGCGAAATTGGCTAAGCAAATAACTGTGTGCTGTGAGACCCAAACTTCCCCAACCATATCTAACCAGAGAAATAATGAGGAAACTGTTCTGTTGGATAGTGAAATAACGACCGCAACCAATAGCAAAAGGAGGAGGTCGAAACAAGACTCACCCAATGACCATGCACAAAAGAAAGGGAAACAGAAGAGAGCTGGCGAAACCCCAGCACTGGGAACTAAGAGCCTAAATCTAAACCCAGGCATAGATGAACCCAACAAGCCTGATAATGTAAGGGACCCTGGCTGGCAGGTGGTGGAGAAAAAAAAGAGGAAACCACGTGAAAGAATTCCGCGGCATCGTCCTGATGCTATTAAAATTACCCAAACTGGAGCAATGTCGTATGCGGATATGCTAAAAAAATTGAAAGGGGACCCAAATCTTAATGACCTCTCTGGTAAGGTAGCTCGGATTCGTAGAACCGAAAAAGGCGATCTTCTTCTAGAGTTAGAGAAAGATGTACATCCCAAGGAACTTGGATTTCAAAGTGCAATAGAACACGCTCTTGGTAGTGATGCACAAATCCAAACACTTACGCAGATTGACGAGGTTGTAGTCGAAATTAAAGATATTGATGAGACCACAACAAAGGAAGAGATACATGAGGCGATCACATCCAAGTTTGAGGGTGCGAAAGACCTCCCGATAGAATGTATCAAGTCGCTGAGAGCTGCTTATAGAGGCACCCAAACAGCAGTGGTGACTGTACCAACCTCGACAGCCAAAGTGATGAAAAATGAAGGGAAAGTGCGAATTGGATGGGTGATCTGTCGTATACGTGAAAAAACGTTACCTTTAAGGTGCTTCAAATGCTGGCAGTATGGACATATGGCCAATTCATGTAAAAGTGATGTTGATCGTTCTGGCCTCTGCTACAAATGCGGAAGAAATGGCCACAAAGTAAAAGAATGCAAGGAAGAAGCGAGTTGTATGCTTTGCCAGCGAAGGACGAACCATAATCATATAGCAGGGAGTGGCCGGTGCACGGCCTACATGTTGGCACTTAGAAGAGCACGACGACAATGAAGTTTGTCCAGCTCAACCTAAATCACTGTGAAGTTGCACAGGAAGTACTAGCCCAAACAGTGCATGAAACAAGAGTAGATGTCGCCATTTTGTGCGAACAACACAAAAATATGGAGCGATGCAATTGGGCAACTGACAACCCTGCGTAAAGACACTAGGTAACTGTCGATGGCTTCGGAAAGAACCCCTGTTGTGCAGTTCGTCAATAAAATTTCAAAAAAAAAAAAAAAAAAAATCGGGTTAGACGTCGCATGTTTTTTTTCGCTAGTTAGCGACCGAGTAAGCATGGTAAGAGTTTGCCATTGTTGGCGAATGGAGGATATATCCAATATAAATTCAGACAAGAATCTTAAATCTGCTAGAAATTTCCATTGAATTCAGAATTTTAAAGTCTATATATGCGTATAAAGTCAACAATGTATCGTAATCGAGTTACAACCAATTCAAATTCGAATATACGCAAATAATCACACACCATAAATTAGCAGTAAGAAGGAACCCTTATTAAATGCACACACACACACACACACACACACACACACACACACACACACACACACACACACACACACACACACACACACACACACACACACACACACACACACACACACACACACACACACACACACACACACACACACACACACACACACACACACACACACACACACACACACACACACACACACAAACACACACACACACACACACACACACACACACACACACACACACACACACACACACACACACACACACACACACACACACACACACACACACACACACGCACGCACCACACACACACACACACACACACACACACACACACACACACACACACACACACACACACACACACACACACACACACACACCCACACACACACACACACACACACACACACACACACACACACACACACACACACACACACACACACACACACACACACACACACACCCACACCCACACACACACACACACACACACACACACACACACACACACACACACACACACACACACACACACACACACACACACACATGCTTCAGTAGTGGAAACTTGGCTACTGAAGTTCATAGAACTACAAGTGTTGGAAGTCTTTCTGAAGAAGAAACGGGAGCTGTAAGCCAGTTTATACTTTCGAAACGAGAAGTACCTGTGTATGTGACAGGTGCCGGGAACATAGATCCATTTAGGAAAAGCCATATGTTCCAGAGATCGCCTCCAAACATCCAAAGAAGATGTCCCTGTCGTTCTCTGAGCTTACAGGGCCGGAGGAAAACACTTTACCGAGGCCATTCCAAAAAAGCAGTAGGCCTCCCCGATCGCCTGCGACGTTCCGTCCAAGGACTGTAGACGATGAAACGTCTGATTCACTGTCGGATGTTTATGAGCCGGATCCTCTTACTCGGATGGGTGCGAAAATTGATCGCCTCTGCGAGTACATCAGAGGAAGGAATAACGTGCACCATGAAATTAAGAAGCTGGTCACGTCAATCAAAAATCTGTATGTCGAACATGCACAGGGTGGAGGGAAAGACGAGCGTCGGACAACGCAGACAATTGCGAAATTGGCTAAGCAAATAACTGTGTGCTGTGAGACCCAAACTTCCCCAACCATATCTAACCAGAGAAATAATGAGGAAACTGTTCTGTTGGATAGTGAAATAACGACCGCAACCAATAGCAAAAGGAGGAGGTCGAAACAAGACTCACCCAATGACCATGCACAAAAGAAAGGGAACAGAAGAGAGCTGGCGAAACCCCAGCACTGGGAACTAAGAGCCTAAATCTAAACCCAGGCATAGATGAACCCAACAAGCCTGATAATGTAAGGGACCCTGGCTGGCAGGTGGTGGAGAAAAAAAAGAGGAAACCACGTGAAAGAATTCCGCGGCATCGTCCTGATGCTATTAAAATTACCCAAACTGGAGCAATGTCGTATGCGGATATGCTAAAAAAATTGAAAGGGACCCAAATCTTAATGACCTCTCTGGTAAGGTAGCTCGATTCGTAGAACCGAAAAAGGCGATCTTCTTCTAGAGTTAGAGAAAGATGTACATCCCAAGGAACTTGGATTTCAAAGTGCAATAGAACACGCTCTTGGTAGTGATGCACAAATCCAAACACTTACGCAGATTGACGAGGTTGTAGTCGAAATTAAAGATATTGATGAGACCACAACAAAGGAAGAGATACATGAGGCGATCACATCCAAGTTTGAGGGTGCGAAAGACCTCCCGATAGAATGTATCAAGTCGCTGAGAGCTGCTTATAGAGGCACCCAAACAGCAGTGGTGACTGTACCAACCTCGACAGCCAAAGTGATGAAAAATGAAGGGAAAGTGCGAATTGGATGGGTGATCTGTCGTATACGTGAAAAAACGTTACCTTTAAGGTGCTTCAAATGCTGGCAGTATGGACAGTCATGTAAAAGTGATGTTGATCGTTCTGGCCTCTGCTACAAATGCGGAAGAAATGGCCACAAAGTAAAAGAATGCAAGGAAGAAGCGAGTTGTATGCTTTGCCAGCGAAGGACGAACCATAATCATATAGCAGGGAGTGGCCGGTGCACGGCCTACATGTTGGCACTTAGAAGAGCACGACGACAATGAAGTTTGTCCAGCTCAACCTAAATCACTGTGAAGTTGCACAGGAAGTACTAGCCCAAACAGTGCATGAAACAAGAGTAGATGTCGCCATTTTGTGCGAACAACACAAAAATATGGAGCGATGCAATTGGGCAACTGATCAAACTGGTAAAGCTGCCATATGGACCTGTAGTAGACGGACCATGCAGGAGAACAGCAGTAATTCCACCGCAGGATTCGTACGAGCAGATGTTGACGGCTTACAAATCTATAGCTGCTATGCACCACCTAGCGCTACAATTGAGGAGTTTGAATACTTCCTGGACCAACTGGTCGCCGATGCGCGAACGCGTAGCCCTGTTATCATTGCTGGTGATTTCAATGCCTGGGCAACTGAATGGGGCAGTAAAGAAACGAATAGAAGAGTAACAGCACTGCTCGAGGCATTTTCTTCCATAGACGTTGTGTTGTTCAACACTGGTGATACACCGACGTTTCGCAAAGGTGGCTCCTCCTCCGTAATTGACCTTACATTCGGTAGCAGCTGTTTGTTGAGAGTGTTGACCAAATGGGAAGTCAGTGAGCACTACACGCATAGTGACCACCAAGCCATACTCTTCGAAATAAAACTGGCTAGGGAAGGTAATCAGAAAAAACATATAAGGAAATCTGCAGGCTGGAAAGCAAATACGTTTGAAGAGGACTTATTTATGCTATCATTGGAGAAACCGGGCCTCTCGGGATGTGCCAATGCAAAAGCGGGACAGATTATGAACATGATCACCAACGCCTGCAGTGCATCTATGGTAGAAAGGCGGCTAGACAGTCGTCGTCCACCAGCATACTGGTGGACTGAGCAGATTGCACAATTGCGACGGAAATGCCTTAATGCAAGGAGGAAACACCAACGTGCTTGGGGTACAGAGACCTATCCTAGCCTGCACCAAAATTACCTGGATGCCCGTAATAAATTTAAGCAGGCCATTAAAGTAAGGAAACGCCAATGCTGGAAAGAGCTATGCGAAGAAGTGGATCGTGATCCATGGGGGAGACCCTACAAAATCGTTATGAAAAAGCTTAAAAAGGCAAATGAATCGCCGCCCACCTGCCCAGCGATACTACGTAGAATTGTGACTGCTCTATTTCCGCAGCAAGATGATGTGATCCCTGACGTGATCCGAGTACCTGGCATGGAAGAAATACCGCCGATATCAACAGAAGAGCTCACGAAGGCGTGTCAACGTTTTGGGAATTCAAAGGCTCCTGGGCCTGACAATATCCCTAATATTGCACTAAAGGTTGCAATACAAACCAGACCGGATGAATTTAAGGAACTATACAATTCCTGTCTCAGAGAGGGAGTATTCCCTAAACGATGGAAGAGACAGCGTCTGGTCCTGTTGAAAAAAAACAGGAACCAGCCGGGTGAACCATCCTCCTACAGACCATTATGTTTGCTGGATACGTCTGGCAAAGTGCTGGAGAGAATCATATACAGCCGACTAGAGAAAGCTGTGGAGAACGCTGGAGATCTTGCTGAGAGGCAGTACGGGTTTCGGAAGGCTCGATCGACGATAGACGCCATCCAACACGTCGTCCAAATAGCCAAGAACGCCACAGATGGGAAAAGATGGAAAGGAGGCTCAAAAAAGTACTGTGCCGTTGTCACCTTGGATGTTAAGAACGCCTTCAACTCGGCCAAATGGAGCTGTATTCTAAATGCACTGCAGACGTTACAAGTACCAGTGTACCTAAGAAGTATCATCGCTGACTATTTTAATGATAGAATGCTGACGTATGACACGGATGACGGTGTGAAGACATACAATGTTTCGGGTGGTGTACCCCAAGGATCTGTATTGGGGCCGCTACTGTGGAATATCATGTACGATGGTATCCTAAGGCTCCGTGTACCTGATGATGTGGAAATCGTAGGTTTTGCTGATGATGTTGCAGTCGTAGTGGTTGCAAAAACTATAGATGAAATAACAGAAATAAGTAGGTTGACAATCATAATCATAAAAAGGTGGTTGATGACATGTGGGCTTGAACTTGCTGATCATAAAACCGAAGCAGTTCTAGTTACCAGTAGGAAGGTGAAAGAAACCGTAACAATTGATGTAGGTGGAATCTTAACCCACTCACAGCATTCATTACGATATCTGGGTGTGGAAATAGATGCGCGTTTAAACTTTAAGGAGCACATAAAGATAGTGAGCAGGAAAGCTGCCAGTGTGTCTGCAGCTCTCTCCCGTATCATGCCGAACACTGGAGGGTCTAGACAATGTCGTAGAATGCTGCTGGCAAACGTCGTAACCTCCATCATTCTCTATGGATCGCCTGTATGGGGTGATGCGATGGACTTCGAAACATATAGACGTAAATTGGTATCGGTGTATCGCCTAAGTGCACTCAGAGTGACTTGTGCCTTCCGCACAGTATCTACTGACGCGGCACTCGTTATTGCGGGAATGATCCCAATTGAACTCCTTGCGAGGGAGAGGAAGAAATGGTACCCCAATCGTGTACAACCAGGAAGCAGAGCACTAGAACGCGCCTCAACAATGATAGAATGGCAAAGACGATGGGATTGTTCGGAAAAGGGTCGCTGGACTTACCGTCTCATACCATCCATTGAAAAATGGCTAAATAGGCAACACGGCGAAGTTAACCACTACCTGACGCAACTGATAAGTGGACATGGCTGTTTTGGTGCATACCTATGCAGGTTCAAGCACGCTGATACTCCAGATTGTCCTGCTTGCAGAGGTATACAAGAAGATGTGGAGCACATTTTTTTCCAATGCCCACGATTTGAGGATATTCGAAGGGAACTGTCAGCTGTCCTAGGGCAGCGTCCAACACCAGAAAACATAGTGCAACTAATGCTTGACTCTGAGGAAGGATGGAATGCTGTAAGCCATATGGCGACAGTCGTACTGAATGAGCTGAGGCGCCTAGAGCGTGCAAGAGCAGAACAACATGCCGTGATTTGATAGCGGTGACAAACTCAATCCAAGATTGAGGCGCTACAGGGAGAACAATGAGCCAAATGGCTGGTCACCTCCATGTGAAGTAATGTCTAACGATAGTTCCGCATGGAGGATGTGAAAGCGGCGGGTGTGTGGTTTTTAGGTGGTAGGAATCCGCCACTGTTGCTGAGGTGTTTGTCCCACCGACGCATCGTCTTCCGAAGATTTTCCACACGTTACCCAACCCCACAAAAAAAAAAAAAAAAAAAACACACACACACACACCCGGGCAGAGACACCTTCTCTGATGGGGAGCACACCCCAACCGGGTGCCTCCCAGGTGGCGGATAGGGGAAGCTCGCCAGAAATGGAGGGTACCGGGGAAATAAAATACTCGGGGCGGACCAAAGCCAAGGGAAGGTACCCTTGTAAAACTAAACCACACTTATACAAAGATGCAGAGCGATATGGAAAAACAAGTATTACCCCAGGTGAGTTCCGATCTCACCATCCGTTACGATCGAGTTGAAGCCTCGGTGGCGGATGCATGCTCCAAGGATTCTGGGGGGGAGCAAAATATCGCGGAAACGGAAATAGAACAGGCGACCAAGACGGGAGGGCCCGTGTTTGTAGCACCGAATCCAATAGCGTTGGACATGGGGTTGGCACCTTCAATTCACCCATACAGGAGTCCCAGTGAAGGAGATATCCCCAGCATGGGACTTCGCCTTGAGACACCGCAGTACATGAGGATGGGCTGCCTAATTAAGAAGCTCATGGAATTCGTTGGTCCACGACTCAACGTTCACAAGGACATTAAAAAAATGGTGGCTAGCTTACAAACTGTGTATGATAGACTCGGAGTGGAGCTACACACCGCTTCTAACGAAACGCAAACCAGCCCGACCGTACAGAGATGTTGGGCACAGGCTGGTGGCACACCAGACAAGGCGCAAGGGATGCAGGACGGTTCCAACATGAAGAAGAGAAAGGCCTCGTCCCCGCTTAACAACCAACTGCGGGCGGCCAAACAAGCACAGAGGCGCACGAATACAGTGCCAACAACACCCCCAAGAATCGTGAATTCGAATTCGAGAGGGGAACCCAGCGAGAGCGACACCAGGCGGGTGGAGATACCTCCTCAAGCGACTCCCGATCCGGGGCGTGAGCGGCAGAAGAATCAGGCAGGAACATCCGCTGATGCAGTCCGTGAGGAAGAAAACTGGCAGCAGGCCGGCCGCAGAAAGAAGAAGAAGAAAAAGAAGGCACCGGCAAAAGTTCGACGGAAACCACTTCCACCGAACTCGTTAGTGGTCCACAAGGCGCAGGACGAGATGACCTACGCCGCCATAATACAGAAGGTGAAGACAGACCCTGCCCTGAAAGACATCGGGCAGAAAGTGGAAAGAATGAGGAGGACGGCAGGAGGCAACCTGCTGATCATGTTTGCGAGAACAGAAGAGAAGGAGATGGAGACCTACCGGGCAACCATTAGGGAAACCCTCAAGGACGAAGCTACAGTGGAGATGAAGATCCCGGAGTCGGAGATAGAAGTCAGAGACTTGGACGAATGGGCGAACAAGGAAGAAGTGGTCAAAATTCTGAAAGACCACATCCCGGACCTGAAGCACCTCGCCACAGATGCGGTGAAATCCCTAAGGAAAAGCTGGGCCTCGACGCAGATCGCAGTGGTCTGCCTGCCGGCGGTTCACGCGAAGAAAGCGGCGGAGCTTGGCAAGATCAAAGTAGGCTGGGGCACAGTCCGCATCCGAGAGAAAGTGTCACCAAGCAGATGCTTCAAGTGCTGGCATTTTGGCCACAAAGCTCTTGAATGCAGAAAGAGAGTAGACCGCAGCAAGACCTGCTTTAAATGTGGCCAAGAAGGCCACAAGGCTACAACGTGCAAGGAGCCTCTAAACTGCATCCTCTGCAGGGAGAAGGATCCACAGAGCGACTGTACGCATACAGCCGGGGGATGGAAATGCCCCATCTTCCAAAATGCCAGAAAAGCGGTCCTGAATATCCAAAATGAGAGTACTCCAACTTAATCTCAACCACTGCAGAGCAGCCCAGGACTTGCTCACTCAGCGAGTAAGAGAACTGGGCGTCGACGTAGCTATGCTGTGCGAGCAGTACGGCGACCTGGAAACCCAACCATGGGTCTCAGACAGCACCAAAAAGGCAGCAATTTGGGCATGTAGTAGACTTCCCTTCGAACAGCTACCAACTACCCCAACTACATGGTTCATTAGGGCCAAGATAGGAGGGGTGCACCTATATAGCTGCTATGCTCCACCGAGTGCTTCAATTGCAGAGTTCGAGAACTTCCTGGACACCCTAGCAGAGGACGTGAGAAGACATGATCCTGTCGCAATCACTGGAGATTTCAATGCCTGGTCCATTGAATGGGGCAGCCGAGAGACAAACAGAAGAGGGGAAGCTCTACAGGAGGCTTTCTCAACACTAAACCTCATTCTCATGAACGAGGGAACCACGAGTACCTACCGTAAAGGCGCCGCGAACTCCATTATCGACTTGACGTTCATTAGCAGCTCCCTCGCAAAAGGGGGTTGTGAATGGAAGGTTGATGAGGAGTTCACGAATAGTGACCATCAAGCTATAATCTGGGAACTTAACACCAATCCCAGAAGCGGGTGGCGTCAAAGAACCGCAAGGGGGCAGCCAGTGGGCTGGAATACCAAATGCTTCGATGCAGAGACCTTCAGACTGATGATGAGGGGATCACCAGTGCCTCAAACAACAACTGCTGAGGGCATCACAGAAGAAGTGGCAGCGTCCCTGGAGGCAGCCAGCGACGCGTCGATGCCAAGGTGTCGCCCCAACAACGGACGAGCACCAGTCCACTGGTGGAACTCGACCATCGCACAACATCGGCGAGAGTGCCTTAAGGCAAAAAGGCAACACCAGCGCGCTCGGAAGAGAGACAGGGCCTCGACAGAGGAACTGAGACGAAACTACGAAGAAAAAAGGCGTCTTCTCAGAAACGCCATCAGCTCGAGTAAACGAGAATGTTGGAAGGAACTCTGCGCGGAGGTGGACCGGGACCCGTGGGGCAGGCCGTATAAAACGGTCAACGCAACCCCACATCCGGTATCTAGGAGTGGTCTTGGATGCGAGGCTCAACTACAAGGAGCATATATCCAGCGTGAGCAGGAAGGCATCAGCAGTCCAGGGCGCGCTCTCACGGATAATGCCAAACATCGGAGGCCCCAGGCAAATCCGGAGACGACTACTGGCAACTGTAGTCACCTCCGTTCTGCTATACGGAGCACCGGTGTGGGCGGAATCGCTAGAGTTAACAACTTACCGCAAGACAATGTCATCAGTCCAGCGGCTCTCAGCGATCAGAGTGGCGTCAGCATACCGAACGGTATCGCACGATGCGGTCAATGTCGTGGCATCATGCCCGCCCATCGACATCCTGGCAGGAGAACGGCCACGCCAACATCGCAGGAAGAAGGAAGAGCAGCGAAGGGTCCTCTGTGAAGAGGAGAGACCCGAGAGTCTTCGTCTCTGGCAAGAGAGATGGGACAGCTCAACGAAAGGTCGGTAGACACATCGGCTGATCCCAGATGTCACCAAATGGGTCACTCGCCTGCACGGGGAGGTCGGGTACTACATCACCCAACTCTTGACTGGGCATGGGTGCTTTCGGGCATACTTGCACCGATTCAAGAGAAGTGACTCCCCAAACTGTCATCATTGCAGCGATGTGACTGAAGATGCAGAGCACGTGTTCTTCCAGTGTCCGCTCTACGAGGGGACACGGGCGGAACTTGAGAGAAATTTGGACCATTCCATCAATCCAGAAACCATAGTGGAGTGCATGCTGAAGAGCCAATCGGCATGGAACAAAGTTGCAGAGTACGCGGAATCCATTATCAAGGATCTTCGCACCACGTACGAGGATGAGGTGTAATAACACCAGCAACATCGGACAGCAGTGACATCAAATAAGAACGCCCCGGCGAAGTAGTATTTATAAAGAGTGCCGCCGGGGAACCACCGTTCCAGGAGCAGGGTTATAGGTGCAGGTTAGGGTTTAGTGCGGTAAAAATCCCACATAACTCGTATGACAGGTAGAAGGTTTGCCCAGACGATTACCTTTTGAAGGTTCCCCCATGTACCTCGTTAATCTAAATAAAAAAAAAAAAAAAAAACACACACACACACACACACACATTTATAGCTGTTATGCCCACCCTAGTGCTACCCTTGATGAATTCAAAATCTTCCTAGATCGAATAGTTAGTGACGCGCGAAACCTAAACCCTCTGTTGATAGCTGGGGATTTTAATGCTTGGGCTGTTGAGTGGGGCAGCCGAGATACTAATGTTAGAGGTAAAGCGCTACTGGAAGCATTTTCTCTACTACCAGTTGCGATGTTGAATGTGGGTAGTACATCCACTTTCCGTGGGGTGGCGCTAGCTCGATAATTGATCTCACATGGGTTAGCGAGGGCCTTTTAAATAGAATAGTGAGTTGGGAAGTTAGTGAACAATATGCACATAGTGATCACCAGGCTATTATCTGTGAAATAAGAGATGGAAGGCCAGGAAAGGTTCGTTCAGAATCAACAAAAAGGTTTATCGAGTGGAAACAAACAATGTTTGATGAAAAGTTATTTGTCTATATGCTGGAGGACATTACTTTGTCCGGAACTGCGAATAGCAAAGTGAATCAAATCGTAGATCATATCACAAGAGCTTGTGATGCAGCAATGCCGCGGAAAACGAGGGATAATCGGAAAAAAGAAGTGTTCTGGTGGACCGAGGAAATAGCCCAGCTTCGTAGAGAATGCCTTCGAGCTAGACGTTTATACCAACGTGCTAGATTGGAAACTAGGGACGATCTACGCAAGCAGTACTGTGTCGCCCGCTCTATACTCAAGTGTGCAATTAAAGCAAGCAAACAAAGATGTTTTCTAGAATTGTGTGAAGAAGTTGATCGGGACCCCTGGGGTAGACCTTATAAAATGGTTATGAAAAAGGT
This sequence comes from Tipula unca, assembly GCA_951394425.1. Taxonomy (NCBI): domain Eukaryota; kingdom Metazoa; phylum Arthropoda; class Insecta; order Diptera; family Tipulidae; genus Tipula; species Tipula unca. The sequence goes on along the minus strand of OX596383.1, from coordinate 16,730,730 downwards.
TAAGGGTGCATATGTACCATGCCCATCGTGCCCACGAGTGCTGAAAAATATAGTCACGTCACTGTTTCCACAACAACCAGACTGTACGGTTAATGTCGAAGCAACAGGAGGCGGAGAAATATTCCCATTAATTACAAAGGAGGAAGTGCTTAAAGCATGTAGCAAATTGAAGAATAACAAAGCTCCGGGGCCTGATAAAATCCCCAATATTGCCATTAAATCGGCGGTCCGCTCATACCCAGAGTTGTTTGTAGACTTATTCAACTCATGCATGGAGGAAGGAGTATTTCCAGAGCAATGGAAATTACAACGGTTGGTACTATTGCCTAAAGCGAAGAAGGCGCTCGATGATCCATCTTCCTACCGGCCAATCTGCTTGCTAGATACTGCAGGTAAATTATTTGAGAGAATTATATGTGAGCGACTACAGGAGGCCATTAAAAACAAAGGAGACTTGGCGGAGAACCAATATGGGTTCCGTAAAGCTCGCTCTACCATTGAAGCGATTAAACTCGTAGTGGATACGGCGCGAGAGGCAATATCTGGTGATAGATGGAAAGGAGGTTCTAAAAAGTACTGTGCGGTAGTTACATTAGATGTGAAAAATGCATTTAACTCGGCGAGTTGGGATTGCGTATTAAACGCGCTAATCAATAAAGAGGTCCCTCTGTATTTACTTAAAATGGTGGCTAATTATTTTAGGCAACGAGTTTTGAAGTATGAAACCGACGAAGGTACTAAATACCATCACATTTCTGGAGGTGTACCACAGGGGTCTGTGCTGGCACCCACATTGTGGAATGCCATGTACGATAACATTTTTAGACTACCGTTACCAGAAGAAGCAATGGTGGTTGGTTTTGCTGATGATGTTGCGATCGTAGTTGTTGCAAAGTACAAAGAAGAGGTGGAAGAAATCTGCAATTGGAGTATAAAAATAATTCAGGATTGGTTATCATCTGTGGGTTTACAGTTGGCGGAGCACAAAACAGAAGCAGTGCTCATCACCAGTAGGAAAAGATTGGAATTCATGACGGTGGAAGTTGGTGGTCAACGGATCCAGTCAAAACAATCTATTAATTATCTGGGAGTAATAATTGATGCTAGAATATCCTTTAAATCGCATTTGGATACCGCTGGGGAAAAAGCTGGAAAAGTGAACGCGGCGTTAATGCGAATTATGCCAAACTCAGGGGGGGCCCGCCAGAGCCGTAAACTGTTACTGAGCAGTGTGGTGACGTCTATTATAATGTATGGAGCACCAATCTGGGCCAGTGCTATGGAGAAAAGTACATACAAGCAACCGGTGGCATCTGCTTATAGGTTAAGCGCTTTGAGGGTGGTTAGTTCATTTAGAACGGTATCGGATGAAGCCGTGTGTCTACTGGCTGGTATGCCTCCAGTTGACTTATTGGCTAAGGAGCGTGAAAGAATTTATTCTCGCCGTGCAAATGGGGATAAGAGAGGAAATCGTATTGTGGCTCGCGCAGAGACCGTTAACATGTGGCAGCAGCGTTGGGACAGCTCGGGAAAAGGCCGGTGGACACATCGGTTAGTCCCTTCGGTAGTTAAATGGCTAGATAGAAAACATGGAGAGATTGACTTCTATTTATGCCAATTTCTGACGGGGCATGGTTGTTTTCGCGCTTATTTACATGAATTTAAGCAAGATGATTCCCCTTATTGCCCAACGTGCGAAGGAAAGCTGGAGAACGTCGAACATGTATTTTTTGACTGCCCGCGCTTCGAAGAAGAAAGATTGGGACTATATAGGTCTGTAAGAAATGACTTATCACCGTTAACAGTTGTGGATTATATGCTGCAGTCCGAAGAAATTTGGGAGGTGGTGTGTAAAATGAGTGCAAGGGTTATTAAGAAGCTGAGAAGTCTAGAAAAAAATAGACAAAGATAACAAAGTTAGATGGCAGCTAAGGCTGAGCCTGTTCTCGCGAAGTAATACATAACAGTAGTTCCACGAGACAACTATAGGCATAAGAATTTTGGGGTTAGGGTTTAGTCGGTAAGAATCCGACACTCTCACATGTTTATGGATTAGGTCCACATGTGAGGTCTTATGAAGATTCCCCCCTCCACCACAAAAAAAAAAAAAAAAAAACACACACACACACACACACACACACACACACACACACACACACACACACACACACACACACACACACACATCCGTGGGGAGTGGCAGGATCTCCCATCGGGCGCGTCCCCAGGTTGCGGATAGGGGAAGGCCCTAACCGGCATGCCGGCGGGTAGGTGGGAAATAAAATACCATCCGTGGACAGAAACTGATAGGGGAAGGCTACCCCGAATAAGAAACCAAAAATGAGTGAGAGAAATGAAAACTCGTTTACGGCGCCAAGGGTGATTACCTTAGTGCCGGCGGCTTCCGGGAGTGAGCAAGCGGGCTCCCAGCCGTCGTTATCCATCGACCGCAGTGCTTCAGTAGTGGGAAACTTGGCTACTGAAGTTCATAGAACTACAAGTGTTGAAAGTCTTTCTGAAGAAGAAACGGGAGCTATAAGCCAGTTTATACTTTGGAAACGAGAAATGAATGTCCTTGTCGTTCTCTGAGCTTACAGGGCCGGAGGAAAACACTTTACCGAGGCCATTCCAAAAAAGCAGTAGGCCTCCTCGATCGCCTGCGACGTTCCGTCCAAGGACTGTAGACGATGAAACGTCTGATTCACTGTCGGATGTTTATGAGCCAGATCCTCTTACTCGGATGGGTGCGAAAATTGATCGCCTCTGCGAGTACATCAGAGGAAGGAATAACGTGCACCATGAAATAAAGAAGCTGGTCACGTCAATCAAAAATCTGTATGTCGAACATGAACAGGGTGGAGGGAAAGACGAGCGTCGGACAACGCAGACAATTGCGAAATTGGCTAAGCAAATAACTGTGTGCTGTGAGACCCAAACTTCCCCAACCATATCTAACCAGTCTAACCAGAGAAATAATAAGGAGGAAACTGTTCTGTTGGATAGTGAAATAACGACCGCAACCAATAGCAAAAGGAGGAGGTCGAAACAAGACTCACCCAATGACCATGCACAAAAGAAAGGGAAACAGAAGAGAGCTGGCGAAACCCCAGCACTGGGAACTACGAGCCTAAATCCAAACCCAGGCATAGATGAACCCAACAAGCCTGATAATGTAAGGGACCCTGGCTGGCAGGTGGTGGAGAAAAAAAAGAGAAAACCACGTGAAAGAATTCCGCGGCATCGTCCTGATGCTATTAAAATTACCCAAACTGGAGCAATGTCGTATGCGGATATGCTAAAAAAATTGAAAGGGGACCCAAATCTTAATGACCTCTCTGGTAAGGTGGCTCGGATTCGTAGAACCGAAAAAGGCGATCTTCTTCTAGAGTTAGAGAAAGATGTACATCCCAAGGAACTTGGATTTCAAAGTGCAATAGAACACGCTCTTGGTAGTGATGCACAAATCCAAACACTTACGCAGATTGACGAGGTTGTAGTCGAAATTAAAGATATTGATGAGACCACAACAAAGGAAGAGATACATGAGGCGATCACATCCAAGTTTGAGGGTGCGAAAGACCTCCCGATAGAATGTATCAAGTCGCTGAGAGCTGCTTATAGAGGCACCCAAACAGCAGTGGTGACTGTACCAACCTCGACAGCCAAAGTGATGAAAAATGAAGGGAAAGTACGAATTGGATGGGTGATCTGTCGTATACGTGAAAAAACGTTACCTTTAAGGTGCTTCAAATGCTGGCAGTATGGACATATGGCCAAGTCATGTAAAAGTGATGTTGATCGTTCTGGCCTCTGCTACAAATGCGGAAGAAATGGCCACAAAGTAAAAGAATGCAAGGAAGAAGCGAGTTGTATGCTTTGCCAGCGAAGGACGAACCATAATCATATAGCAGGGAGTGGCCGGTGTACGGCCTACATGTTGGCACTTAGAAGAGCACGACGACAATGAAGTTTGTCCAGCTCAACCTAAACCACTGTGAAGTTGCACAGGAAGTACTAGCCCAAACAGTGCATGAAACAAGAGTAGATGTCGCCATTTTGTGCGAACAGCACAAAAATATGGAGCGATGCAATTGGGCAACTGATTAAACTGGTAAAGCTGCCATATGGACCTGTAGCAGACGGACCATGCAGGAGAACAGCAGTAATTCCACTGTAGGATTCGTACGAGCAGATGTTGACGGCTTACATATCTATAGCGGCTATGCACCACCTAGCGCTACAATTGAGGAGTTTGAATACTTCCTGGACCAACTGGTCGCCGATGCGCGAACGCGTAGCCCTGTTATCATTGCTGGTGATTTCAATGCCTGGGCAACTGAATGGGGCAGTAAAGAAACGAATAGAAGAGGAACAGCGCTGCTCGAGGCATTTTCTTCCATAGACGTTGTGTTGTTCAACACTGGTAATACACCGACGTTTCGCAAAGGTGGCTCCTCCTCCGTAATTGACCTTACATTCGGTAGCAGCTGCTTGTTGAGAGTGTTGACCAAATGGGAAGTCAGTGAGCACTATACGCATAGTGACCACCAAGCCATACTCTTCGAAATAAAACTGGCTAGGGAAGGTAATCAGAAAAAACATATAAGGAAATCTACAGGCTGGAAAGCAAATACGTTTGAAGAGGACTTATTTATGCTATCATTGGAGAAACCGGGCCTCTCGGGATGTGCCAATGCAAAAGCGGGACAGATTATGAACATGATTACCAACGCCTGCAGTGCATCTATGGTAGAAAGGCGGCTAGACAATCGTCGTCCACCAGCATACTGGTGGACTGAGCAGATTGCACAATTGCGACGGAAATGCCTTAATGCAAGGAGGAAACACCAACGTGCTTGGGGTACAGAGACCTATTCTAGCCTGCACCAAAATTACCTGGATGCCCGGAATAAATTTAAGCAGGCCATTAAAGTAAGGAAACGCCAATGCTGGAAAGAACTATGCGAAGAAGTGGATCGTGACCCATGGGGGAGACCCTACAAAATCGTTATGAAAAAGCTTAAAAAGGCAAATGAATCGCCGCCCACCTGCCCAGCGATACTACGTAGAATTGTAACTGCTCTATTTCCGCAGCAAGATGATGTGATCCTTGACGTGATCCGAGTACCTGGCATGGAAGAAATACCGCCGATATCAACAGAAGAGCTCACCAAGGCGTGTCAACGTTTTGGGAATTCAAAGGCTCCTGGGCCTGACAATATCCCTAATATTGCACTAAAGGTTGCAATACAAGCCAGACCGGATGAATTTAAGGAACTATATAATTCCTGTCTCAGAGAGGGAGTATTCCCTAAACGATGGAAGAGACAGCGTCTGGTCCTGTTGAAAAAAAACAGGAACCAGCCGGGTGAACCATCCTCCTACAGACCATTATGCATGCTGGATACGTCTGGCAAAGTGCTGGAGAGAATCATATACAGCCGACTAGAGAAAGCTGTGGAGAACGCTGGAGATCTTGCTGAGAGGCAGTACGGGTTTCGGAAGGCTCGATCGACGATAGACGCCATCCAACACGTCGTCCAAATAGCCAAGAACGCCACAGATGGGAAAAGATGGAAAGGAGGCTCAAAAAAGTACTGTGCCGTTGTCACCTTGGATGTTAAGAACGCATTCAACTCGGCCAAATGGAGCTGTATTCTAAATGCACTGCAGACGTTACAAGTACCAGTGTACCTAAGAAGTATCATCGCTGACTATTTTAATGATAGAATGCTGACGTATGACACGGATGACGGTGTGAAGACATACAATGTTTCGGGTGGTGTACCCCAAGGATCTGTATTGGGGCCGCTACTGTGGAATATCATGTACGATGGTATCCTAAGGCTCCGTGTACCTGATGATGTGGAAATCGTAGGTTTTGCTGATGATGTTGCAGTCGTAGTGGTTGCAAAAACTATAGATGAAATAACAGAAATAAGTAGGTTGACAATCATAATAATAAAAAGGTGGTTGATGACATGTGGGCTTGAACTTGCTGATCATAAAACCGAAGCAGTTCTAGTTACCAGTAGGAAGGTGAAAGAAACCGTAACAATTGATGTAGGTGGAATCTTAACCCACTCACAGCATTCATTAAGATATCTGGGTGTGGAAATAGATGCGCGCTTAAACTTTAAGGAGCACATAAAGATAGTGAGCAGGAAAGCTGCCAGTGTGTCTGCAGCTCTCTCCCGTATCATGCCCAACACTGGAGGGTCTAGACAATGTCGTAGAATGCTGCTGGCAAACGTCGTAACCTCCATCATTCTCTATGGATCGCCTGTATGGGGTGATGCGATGGACTTCGAAACATATAGACGCAAATTGGTATCGGTGTATCGCCTAAGTGCACTCAGAGTGACTTGTGCCTTCCGCACAGTATCTACTGACGCGGCACTCGTTATTGCGGGGATGATCCCAATTGAACTCCTTGCGAGGGAGAGGAAGAAATGGTACTCCAATCGTGTACAACCAGGAAGCAGAGCACTTGAACGCGCCTCAACAATGATAGAATGGCAAAGACGATGGGATTGTTCGGAAAAGGGTCGCTGGACTTACCGTCTCATACAATCCATTGAAAAATGGCTAAATAGGCAACACGGCGAAGTTAACCACTACCTGACGCAACTGATAAGTGGACATGGCTGTTTTGGTGCATACCTATGCAGGTTCAAGCACACTGATACTCCAGATTGTCCTGCTTGCAGAGGTACACAAGAAGATGTGGAGCACATTTTTTTCCAATGCCCACGATTTGAGGATACGCGAAGGGAATTGTCAGCTGTCCTAGGGCAGCGTCCAACACCAGAAAACATAGCGCAACTAATGCTTGACTCTGAGGAAGGATGGAATGCTGTAAGCCATATGGCGACAGTGGTACTGAATGAGCTGAGGCGCCTAGAGCGTGCAAGAGTAGAACAACATACCGTGATTTGATAGCGGTGACAAACTCAATCCAAGATTGAGGCTCTACAGGGAGAACAATGAGCCAAATGGCTGGTCACCTCCATGTGAAGTAATGTCTAACGATAGTTCCGCATGGAGGATGTGAAAGCGGCGGGTGTGTGGTTTTTAGGTGGTAGGAATCCGCCACTGTTGCTGAGGTGTTTGTCCCACCGACGCATCGTCTTCCGAAGATTTTCCACACGTTACCCAACCCCACAAAAAAAAAAAAAAAAAAAAAATACACACACACACACACACACACACACACACACACACACACACACACACACACACACACACACACACACACACACACACACACACACACACACACACACACACACACACACACACACACACACACACACACACACACACACACACACACACACACACTTCAAGAGTCACATAGATTATACGTGCGGAAAGGCATCGAGGGTGTACTCGGCGCTCTCCAATATGCTACCAAATGTTGGTGGCCCAAGAAGCAGTAGACGTCATCTTCTGTCCAGAGTGGTAAGCTCAGTGCTACTGTACGGGGCTCCGATCTGGTCAGAGGCACTGGAGGTAAAATGCTACAGGAGACGGCTGGCACAAGTCTATAGGCTAAGCACCCTTAGGGTCATCAGTGCATATAGAACCACCTCAGAAGAAGCAGCATGCGTCATAGCCGGAATGATACCGATTGATATCATGGCGAACGAGGCGAAAAGAATATATGAGGCTAAGAAACACAGTTCTACAGTCGGTCAGGCTATCCAAACGACAGAAAGAGCCAAATCCGTGCAAAGTTGGCAGGAACGTTGGGATAATGCGACGAAAGGACGTTGGACACACAGATTGATTCCGAATATCAAACCCTGGATGAATCGCAAACACGGAGAGATGAATTACCATTTAACCCAATTCCTAACAGGACACGGTGGATACCGAAGCTATCTGCATCGCTTTGGGCATGATGACACTCCTCTCTGTCCAACGTGCAATAAAGTAGAAAACCCGGAACACGTATTATTCGAGTGTCCGCGATTTGAGACTGAGAGAATGGAATTGTGTATTACCATAAACACAAACTTAGGTCCGGACAACATAGTGGATGAAATGCTGAAATCACAGCAAATATGGGATGCCTGCTGCGCTACCATAACTAAGGTACAAAAGGAGCTAAGGCGATTAGAAGCGGCTAGAAACGTGTGAGTAGAAATACTAAGACCGCCCATCGAAGTAATACTTTGCGGTGGTCCCAGGGGGGAATAACGGTCCGGCGAGAGGAGGCGGTTTTAGTGGGTAAAAATCCCACACGGCGGTAACTACGCTTATCGTGTATTTTGAAGATTTCCCCTCCTCGAAAAAAAAAAAAAAAAAACACACACACACACACACACACACACACACACACACACACACACACACACACACACACACACACACACACACACACACACACACACACACACACACACACACACACATCCGTGGGAGTCCCGTGGGAGTTGCAAGTCTCCTATCGGGCGCGTCCCCAGGTGGCGGATAGGGGGTTGCCCTCACTGGTTTACCGGCGGGTAAGTGGGAAATAATATACCACTCGTGGACCAAAACTTGCAGAAGCGTCTGTTCACCAGGAGGTGCGGCTTCGTACGTGGGAGTGGAATCCAGAAGCGTCTGTCCATAGTGGGCGGCTTTCTGATCAGCGTCTGTTCTCCGGGAGGAGCGGCTGCGTAAAAGGTCCTGGCAGTAGGCTAAAAATGCTAGGGGCGGATCCCTGAATAAAAGAACTTGGCTGTTGGTGCATTAAATACTACAAGTATGCGTACGACAGAGGCGGAAGCCTTTTTTAGGAGCAACCGAGTGACGAGGTCACCAGTAAAGGAAAGTCAGCCTAGTGTGGCAGCACTTCCGCCACTCGATCTCGAACCAAGGCAGAACGCAGCGAGCGAGAGCGATGGTAATGTAATCGACCAGAGACTACAGAAACTAAAGTCGCATATCGAGAGCTTGCAATTGTATGTGAAGGATAGGCACAACGTCCATCAGGAGATAAAAAGGATGCTGCGCCTGATCAGGGCATCTTTTGGCGATCTTGAGTTGGAGATCAGATGCGTGACTACCAGAGCTGAGGACACCATCCAACAAGCAAAAGAAGCGGTTAGAGTACCTCACAATTGCATCCTCAAACCACAAGTAGGAGGAATATTAGTGGAAAATACCCTTCTGGAAATAATGACGCCTCCATCGGGCCAAACTGGCACCGGTGGGGACTCAGTGAAGAGAAGAAGGGAAAATGAAAAGGGGAGTGATCCGTCCGGGCGAACCCCCGATCAAAAAAAGAAAAGAGATGATACCAGGATGGTAAACCCGGTGAACAGGAAGGAAACCGATGTAAGCACGGGCGAAAATTTAGGATTGGAAGGGCAGGATGAAAATCCGGAAGAATGGACGAAAGTAACCATCAAATCAGCCAGAAAAAAGAAGAGTAGAGGCGCAAGAAAGCGCAAGAAACTGAAACCGGACGCTATAATCGTTGAAAAACTAGGAGATGTCTCATACGCCGATATTCTCCGCAAAGTGAAGTGCGACCCGAACCTGAAAGAGCTAGGTGAGAATGTTGGCCGCATTAGAAGAACCCGGGGAGGCGAAATGCTGCTCGAATTCAATAGAGACTCCAATAAGAAGAGCTCTGACTATTGGGAGCTAGTAAAAACTACGTTAGGAGAACAGGCCAAGGTTAGAGCCCTATCGCAGGAAATCACCCTAGAATGCAGGGACTTAGATGAAATTACAACGAAAGAGGACATCCAGCAGGCGCTTAAAGCTTTCGGGCTGGAAAACTTGCACGAATCTGCTATCAAGAATTTGAGGAAAGGATATGGGGGCACACAGATAGCAATAATTAGTTTACCTGTGGAAGCAGCATACAAACTATTAAACGCCGGGAAAGTAAAGATTGGCTGGGTAGTTTGTAAAGTTAGGGAGCTGATTCAACCAAAAATATGCTATAGGTGTCTAGAGTTTGGTCATATCGCAAAAGACTGCAACAACTGCGATAGATCTAAACTCTGTAGAAGATGTGGCGAAATCGGGCACATGGCGAGGACATGCAAGAGGATCCAAAGTGCATGCTCTGCACTGGTGAACAAGGGCATATCGCAGGGAGCAGTAGGTGTCCACTATACAGGAGGGAAATCTCAGCCCGCAGATGAAAGTAATACAGATAAATCTTAACCACTGTGAGGCAGCTCAAGATCTCCTTGGGCAAGTTGTAAGAGAAACAAAATCAGACGTGGTCTTAATGTCGGAACCACTCAAGATCTCCTTGGGCAAGTTGTAAGAGAAACAAAATCAGACGTGGTCTTAATGTCGGAACCATTCAAAATACCCATAAATAATGTATGGATATCAGACCGGACCGGAAAGGCGGCAATATGGGTTTGCGGAGAATACCCCTTCCAGGAAGCTTAAGTGCGGCAAGAGGACGGATATGCACTGGCAAAGATCAATAATATATATTTCTTTAGTTGCTATGCCCCTCCAAGTTTACATCTGTCAGAGTACGAAGCGATGCTTGCTAAAATTGTGGCGGAGGCAAGAGGGCACCATCCAATTGTTATTGCTGGGGACTTCAATGCATGGGCCGAGGAGTGGGGTAGCAAATATACTAACATTAGAGGCAACACATTGTTAGAGGCGTTTTCCCAACTGGACGTCATTCTAGTGAACAGAGGCAACACCAGCACCTTTCGTAAGAATGGTCACCAATCCGTGATCGACATTACTTTTACCAGTAGTCAACTAGCAAGGGAAATTAAATGGCATGTCAGTGAACGATACACTCATAGTGATCACCAAGCGGTGTTTTTTGAAGTAGGATCTCAGAGCAAGGCACAATTGAAGCCAATGACCTGGAAAAGAAGAGGCTGGGTGCCCGATGCTCTGGACGAAGAACTCTTTCGGGAATTGGTCCAAGACATTAGTATACCAGCAAGCACAGCCGAAGACAAAGTCAACCACGTGGCCAGGCAACTCTACAGGGCATGTGACGCATCTATGCCAAAAAGGACAGCAAACCATAGAAGGAAACCAGCCTACTGGTGGAACGAGGACATTAAGGAACTAAGGGCTAAATGTCACAAGGCCAGAAGAAGAAGTCAAAGATCTGCCAGATGCCCCGAATATGAGGAGCTAAATCGAGAGTACATAAGGCTGAGGAAACTGCTTCGTGATGAAATAAGGAGAAGCAAGAGGGAGAGTTTCAAACAACTGTGTGACGCGGCAGACGCAAGCCCATGGGGCAGCGCTTACAGAGTGGTCATGTCCAGAATAAAAGGCCAAAGAACCCCTCAAGAAAGGTGTCCAGAGATGCTGCAAAAGATCGTCAAGACTCTTTTCCCGCAGCACCTTCCAAAACCTGGTAATCGAGAGGATGATCACACGAAGGAATATATGGAGAATATACCGGAAGTGACGGTAGAAGAGACATTGAACGCGTGCGGCCAAGTGGGTGTAAACAAGGCCCCTGGTCCAGATCTAGTACCCAACAAAGCGCTCAAAGTGGCTATACGAAGTAACCCTAACCTCTTCGTCAATATAGCGTAGTCCTGCCTAGAGGAAGGAGTATTTCCCAGGATATGGAAAAGGCAGAGACTGGTACTCTTGCCAAAAGCAGGAAAACCACCAGGTGAACCATCCTCATATCGCCCAATCTGCCTGCTCGATACAGGGGGGAAAATACTGGAGCTCATTATTCAGAATAGGTTGCTCCCGATTACAGAAGGAGATGGCGGTCTCTCGTCTCAACAATTCGGATTTCGCAAGGCACGATCCACATTGGATGCCATTAATGCAGTGGTATCTAAGGCCAAAGGAGCCTTACAGGGAAAAAGATGAAAATGAGGAACTAAACAGTACTGTGCGGTTGCCACACTCGACGTTAAAAACGCATTCAACACAGCTAACTGGGCCCATATTTTGGATTCCCTACGAAAGTTGAATGTTCCGGCCTACCTCTTGAAGATACTAGATAGCTACTTCGAGGATAGAGTGTTAGAGTACGACACTGAGGATGGTCCCATGGAATACAACATAACAGCTGGAGTTCCACAAGGTTCCGTTCTGGGGCCAATCTTGTGGAACATTATGTATGACAACGTACTAAAGCTACGAATCCCAGATGAAGCAGAAGTGATAGGGTTTGCCGATGACATCGCGATAGTGGTGTCTGCAAAGCACCTGGATGAAATTGAGATGATCACTAACGAGGCGATTGGAATAGTGAGGGACTGGCTGGAATCCGTTGGTCTGGAACTGGCGGAGCACAAAACAGAAGCAGTGCTGATTAGTAGCCGTAAAAAACGGGGAACGGTGTCGTTTAAGGTTGGGAACCACGTCATAAAGTCCAAAGAAGCGGTAAAATATTTGGGAATTATGCTTGATGACAGATTAAACTTCAAGAGTCACATAGATTATACGTGCGGAAAAGCATCGAGGGTGTACTCGGCGCTCTCCAATATGCTACCAAATGTTGGTGGCCCAAGAAGCAGTAGACGTCTTCTTCTGTCCAGAGTGGTAAGCTCAGTGCTACTGTACGGGGCTCCGATTTGGTCAGAGGCACTGGAGGTAAAATGCTACAGGAGACGGCTGGCACAAGTCTATAGGCTAAGCACCCTTAGGGTCATCAGTGCATATAGAACCACCTCAGAAGAAGTAGCATGCGTCATAGCCGGAATGATATCGATTGATATCATGGCGAACGAGGCGAAAAGAATATATGAGGCTAAGAAACACAGTTCTACAGTCGGTCAGGCTATCCAAACGACAGAAAGAGCCAAATCCGTGCAAAGTTGGCAGGAACGTTGGGATAATGCGACGAAAGGACGTTGGACACACAGATTGATTCCGAATATCAAACCCTGGATGAATCGCAAACACGGAGAGATGAATTACCATTTAACCCAATTCCTAACAGGACACGGTGGGTACCGAAGCTATCTGCATCGCTTTGGGCATGATGACACTCCTCTCTGTCCAACGTGCAATAAAGTAGAAAACCCGGAACACGTATTATTCGAGTGTCCGCGATTTGAGACTGAGAGAATGGACCTGTGTATTACCATAAACACAAACTTAGGTCCGGACAACATAGTGGATGAAATGCTGAAATCACAGCAAATATGGGATGCCTGCTGCGCTACCATAACTAAGGTGCAAAAGGAGCTAAGGCGATTAGAAGCGGCTAGAAACGTGTGAGTAGAAATACTAAGACCGCCCCCCGAAGTAATACTTTGTGGTGGTCCCGGGGGGAATAGCGGTCCGGCGAGAGGAGGCGGTTTTAGTGGGTAAAAATCCCACACGGCGGTAAGTACGCTTATCGTTTCTTTTGAAGATTTCCCCTCCTCGAAAAAAAAAAAAAAAAAAAAAAAAAAAACACACACACACACAACCGACGAATGAGATATGATGCGTTTATATCTGGTACTTTCACTACTAGACGCAGCCTCTCCATCCCTACTCCGCTTGGCTACGTCCACGTTCGTGTCGGTGGTAACTCGGTTCTAAGAATCTAGGCCGAGGCAGAAGTCAAAGGGGGGTCACATAGGTCACTTGCAAATGATGCGTTTAAGAGTTATGTGACTTAAATCCTGGAGCGTCTGTCTCACATTGAGCGGCTTCCAGGTCAGCGACGGTACCCCAGGAGGGGCGGCTGTGTACTTGGCAGAAAGTATAAAATGCTAGGGGCGGCACCTCGAAAAAGAATCCATCATGAGTTTAGTTAAGGAGAGTTTGGTTACGGTGCAGGGAGTAGGAAACCCAGTACCGGCTGGAGGGAGTGAGCAAGCAGGCTCCCAACAGTCGGGATCCAGCGACTGCAATGTTACAACTGTGGCGACCTTGGCCGATGTAACAGATATTTCGACAAGCGAAGAGAGAGGAAGCACTACATCCGTGCATGGGAATAGAACCCCTGGTAACCCGTTTGGTAAGAGTGCGTTAGTGCAGAGGTCCCCTAAGAAGGGAGCGATGACTAGTACATTGGAGAGATGTTTTTCATCGCCTTCTTTGGGGAGTTATAAGGAGGAAACCCAAGAAATAAGGCTAGTCAGGCTTGGGAAAAAAATTGAGGAACTGGCGGAGTTCGTAAGACCTCGAAATAACGTTCATAGCGAGATTAAAAAGATGATAAGCACCATTAGCACGCTTTATGGCTCAGCTATAGGTAATAAGATGAGTGTTTCGGAAAAGCAGTGCCAAACTTCACCGATCAATAATGACGGGAAGGAGAATTTAGGTCGTCAACGAACTGTGAGCAGGAAAGAGGAAGCGACTAACGAAGATATACCACTTGTAGAGCCCAGTAAGAGGAAGTTGTCCACGCCACCTAAGAGTGAAGAAATAAGGCAAAGTAAGAGAAGGAATACTAAGGCTGCTCCGCAAGGTCCTTCGCAACCATTTCGAATGTCGGAGACTCTTATGAATGAGGAGGACGGAAATAAGAAGCAAAAGACCCCAGCATCGATTTCGGATAATGGAAATAGAGACACTACGAGCTCAAATCAATTGGAGGATGCGACAGTTGGGTCAGAACAAGAATGGCAGAAAGTGAAGGGGAAAAGAACGCCAAAAAGACACTCACGTCCGCAAAGGAAACGGGCTCGCCCGGATGCTCTGCTAATAAAGAAGAGTGATGAAATTTCATTTGCCGATCTGCTGCGGAAAGTTAAGGTGGACCCGACGCTAAATACTCTGGGTGAAAGGGTATCAAACATACGTCAAACTTATAGTGGAGACCTACTGTTGGAGCTACAAACTACAGGAGACGTGCCGAAGACCGCAATATTTCGAGAGCAATTAGCGAAAGCGATCGGGGGCAATGCGGCGGTTAAAACTTTGACCCAGGAGGCGTTACTGGTGATCAAAGACATGGACGAGGTTACCACGTCTGAAGAGGTGATGGAGGCTCTGGAAGCACAGTTTGAAGGGGTGAAAGGTGTCTGTATTGTTAAGTCACTCACAAAGGCCTACCGTGGAACGCAGACAGCGGTAGTTAGTATCCCTAACACTATGGTTGGGAAAGTGCTAGAAGTGGGTAAAGTAAGAATCGGCTGGGTTTCTTGCCGAATCCTGGAAAAAATAGATCTGACTAGATGCTTTAAATGCCACGGTTATGGGCATCGTTCATGGAACTGTAGAAGCGAAGCGGACAGATCAAAGCTCTGCAGGAGATGTGGTGAAGAAGGGCACTTTGCTAAGACATGCCAAAAAGAGTCAAAATGCATGCTATGCGACGAAACGGTCAAAGGCTGTAGCAAACACGTAACTAACTGGTAGTGGTAGATGTCCGGTATACCAGAAAGCGCTGCAAAAAGAGCGTGGTAAATGAAAGTCATCCAAGTCAATCTGAACCACTGTGAGGCTGCGCAGGACCTCCTGCAGCAATCCATACAGGAAGTGAAAGCGGACATTGTAATTGTATGTGAGCAATATAGGAACCTTGATAGACGGTGTTGGGCTTCAGATAGATCGAATCGAGCTGCTGTATGGGGTTGTGGTACCTACCCCCTACAGGAAGTTGGTGCGAGTTCTGTACCCGGGTTTGTTAGAGCCAAAGTGAACGGCGTTCATATTTATAGTTGCTACGCACCTCCTAGTGCATCGATTGAAGAATTTAAAACATTTCTCGATCAATTAACGGATGATGCACGGAGCCACAACCCAGTGCTCATAGCCGGGGATTTTAATGCATGCTCCGTAGAGTGGGGAAGTATAGAAACCAGTAGCAGAGGAATCGCATTGCATGAAGCCTTCGCATCATTGCCGGTTGTATTAATGAATACAGGAAATACACCTACTTTCTGTAGAGGAAATGCAACCTCGATAGTTGATCTGACGTTTGTGAGCCATTGTCTTGCCGATAGAGTAGTAGCGTGGAAAGTGAGCGATCTATATACGCATAGTGATCATCAAGCTATTGTGTATGAACTGGCGGATAGTAAACCCCAAAGTGCTATAGTTAGACACAGGAAGAGAATAGGATGGAAGTCCGCAGCGTTCGATGAGAACATTTTCCATCTAATGATGGAGGATCTTACTCTATCTGGTACCGCAAGTAACAAAGCCGTCCAGCTTATGAGGCATGTTACAAGAGCCTGTGATGCAGCAATGCCAAGAAGGATGGTGGATAATCGTAGAAAACCAGTCTTCTGGTGGAACGACGAGATTTCTGAATTACGTAAAAGATGCCTGCACACAAGAAGGCGATACCAGCGTACTAGACACGTCGAAAACTCTCCCCTTCGACAACAATATTGTAAAGCTCGATCGGAGCTTAAGCATGCCATTAAAGAAAGTAAGCGTAAATGCTTTCGCGAACTGTGCGAGGAGGTCGACCGCGACCCCTGGGGTAGACCTTACCGATTGGTAATGAAAAAACTCAGAAACAATTACGCCACTGCTCCCACATGCCCGGCAATGCTGTCTGACATAGTGAGTCACCTGTTTCCGCAGCAACCCGATTGTGTGTTAGAGGTATTAGGAAACGAGGAGGATGATATACCACCAGTTACTGAGGAGAAGGTTCTGAAGGCATGTGGCAAAGTGGGTAACAATAAAGCTCCTGGCCCGGATAACATTCCGAATATTGCATTCAAGTCGGCGGTTAAAGCATACCCAAACTTATTCACGGAAGTATATACTGCATGCTTAGTTGAGGGGGTGTTCCCTAGTAAATGGAAGGAACAGAGACTAGTATTGTTGCCAAAAGGAGACAAACCACCCGGTGAGCCATCATCCTGGCGTCCCGTCTGTCTGTTGGATACGGCAGGCAAAACCCTAGAGAGAGTTGTATGTGACCGGTTACAAGAGGCTATAGTTAGAGCAGGAAACCTGGCAGAGCAGCAGTATGGCTTTCGAAAGGCGCGCTCAACAGTGGATGCGATTAAAGTGGTTGCAGATACGGCACACCACGCGATATCCGGTTCTCGATGGCTACGTGGTAGTAAAAAATACTGTGCCATAGTTACATTGGACGTGAAAAACGCATTCAACACGCCGAATTGGAGCTGCATATTTAACGCACTGACGCGGATGAACGTACCGAGGTACCTGCTGAGGCTAGTTTCCAGCTACTTTAGCGAGAGGGTCTTGATGTATGATACGGAAGAAGGAAAGAAAACATACGAGGTTACAGGTGGAGTTCCTCAAGGTTCAGTGTTAGGTCCTACACTCTGGAATGTGATGTACGATGGTCTACTTCGGCTGCCCATACCAAGCGATGCGCAGGTGATTGGATTTGCGGACGATATCGCGATTGTAGTTGTCGCAAAACACAGAGAGGAGTTTGTGAACATCTGTAATAGGACGGTCAGACTTATTCAACAGTGGTTAACATCTGCTGGGCTGCAACTAGCAGAACATAAAACAGAAGCTGTCCTTATTACTAGCCGAAAAGTAATGGAGAACGTAACCTTAGAGATTGGAGCCCAACAAATTGTTAGTCAGCCATCCATCAGATACCTAGGAGTAATGATCGATGCCAGATTGTCATATAAGACACATCTCATTACCACCAGCGAGAAGTATATACTGCATGCTTAGTTGAGGGGGTGTTACCTAGTAAATGGAAGGAACAGAGACTAGTATTGTTGCCAAAAGGAGGCAAACCACCCGGTGAGCCGTCATCCTGGCGTCCCGTCTGTCTGTTGGATACGGCAGGCAAAACCCTAGAGAGAGTTGTATGTGACCGGTTACAAGAGGCTATAGTTAGAGCAGGAAACCTGGCAGAGCAGCAGTATGGCTTTCGAAAGGCGCGCTCAACAGTGGAAGCGATTAAAGTGGTTGCAGATACGGCACACCAGGCGATATCCGGTTCTCGATGGCTACGTGGTAGTAAAAAATACTGTGCCATAGTTACATTGGACATGAAAAACGCATTCAACACGGCGAATTGGAGCTGCATATTTAACGCACTGACGCGGATGAACGTACCGAGGTACCTGCTGAGGCTAGTTTCCAGCTACTTTAGCGAGAGGGTCTTGATGTATGATACGGAGGAAGGAAAGAAAACATACGAGGTTACAGGTGGAGTTCCTCAAGGTTCAGTGTTAGGTCCTACACTCTGGAATGTGATGTACGATGGTGTACTTCGGCTGCTCATACCAAGGGATGCGCAGGTGATTGGATTTGCGGACGATATCGCGATTGTAGTTGTCGCAAAACACAGAGAGGAGTTTGTGGACATCTGTAATAGGACGGTCAGACTTATTCAACAGTGGTTAACATCTGCTGGGCTGCAACTAGCAGAACATAAAACAGAAGCTGTCCTTATTACTAGACGAAAAGTAATGGAGAACGTAACCTTAGAGATTGGAGCCCAACAAATTGTTAGTCAGCCATCCATCAGATACCTAGGAGTAATGATCGATGCCAGATTGTCATATAAGACACATCTCATTACCACCAGCGAGCGAGCAAGAAGAGTTAATGCGGCACTAGCACGAATAATGCCGAATACAAGAGGGGCGCGATGAGCAGCAGAGTTCTGCTCGCCAACGTCGTTACATCTATAATGATGTATGGGGCACCAATCTGGGTCAACTCGTTGGAGAAAAATACTTATAGACAAAGAGTAGCAACAGTTCAGAGGTTAAGTGCTCTAAGAGTATTGTGCGCATTTCGGACGGTGTCAGAAGATGCTGCTTGTGTTCTTGCGGGAATGCCCCCAATAGATCTACTTGCAAAGGAGCGCCAAACCACTTACCTGCGTCGTGGTCAAGGAACAAAAGCGGAGAACCACCGATTAGCACGTGCTGAGACGATCACTGTATGGCAGAGAAGATGGAGTGAGTCGACGAATGGTAGATGGACCCATCGCCTGATCCCCTACATCGAGGCGTGGCTAAACAGGCGACACGGTGAAGTGGATTACCATTTGACGCAGTTTCTGACGGGTCATGGTTGCTTTAGATCATACCTGTTCAAATTCAAGCACGAAGAGTCACCAGATTGCACTTTATGCATCGGAGTAACGGAGAATGTAGAGCACGTATTATTCGAGTGTCCACGATTTGCTGAGGAGAGAAAGAGTATCTGTGTACGTGGGGTCCAACGAACGCCGGAAAATATAGTGGAGTTTATGCTGGCGTCTCAAGTAGGGTGGAACGCCGTAAGCGGAAGTGTCTCACGGATAACGAGTGAGTTGAGACGCCTCGAAAGAAGCAGAAATTCAGGGAGGAGTTAATTCCATCCGAGCAGCGAAAGATGAGCCTGCCTCGTGAAGTAATACCTAACGGTAGTTCCACGGGGCCGAACGGCATGGTTTATCGGGGGTGGTGGTTTGGTCGGTAAGAATCCGACACTTTCACGTGTTGATATATGGGTTCACACGTGAAGCCTATCGAAGGTTCCCCTCCTCCGCCCATAAAAAAAATAAAAAAAAAAAAAAAAAAAAAAACACACACACACACACACACACACACACATGTTCCAAGCATAGAGGCGCACGAATACAGTGCCAACAACACCCCCAAGAATCGTGAATTCGAATTCGAGAGGGGAAACCAGCGGGAGCGACACCAGGCGGGTGGAGATACCTCCTCAAGCGACTCCCGATCCGGGGCGTGAGCGGCAGAAGAATCAGGCAGGAACATCCGCTGATGCGGTCTGTGAGGAAGAACACTGGCAGCAGGCCGGCCGCAGAAAGAAGAAGAAGAAAAAGAAGGCACCGGCAAAAGTTTGACGGAAACCACTTCCACCGAACTCGTTAGTGGTCCACAAGGCGCAGGACGAGATGACCTACGCCGCCATAATACAGAAGGTGAAAACAGACCCTGCCCTGAAAGACATCGGGCAGAAAATGGAAAGAATGAGGAGGACGGCAGGAGGCAACCTGCTGATCATGTTTGCGAGAACAGAAGAGAAGGAGATGGAGACCTATCGGGCAACCATTAGGGAAACTCTCAAGGACGAAGCAACAGTGGAGATGAAGATCCCGGAGTCGGAGATAGAAGTCAGAGACTTGGACGAATGGGCGAACAAGGAAGAAGTGGTCAAAATTCTGAAAGACCACATCCCGGACCTGAAGCACCTCGCCACAGATGCGGTGAAATCCCTAAGGAAAAGCTGGGCCTCGCCGCAGATCGCAGTGGTCTGCCTGCCGGCGGTTCACGCGAGGAAAGCGGCTCTCCAGAAAGAGAGTAGACCGCAGCAAGACCTGCTTTAAATGTGGCCAAGAAGGCCACAAGGCTACAACGTGCAAGGAGCCTCTAAACTGCATCCTCTGCAGGGAGAAGGATCCACAGAACGACTGTACGCATACAGCCGGGGGATGGAAATGCCCCATCTTCCAAAATGCCAGAAGAGCGGTCCTGAATATCCAAAATGAGAGTACTCCAACTTAATCTCAACCACTGCAGAGCAGCCCAGGACTTGCTCACTCAGCGAGTAAGAGAACTGGGCGTCGACGTAGCTATGCTGTGCGAGCAGTACGGCGACCTGGAAACCCAACCATGGGTCTCAGACAGCACCAAAAAAGCAGCAATTTGGGCATGTGGTAGACTGCCCTTCGAACAGCTACCAACTACCCCAACTACATGGTTCATTAGGGCCAAGATAGGAGGGGTGCACCTATATAGCTGCTATGCTCCACCGAGTGCTTCAATTGCAGAGTTCGAGAACTTCCTGGACACCTTAGCAGAGGACGTGAGAAGACATGATCCTGTCGCAATCACTGGAGATTTCAATGCCTGGTCCATTGAATGGGGTAGCCGAGAGACAAACAGAAGAGGGGAAGCTCTACAGGAGGCTTTCTCAACACTAAACCTCATTCTCATGAACGAGGGAACCACGAGTACCTACCGTAAAGGCGCCGCGAACTCCATTATCGACTTGACGTTCATTAGCAGCTCCCTCGCAAAAGGGGGTTGTGAATGGAAGGTTGATGAGGAGTTCACGAATAGTGACCATCAAGCTATAATCTGGGAACTTAACACCAATCCCAGAAGCGTGTGGCGTCAAAGAATCGCAAGGGGGCAGCCAGTGGGCTGGAATACCAAATGCTTCGATGCAGAGACCTTCAGACTGATGATGAGGGGATCACCAGTGCCTCAGACAACAACTGCTGAGGGCATCACAGAAGAGGTGGCAGCGTACCTGGAGGCAGCCAGCGACGCGTCGATGCCAAGGTGTCGCCCCAACAACGGACGAGCACCAGTCCACTGGTTGAACTCGACCATCGCACAACATCGGCGAGAGTGCCTTAAGGCAAGAAGGCAACACCAGCGCGCTCGGAAGAGAGACAGGGCCTCGACAGAGGAACTGAGACGAAACTACGAAGAAAAAAGGCGTCTTCTCAGAAACGCCATCAGCTCGAGTAAACGAGAATGTTGGAAGGAACTCTGCGCGGAGGTGGACCGGGACCCGTGGGGCAGGCCGTATAAAACGGTCATGCATAGGATTAAAAGCCTACCCGCAACAACACCAACTTGTCCCGACATGCTGCTCAAAATAGTTGAACACCTATTTCCGGAGAAACCAGAACTCCCCGACTACCACCAGGAGGAAGTAGTGGACATTCCCGGAGTCACCATAGAAGAGCTCACGAAGACCTGCGCTAGATTGCAGAAGGGCAAGGCGCCAGGACCAAGCGGCATACCCAACATCGCACTCAAAAGTGCAATTGCTGCCAGACCAGACACGTTCATAAGCATGTACGACGCCTGCCTACGACAAGGCGTGTTCCCGACCCGATGGAAGCAGCAAAGACTGGTTCTTCTCCCAAAAGGGAAGAAACCACCGGACGACCCATCATCTTTTCGTCCACTCTGCATGCTGGACTCGGAGGGGAAGAACTTGGAGCGGATAGTGGCCGACAGATTGGAGCAATACATCGATCCTCAACTTTCCGAATTCCAATTCGGATTCAGGAAGGGGAGATCGACCATCGACGCACTGGAACTCGTCACGAACATCGTAAAGGAAGCCATCTCAGGAAAGAGATGGAAAGGCGGTTCCAAAAAGTGTTGTCTCATTGTCACCCTGGACATCAAGAACGCGTTCAACACGGCCCGCTGGGATCGAGTTTTGGAGGCTCTTGAGAAGATGGGGGTGCCCTACTACCTACGAAGGATGGTCAGATCGTACTTCAGAGATCGACTACTACACTACGAGACGGAGCAGGGACCAGCGGTACATAGGGTCACGGGAGGAGTACCTCAGGGCTCCGTCCTGGGGCCACTCTTGTGGAACGTTATGTACGACGGTCTACTCCATCTAGAACTACCGGCGAACACAACACTCGTGGCCTTCGCGGACGACGTGGCAGTTGTCCTTGTGGCGAAACATCTGGAGGAGCTGGAAGCCGCATTCTCCACCACCATCAGGAGGATAAGACAGTGGATGCGATCGGCAGACCTGTCTTTGGCGGAACACAAGACCGAAGCACTCCTTGTGAGTAGTCGGAAGAAAATGGAGACCATCACCATCAGGGTAGGCGACCACGACATCCAGTCGCAACCCCACATCCGGTATCTAGGAGTGGTCTTGGATGCGAGGCTCAACTACAAGGAGCATATATCCAGCGTGAGCAGGAAGGCATCAGCAGTCCAGGGCGCGCTCTCACGGATAATGCCAAACATCGGAGGCCCCAGGCAAATCCGGAGACGACTACTGGCAACTGTAGTCACCTCCGTTCTGCTATACGGAGCACCGGTGTGGGCGGAATCGCTAGAGTTAACAACTTACCGCAAGACAATGTCATCAGTCCAGCGGCTCTCAGCGATCAGAGTGGCGTCAGCATACCGAACGGTATCGCACGATGCGGTCAATGTCGTGGCATCATGCCCGCTCATCGACATCCTGGCAGGAGAACGGCAACGCCAACATCGCAGGAAGAAGGAAGAGCAGCGAAGGGTCCTCTGTGAAGAGGAGAGACCCGAGAGTCTTCGTCTCTGGCAAGAGAGATGGTACAGCTCAACGAAAGGTCGATGGACACATCAGCTGATCCCAGATGTCACCAAATGGGTCACTCGCCTGCACGGGGAGGTCGGGTACTACATCACCCAACTCTTGACTGGGCATGGGTGCTTTCGGCCATACTTGCACCGATTCAAGAGAAGTGACTCCCCAAACTGTCATCATTGCAGCGATGTGACTGAAGATGCAGAGCACGTGTTCTTCCAGTGTCCGCTCTACGAGGGGACACGGGCGGAACTTGAGAGAAATTTGGACCATTCCATCAATCCAGAAACCATAGTGGAGTGCATGCTGAAGAGCCAATCGGCATGGAACAAAGTTGCAGAGTACGCGGAATTCATTATCAAGGATCTTCGCACCACGTACGAGGATGAGGTGTAATAACACCAGCAACATCGGACAGCAGTGACATCAAATAAGAACGTGTAACAACGCAATTACTTGCCTCGTCACAATGACTTTAATTGGAATTATTTTACTTATAGCAAAAGACGCCTGAAAGACGATTAGTTGTACTAGATTGTGATAATCGATGATTTATATCGATAATTGGTTATTTTGTGCTGGTCAGTAATCGATAACGCAAACTGTTAACGATCAGCGTAAGCAGATCGTTATCGTTAATCGTAATATTTTTTTTTGCTGACGTGTCAAAATTTTCGTAATCGTTTGGTTTGAGCGGGAATTTTTTTTTGCTTCAAAAAGTCAATAAATAGCTGAAAATTGGATTATTCGGGACAGTTTTTTTGAGACAATTGTGATGGGATCATGTAGAAAAATTATCATGACCTAAGTAGTTATTTTGTTGTAAAAATATTAAAAATATTCAAAAATTAAAATAATTCAAAAATTAAAAACAGTGTTTGTAATTTTAAGAGATAACTAACTAAGTAAAGTATTGTACTTTAAAATAAAATAGTGATGTGGTGTACTATATATATACTTGCGTATACGATATACACTATAAATATAAACTAAATTATGAAAATTGTGGACGATAATGGTGAAAAGTGAATATCAAAAGATAATTTTAAATAAAATACAAATGTACTGTTATTGAAAATTGAATAAAATAAAAATATATATAAGATATATGAATATACATTTGGTAATTTTGTATGTGATTATAATTTTTTTGGTGTACAAAATGGTGAACACTTTTAAAATCTTGAGCCCAATTTTCTGTGTTACAAGTGAAAAGAAAAAAATAATAAATAAATAATTTTTATATATATAGACATATACGTATATAAAACCTTTTTTATATAAAAATAATTAAATAATTAATCACAAATAAAATTAAATTAAAAATTTGGGCGTTTAAAAGAGCTTATAATAATAAAAATTTGAAATGAATGGTAGCTGCAAAATACGTCATCAAAATTACCAACCTTCAACATAGCGTCATCACCCAATTCAACACGCAACATAATAGATCAGCTGAGTTAAAAAAATTTTATATTTTTTTTTATATACATATATCCAATTTCTTATTTTTTTTTGTATCATAATTAATACTAGATTATAGTTTTTATTAAATATTATAGTTTCCGCAATTTAGAATAAGTTAGCTATAATAGGGGTTTAGGATTAGGTTAAGAAAATTGAATTTTTACTTTGAATATTTTTCATTATTATTTTTTTTCTTATTTCTTTTATAATATTTTAAATTTTCATTTTGATTTTAATTTTTTGTCTTTGGTTAATAAATTAGTAAATTAAATTCTTTGTTGTTCTCATTTAAACTAAACATGAGATAATTTCGCGCGCGTTTGAGGATGAGTTAGTGTGAGTATAGGTGTTGTAGTTATGTTTCGAAGGTGAGTAATTAAGTAATTAGCATCAATCCCGTTAGCGGTTAAAACGGATTCACACAAACTCTAAAACCCCACGCCATCCCTGAAGCTTAGCCAGCAATGACCGCTAGAGTCCCTGTGTGAATCTAATTCTATAGCATGGAAGCTGAGTTGGAGGAATTATTTAACTTCACTTTTAAGTTTTGATTAAATTTTGCTCCTCCAGCTCAGACAAAGTGTTACAGTGGCGCCCAAATATAAATGGCTGATTTCCCTTAATTTTTAATAGTGATTAAAAAAGTGTTGTGTTCTTCTATTTTCGAGTATGTTCGAAAATAAAGAAAAATTTATTTATTTTTGTTGATTTTACTTTGAGGATGGATGCACAATATTTTTTTTTCTCGTAAACACAGTTTTGGTTAATCAAGAATTTCAAGGATCGAATTATTCCGCAATTTGTGTTGACTTAATTATCTTGATTTTTTTTTTTTTGATTTTTCCAAATTTTATTTAAATGAGCTGTTCATCATCTGACATTGGTTCTTCTTTATAAAGAGTTTGATTTCATGACCAAGTTGATGTCCAGTATGTTTGAATATACAGAAATCAATTTTAATTCCGTTCATCAAATACAAATATTTCCAGTATTTACTGTTTGACCTTTTGTTTTGCTGAAATGGAGCTTAACATTTTTCCACCTTTTCCTATCCTTATGATGCTAATTATCTACCTTCAATACACAATAACTATGATACTTATACAACTCTCTAGCTCATCCTCTGCGATATATTATAAAATAACTTACAACTTTAAAATAATTTTTATTTTATGATTCTTCGTATATGAATTTCTTTTTGCTACAATTTAACAATTATCCAATTTTTTTTAGTTTTTATTATTTCATGCTATTTATTGAATTTCAAGCCAATTTATCGATGCGAATTTTTTGACATATTATTGCAAATTTATTTTAGATATACTTCATACATTTATCGATTACTTTCTTTGCATCATTAGTCACTTGTCGGTATATTTGGTCATTGTTGTAATCTAGTGTTAAGGTTTTCTATTCTGGGTTTTTTTGCTTATCTTTAATTTTCCAATTTTTGTTATTGAATTACGTACCAAAGTTCACAATGAATGTGTTTTATCTGCATCGAGACGAGTTTGAAATCGAGTGCGAACTGCGAGAGGTTCCGATTACAGATGATAATGCAATAGAAATATTGCAAAACCGTATTTTAGCAGAAGATAATAAAACTCTGAAAAGACCAGATAAAATGCATTCCAAGGCGGGTAAACGTCCTGATCTTGAGATTGGATCATGTCGGACCAAACTGCAAAAGTTACAAGATGATATCGTTGCACTAGACCGATTAGAGGTAGAACATCAACTTGAATCTGCCCGTATCATTGAATCTCGACTTATGCATGTAGCTGGCAGGTTGTCACGCGCAACGACTTCTACCACTTATGGGATTGAAGCAGAAAAGGTATTACAATCGTGTCAGGCTCTGTTAGTTAGTCTTCAATTATACTTAAATGATTTTGAAAGACTGAACGAATCCATCGAAGCTTCGAAAGCTGTCAATATTGAATCTATCGACCGGATAACACCTAATATAGTCGCTCCGGATGACCAAGAGCCAGGTAGTTCCCAACAAGCAAACGACGCTAACCAAGCATTCGCTATGAAGCTCATGAAGTCTCAAATACAACAATTAACTCAGCCAGTGTTGACTTTGAGTGGGCGGTGTAAGGATTTGCAGGAACAACAACAAATGGTGGAAACTAAAACACCAGCTCTTATACCGTCGTACCCTACAAGAACACAAAACGAAATTACCTCTGTCAAACCAGGTAAATCTGCACCGGATTATGCTCATGCAATACCAGTTTCCATGAACTTTTCACAAGGAAATCCACCTACTACTAGGATTCCAGAAACTATAAATTACCAAGCGTTTACACCAAATCCTACATCGAGTTCCATGAGACTACCATTACATAACCAACCGCCTACTCAGGTAGTCAACAAAATGTCGGATTATTACGCTAATTTCAATAACATGCCACCCACTATAACCGCACCCAACCCAGTGCCATATATGCCTAATTATAGTAAGCCAATGCCGCCTATAGCTAACCAAATTCCTGACAGCCGAAGTTTGTCAAGAAGCGGTTTATCATTTGATGGCTCTCCAACTGGTATACCAATAAATTTATTTTTATTTCAATTGGAAACCTTGGCAGCCTCAATGAATTTATCAAATGATAGATTACTCACCGAGATTAGCTTTGTCTTAAATGTCGCTTCTCATTGGTATTGGACTTACAGGCAGCAAAATCCGACAGTTAACTGGCATGAGTTACGACATCGCATGGTAGAACGATTCAAACATCGTCGGCCGGACTCGGACATTGAAAAGAAAATTGAATCTAGAAAACAACATCCAAACGAAACTTTTCTAGAATTCTATCAGCGGATTTGGAGTCTAACAGTACAATTAAGTGTCCCATATTCAGATAATCAAATTATCAAAATATTGATAAAGAATATGCGACCTGGACTGCGTTATCAGCTGACTGACCGACAGTTCGATAATATCGGCGACCTAATAAGCAGTTGTACGAGTTGGGAGAGTACCTGGGCAGATTTAAGAATTGATCCCGACAGCTTTATGCCTGCTAAACGAACAACCCACATAACAGATTTTGAAAGGTACCCAACCCATCGAAGAACGATTAATGAATTGGATTACAGTGATAACTATATAGTAATGCGCCGATATATGAACCATGGCCAAACACGGATCAGTATTACTCAGCTCCCCAAGTAGCGGCAGTTTATCATCAAACCAACATGCAACCATATAAGCCACAATTTTCCGATAGATCCGATCGACCAACGTTAGCCAGAAATACGCAACCGGACAATAATCATTCACACGCGATATGTTTTAATTGTGATGATATTGGTCATGTATTTACTGAGTGTGTAATGCCCCCATCTCGGTGGTTTTGTTACAAATGCGGAATGAAGGACACTGTGACTCCAAAGTGTCCACGTTGCACGGGAAACGATCCGAGGGGACAGTGGACAACTGGGAATCACCGTGCCCCAAGAATTGTCCAACCCAGCACGGCCCGTCAAGATGCTGCCGCCAACACAGAACCAGCCTGGAGAATAATGACCAGACCTAGAACGACCAACGACCCAAAAAAGGATTTACAGAATCAGTAGATTCTGTCAATTGTGTTAAACACGATAACAATTATCATTTATCGGAATTGGAGGTTAGCGATTCGGTTGAGAAGACACGATTTCCAAATGAAAACCAGAAGCGATATTACAATTCAAAACACCGCTTAAGAAGTCGTACGAATTGGAAAATGAGACGAAACATCAGAGCAAATATAGTATCCTCAGTAATCAACAACAATTTGATTGACAAACGGCCCTATGTCCAGCTGAAAATTAATGGCACTGATTATAACGGTCTTTTGGATAGTGGTGCCACTATCAGCGTACTAGGTGCTGGGTCAGACAAATTTTTGAGTGATACTGCTATAGAATTTCACGATTTCCCCAGTTATGTAAATACGGCCAGCGGACATGCTCAACGAGTTTTCGGGTACATCCAGGCTCGGGTTTTATTTAACAACAAAGAGCACACCATGAAATTGTATATCGTATCTTCACTGGAGCAACCTCTATATCTAGGGATTGACTTCTGGAACTTATTTGGAATTACTCCCACCGTCGCAACATTCCATTCCACACCCATCACTACTTCTGATGAAAAACCGGCAAATGTCCATAACCTTAGTCCAGTAGATCAGGCAAGACTTAACGAAATTATAAAATTGTTTCCAGCTTCTGCTCAGTTGGGTCTCGGAAAGACTACATTAGTAACGCACGTTATTGATGTTGGCTCTGCTAAACCACTGAAGCAGAGATTCTACGCCCTGTCGCCAATTAAGCAGCGCTTAATGAACGAGGAGTTAGATCGAATGTTATCTATCGGTGTCATTGAGGAAAGCCAGAGCTCTTGGTGTTCGCCAATTACTATAATGGTGCAAAGGGCAAACGGTAAAGTTCGACTGTGTCTGGATGCCCGTGAGGTGAATAAGGTAACTGTCAAGGATGCGTATCCTTTGCCGCTTATCGATGGTTTGCTGGGTCGATTGGATCAAACGCGTTTCATATCAACAATTGATTTGAAAGATGCGTTTTGGCAGATCCCTCTCGATCCACAATCCAGAGATAAGACGGCATTCACGGTACCTGGCCGACCCTTATATCATTTCACGGTCATGCCATTTGGATTGTGCAATGCACCGCAGACGATGTGCCGCCTTATGCACCGAGTGATTCCGTACCGACTCCACGATCGAGTCTTTGTTTATTTGGATGATCTGTTGATTACCTCTGCCACTCTGGAAGAACATTTCGATCTGCTCAGTGAGGTCGCTGGCTTAATTAAAAATGCTGACTATTAACATAGAGAAAAGTCGATTTATTTTAAAAGAGGTTAAATACTTGGGCTACTTAGTAGGTGATGGTTGTTTACGGACTAATCCAGAAAAGGTAAAGGCAATCGATGAATACCCTATTCCCAAAACTGTGAAGCAGGTCAGACGATTCATGGGGATGTGTGGTTGGTACCGGCGTTTCATACATAAGTTCGCGACACTGGGAGGACCACTAACAGACCTTACAAAAAAGGGTGTAAAATGGAAATGGTCAGACGCAGCCAATGAGTCTTTTAAGGCTCTAAAGCATGCACTCACAACAGCACCGGTTCTGGCAAATCCGGACTTCGAGAAACCCTTCTATATACAGTGTGACGCCAGTACCACTGGAGTAGGAAGTGTGCTATTTCAGCTTAATGCCGCCGGAGAAGAACGACCAATATCGTTTATTTCACAAAAGCTGAATGCCGCTCAAAGGAATTACTCTATCACAGAGTTAGAGTGTTACGCAGCGGTACTGAGCGTCAAAAAGTTTCGTGCGTATATAGAAGGGTACAGCTTTACCATTTATACCGAGCATGCGAGTTTACGTTGGCTCATGTCTCAAAAGGATTTGTCAGGGCGGCTCGCTCGTTGGAGTCTAAAATTACAGGCATTTAATTTTGAAATAGGATATAGAAAAGGCTCCGTCAATGTTGTGCCTGATGCTCTATCTCGAGTGTATAGCAACGAACCAGGCATGCTGTCGTCTCTTTCAATGCACCTCAATAAACATAATAATTCTACCATCGGTGAAGATTTGGATGACATTACACCACTTCATATTGACCTAACTAGATAAAATCCGGAAGCTGGGTTCAGATTGTCATAACTTTTGCATTAAGGAAAACAAATTGCTTTATAACCCTTCCGTTGGTATTGGTTACGATGTTACTGATGTGCCAATTTGGAAACTGGTTGTTCCATCTTCATTAACGAACTCCTTAGTCAAGCAGGCCCACTTACCACCATCTGCAGCACATATGGGTATTGCCAAGACTTTGGAAATACTTCGTAGACAATTTTATTGGCATCGAATGGCTCAAGATGTTAAAGAATTCATAAACAACTGTCAAGTTTGTAAAATGAATAAGCCGGTCAATTATAACACCAGACCTGAGATGGGACATCAATTTCTATCCGAACGACCATTCCAGAGGCTATACATTGATTTGTTAGGACCGTATCCGCGGTCAAAGAAGGGTAATGCCTACATTTTAATCATTCTCGATCATTACTCGATCATTACTTCGTAATTTTAATGCCTTTACGGGAAGCATCAGCAGCTCTGATCTGTAATTTTCTCGAGAATGACACATTTTTATTATTTTCTGTACCCGAAGTTATCACTAGTGATAACGGTAAGCAGTTTGTCTCGAAACTATTTCAGGAGCTTCTACGTAAATATGGAGTGGATCATATTCGTACCCCAGTGTATTCGCCACAGAGTAATGCATCCGAACGAGTAAATCGAACAATCTTATCCGCCATCCGGTCCTACATCAGCGATACTCGCCATAATGAGTGGGATTTACATATTCAAGAGATCGCTGCTGCTCTCCGTAATGTGGTTCATGGATCAACCAAATTCTCCCCTCATTATATTGTTTTTGGACAACATATGACGCTGCATGGGTCCGAATACAAATTAAGAAGACTCCTATCAAAAACAGACGAGAATGAAAATTATGTAATTTCAAAGCCGGACCGTTTGAATTTGACCCGCGAAACTATTCAACATCAGCCGAAACCGTGACTTTATAGTAGGTCAACGTGTTTTCGTACGCTCCTTTGCCCAATGTGATGCGACTAATAAATTCTCAGCTAAACTGGCCGCAAAATTTATACCAGCAACAGTCGACTCGAAAGTAGGGAACGTAGCTTACAAGGTTCGCAACCTACAAGGCAAATTAATAGGCACGTTTCACTTAAAAGACATCCGGTCTTGAATTGCTTAACCGATTTTGAGTCCAAAACTATAATTCAAAGATATCATTTAAAAACACAGGTCTTGTAAAATACAGGTGCCCGGCATGAGACATTTTCAGGGTGTGGGACGTCCCCACGATTTGTAACAACGCAATTACTTGCCTCGTCACAATGACTTTAATTGGAATTATTTTACTTATAGCAAAAGACTCCTGAAAGACGATTATTTGTACTAGGTTGTGATAATCGATGATTTATATCGATAATTGGTTATTTTGTGTTGGTCAGTAATCGATAACGCAAACTGTTAACGATCAGCGTAAGCAGATCGTTATCGTTAATCGTAATATTTTTTTTTGCTGACGTGTCAAAATTTTCGTAATCGTTTGGTTTGAGCGGGAATTTTTTTTTGCTTCAAAAAGTCAATAAATAGCTGAAAATTGGATTATTCGGGACAGTTTTTTTGAGACAATTGTGATGGGATCATGTAGAAAAATTATCATGACCTAAGTAGTTATTTTGTTGTAAAAATATTAAAAATATCCAAAAATTAAAATAATTCAAAAATTAAAAACAGGGTTTGTAATTTTAAGAGATAACTAACTAAGTAAAGTATTGTACTTTAAAATAAAATAGTGATGTGGTGTACTGTATATATACTTGCGTATACGATATACACTATAAATATAAAATAAATTATGAAAATTGTGGACGATAATGGTGAAAAGTGAATATCAAAAGATAATTTTAAATAAAATACAAATGTACTGTTATTGAAAATTGAATAAAATAAAAATATATATAAGATATATGAATATACATTTGGTGATTTTGTACGTGATTATAATTTTTTTGGTGTACAAAATGGTGAACACTTTTAAAATCTTGAGCCCATTTTTCTGTGTTACAAGTGAAAAGAAAAAAATAATAAATAAATAATTTTTATATATATAGACATATACGTATATAAAACCTTATTTATATAAAAATAATTAAATAATTAATCACAAATAAAATTAAATTAAAAATTTGGGCGTTTAAAAGAGCTTATAATAATAAAAATTTGAAATGAATGGTAGCTGCAAAATACGTCATCAAAATTACCAACCTTCAACATAGCGTCATCACCCAATTCAACACGCAACATAATAGATCAGCTGAGTTAAAAAATTTTTATATTTTTTTTTATATACATATATCCAATTTCTTATTTTTTTTTGTATCATAATTAATACTAGATTATAGTTTTTATTAAATATTATAGTTTCCGCAATTTAGAATAAGTTAGCTATAATAGTGGTTTAGGATTAGGTTAAGAAAATTGAATTTTTACTTTGAATATTTTTCATTATTATTTTTTTTCTTATTTCTTTTATAATATTTTAAATTTTCATTTTGATTTTCATTTTTTTTCTTTGGTTAATAAATTAGTAAATTAAATTCTTTGTTGTTCTCATTTAAACTAAACATGAGATAATTTCGCGCGCGTTTGAGGATGAGTTAGTGTGAGTATAGGTGTTGTAGTTGTGTTTCGAAGGTGAGTAATTAAGTAATTAGCATCAATCCCGTTAGCGGTTAAAACGGATTTACACAAACTCTAAAACCCCACGCCATCCCTGAAGCTTAGCCAGCAATGACCGCTAGAGTCCCTGTGTGAATCTAATTCTATAGCATGGAAGCTGAGTTGGAGGAATTATTTAACTTCACTTTTAAGTTTTGATTAAATTTTGCTCCTCCAGCTCAGACAAAGTGTTACAAACGCCCCGGCGAAGTAGTATTTATAAAGAGTGCCGCCGGGGAACCACCGTTCCAGGAGCAGGGTTAGAGGTGCAGGTTAGGGTTTAGTGCGGTAAAAATCCCACATAACTCGTATGACAGGTAGAAGGTTTGCCCAGACGATTACCTTTTGAAGGTTCCCCCCTGTACCTCGTTAATCTAAATAAAAAAAAAAAATAAAAAAAAAAAAAAAACACACATGTTTCAGCAGTGGAGAACTTGGCTGTTGGTGCATTAAATACTACAAGTACGCGTACGACAGAGGCGGAAGCCTTTTTTAGGAGCAACCGAGTGACGAGGTCACCAGTAAAGGAAAGTCAGCCTAGTGTGGCAGCACTTCCGCCACTCGATCTCGAACCAAGGCAGAAGGCAGCGAGCGAGAGCGATGGTAATGTAATCAACCAGAGACTACAGAAACTAAAGTCGCATATCGAGAGCTTGCAATTTTATGTGAAGGATAGGCACAACGTCCATCAGGAGATAAAAAGGATGCTGCGCCTGATTAGGACATCTTTTGGCGATCTTGAGATGGAGATCAGATGCATGAGTACCAGAGCTGAGGACACCGTCCAACAAGCAAAGGAAACGGTTAAAGTACATCACAATTGGATCCTCAAACCACAAGTAGGAGGAATATTAGTGGAAAATACCCTTCCGGAAATAATGACGCCTCCATCGGGCCAAAGTGGCACCGGTGGGGACTCAGTAAAGAGAAGAAGGGAAAAGGAAAAGGGGAGTGATCCGTCCGGGCGAACCCCCGATCAAAAAAAGAAAAGAGATGATACCAGGATGGTAAACCCGGTGAACAGGAAGGAACCCGATGTAAGCATGGGCGAAAATTTAGGAAAGGAAGGGCAGGATGAAAATCCGGAAGAATGGACGAAAGTAACCATCAAATCAGCCAGAAAGAAGAAGAGTAGAGGCGCAAGAAAGCGCAAGAAACCGAAACCGGACGCTATAATCGTTGAAAAACTAGGAGATGTCTCATACGCCAATATTCTCCGTAAAGTGAAGTGCGACCCGAACCTGAAAGAGCTAGGTGAGAATGTTGGCCGCATTAGAAGAACCCGGGGAGGCGAAATGCTGCTCGAATTCAATAGAGACTCCAATAAGAAGAGCTCTGACTATTGGGAGCTGGTGAAAACTACGTTAGGAGAACAGGCCAAGGTTAGAGCCCTATCGCAGGAAATCACCCTAGAATGCAGGGACTTAGATGAAATTACAACGAAAGATGACATCCAGCAGGCGCTTAAAGCATTCGGGCTGGAAAACTTGCACGAATCTGCTATCAAGAATTTGAGGAAAGCATATGGGGGCACACAGATAGCAATAATTAGTTTACCTGTGGAAGCAGCATACAAACTATTAAACGCCGGGAAAATAAAAATTGGCTGGGTAGTTTGTAAAGTTAGGGAGCTGATTCAACCAAAAATATGCTATAGGTGTCTAGTTTGGTCATATCGCAAAAGACTGCAACAACTGCGATAGATCTAAACTCTGTAGAAGATGCGGCGAAATCGGGCACATGGCGAGGACATGCAAGAAGGATCCAAAGTGCATGCTCTGCACTGGTGAACAAGGGCATATCGCAGGGAGCAGTAGGTGTCCACTATACAGGAGAGACATCTCAGCCCGCAGATGAAATTAATACAAATAAATCTTAACCACTGTGAGGCAGCTCAAGATCTCCTTGGGCAAGTTGTAAGAGAAACAAAATCAGACGTGGTCTTAATGTCGGAACCATTCAAAATACCCATAAATAATGTATGGATAACAGACCGGACCGGAAAGGCGGCAATATGGGTTTGCGGAGAATATCCCTTCCAGGAAGCTAAAGTGCGGCAAGAGGACGGATATGCACTGGCAAAGATCAATAATATATATTTCTTTAGTTGCTATGCCCCTCCAAGTCTACATCTGTCAGAGTACGAAGCGATGCTTGCTAAAATTGTGGCGGAGGCAAGAGGGCACCATCCAATTGTTATTGCTGGGGACTTCAATGCATGGGCCGAGGAGTGGGGTAGCAAATATACTAACATTAGAGGTAACACATTGTTAGAGGCGTTTTCCCAACTGGACGTCATTCTAGTGAACAGAGGCAACACCAGCACCTTTCGTAAGAATGGTCACCAATCCGTGATCGACATTACTTTTACAAGTAGTCAATTAGCAAGGGAAATTAAATGGCATGTCAGTGAACGATACACTCATAGTGATCACCAAGCGGTGTTTTTTGAAGTAGGATCTCAGAGCAAGGCAAAATTGAAGCCAATGACCTGGAAAAGAAGAGGCTGGGTGCCCGATGCTCTGGACTATGAACTTTTTCGGGAATTGGTCCAAGACATTAGTATACCAGCAAGCACAGCCGAAGACAAAGTCAACCACGTGGCCAGGCAACTCTACAGGGCATGTGATGCATCTATGCCAAAAAGGACAGCA
The DNA here is from genome assembly GCA_951394425.1 of Tipula unca. Classification (NCBI taxonomy): domain Eukaryota; kingdom Metazoa; phylum Arthropoda; class Insecta; order Diptera; family Tipulidae; genus Tipula; species Tipula unca. The sequence goes on along the minus strand of OX596383.1, from coordinate 16,695,367 downwards.
AACCATAGAAGGAAACCAGCCTACTGGTGGAACGAGGACATTAAGGAACTAAGGGCTAAATGTCACAAGGCCAGAAGAAGAAGTCAAAGATCTGCCAGATGCCCCGAATATGAGGAGGTAAATCGAGAGTACATAAGTCTGAGGAAACTGCTTCGTGATGAAATACGGAGAAGCAAGAGGGAGAGTTTCAAACAACTGTGCGACGCGGCAGACGCAAGCCCATGGGGCAGCGCTTACAGGATGGTCATGTCCAGAATAAAACGCCAAAGAACCCCTCAAGAAAGGTGTCCAGAGATGCTGCAAAAGATCGTCAAGACTCTTTTCCCGCAGCACCTTCCAAAACCTGGTAATCGAGAGGACGATCACACGAAGGAATATATGGAGAAAATACCGGAAGTGACGGTAGAAGAGATATTGAACGCGTGTGGCCAAGTGGGTGTGAACAAGGCCCCTGGTCCAGATCTAGTACCCAACAAAGCGCTCAAAGTGGCTATACGAAGTAACCCTAACCTCTTCGTCAATATAGCGCAGTCCTGCCTAGAGGAAGGAGTGTTTCCCAGGATATGGAAAAGGCAGAGATTGGTACTCTTGCCAAAAGCAGGAAAACCACCAGGTGAACCATCCTCATATCGTCCAATCTGCCTGCTCGATACAGGGGGGAAAATACTGGAGCGCATTATTCAGAATAGGTTGCTCCCGATTACAGAAGGAGATGGCGGTCTCTCGTCTCAACAATTCGGATTTCGCAAGGCACGATCCACATTGGATGCCATTAATGCAGTGATATCTAAGGCCAAAGGAGCCTTACAGGGAAAAAGATGGAAAGGAGGAACTAAACAGTACTGTGTGGTTGCCACACTCGACGTTAAAAACGCATTCAACACAGCTAACTGGGCCCATATTATGGATTCCCTACGAAAGTTGAATGTTCCGGCCTACCTCTTGAAGATACTAGATAGCTACTTCGAGGATAGAGTGTTAGAGTACGACACTGAGGATGGTCCTATGGAATACAACATAACAGCTGGAGTTCCACAAGTTTCCGTTCTGGGGCCAATCTTGTGGAACATTATGTATGACAACGTACTAAAGCTACGAATCCCAGATGAAGCAGAAGTGATAGGGTTTGCCGATGACATCGCGATAGTGGTGTCTGCAAAGCACCTGGATGAAATTGAGATGATCACTAACGAGGCGATTGCAATAGTGAGGGAAAAAACGGCTGAAATCCGTTGGCCTCGAACTGGCGGAGCAAAAAACAGAAGCAGTGCTGATTAGTAGCCGTAAAAAACGGGAAACGGTATCGTTTAAGGTTGGGAACCACGTCATAAAGTCCAAAGAAGCGGTAAAATATTTGGGAATTATGCTTGATGACAGATTAAACTTCAAGAGTCACATAGATTATACGTGCGGAAAGGCATCGAGGGTGTACTCGGCGCTCTCCAATATGCTACCAAATGTTGGTGGCCCAAGAAGCAGTAGACGTCTTCTTCTGTCCAGAGTGGTAAGCTCAGTGCTACTGTACGGGGCTCCGATCTGGTCAGAGGCACTGGAGGTAAAATGCTACAGGAGACGGCTGGCACAAGTCTATAGGCTAAGCACCCTTAGGGTCATCAGTGCATATAGAACCACCTCAGAAGAAGCAGCATGCGTCATAGCCGGAATGATACCGATTGATATCATGGCGAACGAGGCGAAAAGAATATACGAGGCTAAGAAACACAGTTCTACAGTCGGTCAGGCTATCCAAACGACAGAAAGAGCCAAATCCGTGCAAAGTTGGCAGGAACGTTGGGATAATGCGACGAAAGGACGTTGGACACACAGATTGATTCCGAATATCAAACCCTGGATGAATCGCAAACACGGAGAGATGAATTACTATTTAACCCAATACCTAACAGGACACGGTGGGTACCAAAGCTATCTGCATCGCTTTGGGCATGATGACACTCCTCTCTGTCCAACGTGCAATAAAGGAGAAAACCCGGAACACGTATTATTCGAGTGTCCGCGATTTGAGACTGAGAGAATGAACCTGTGTATTACCATAAACACAAACTTAGGTCCGGACAACATAGTAAATGAAATGCTGAAATCACAGCAAATATGGGATGCCTGCTGCGCTACCATAACTAAGGTGCAAAAGGAGCTAAGGCGATTAGAAGCGGCTAGAAACGTGTGAGTAGAAATACTAAGACCTTCCCCGAAGTAATACTTTGCGGTGGTCCCGGGGGGAATAACGGTCCGGCGAGAGGAGGTGGTTTTAGTGGGTAAAAATCCCACACGGCGGTAAGTACGCTTATCGTGTCTTTTGAAGATTTCCCCTCCTCGAAAAAAAAAAAAAAAAAAAAACACAACGACCTTCTGCAGCAAACTGTACGTGAAATAGGCGCTGACATTGCTATTGTATGCGAACAATATAAACAGCTCGATAGCAATATGTGGGCATCAGACTATTCAAAAAAAGCGGCTGTCTGGGCCTGTGGTAACCGCCCCTTTCTGGAGAAGCCCAGCGGCGGAGAATCTGGCTTTGTAAGAGTGAAGATCGATGGTATTCACATTTATAGCTGTTATGCCCACCCTAGTGCTACCCTTGATGAATTCAAAATCTTCCTAGATCGATTAGTTAGTGACGCGCGAAACCTAAACCCTCTGTTGATAGCTGGGGATTTTAATGCTTGGGCTGTTGAGTGGGGCAGCCGAGAGACTAATGTTAGAGGTAAAGCGCTACTGGAAGCATTTTCTCTACTACCAGTTGCGATGTTGAATGTTGATAGTACATCCACTTTCCGTAGGGGTGGCGCTAGCTCGATAATTGATCTCACATGGGTTAGCGAGGGCCTTTTAAATAGAATAGTGAGTTGGGAAGTTAGTGAACAATATACACATAGTGATCACCAGGCTATTATCTGTGAAATAAGAGATGGAAGGCCAGGAAAGGTTCGTTCAGAATCAACAAAAAGGTTTATCGAGTGGAAACAAACAATGTTTGATGAAAAGTTATTTGTCTATATGCTGGAGGACATTACTTTGTCCGGAACTGCGGATAGCAAAGTGAATCAAATCGTAGATCATATCACAAGAGCTTGTGATGCAGCAATGCGGCGGAAAACGAGGGATAATCGGAAAAAAGAAGTGTTCTGGTGGACCGAGGAAATAGCCCAGCTTCGTAGAGAATGCCTTCGAGCTAGACGTTTATACCAACGTGCTAGATTGGAAACTAGGGACGATCTACGCAAGCAGTACTGTGTCGCCCGCTCTATACTCAAGTGTGCAATTAAAGCAAGCAAACAAAGATGTTTTCAAGAATTGTGTGAAGAAGTTGATCGGGACCCCTGGGGTAGACCTTATAAAATGGTTATGAAAAAGGTTAAGGGTGCATATGTACCATGCCCATCGTGCCCACGAGTGCTGAAAAATATAGTCACGTCACTGTTTCCACAACAACCAGACTGTACGGTTAATGTCGAAGCAACAGGAGGCGGAGAAATATTCCCATTAATTACAAAGGAAGAAGTGCTTAAAGCATGTAGCACATTGAAGAATAACAAAGCTCCGGGGCCTGATAAAATCCCCAATATTGCCATTAAATCGGCGGCCCGCTCATACCCAGAGTTGTTTGTAAACTTATTCAACTCATGCATGGAGGAAGGAGTATTTCCAGAGCAATGGAAATTACAACGGTTGGTATTATTGCCTAAAGCGAAGAAGGCGCTCGATGATCCATCTTCCTACCGGCCAATCTGCTTGCTAGATACTGCAGGTAAATTATTTGAGAGAATTATATGTGAGCGACTACAGGAGGCTATTAAAAACAAAGGAGACTTGGCGGAGAACCAATATGGGTTCCGTAAAGCTCGCTCTACCATTGAAGCGATTAAACTCGTAGTGGATACGGCGCGAGAGGCAATATCTGGTGATAGATGGAAAGGAGGTTCTAAAAAACACTGTGCGGTAGTTACATTAGATGTGAAAAATGCATTTAACTCGGCGAGTTGGGATTGCGTATTAAACGCGCTAATCAATAAAGAGGTCCCTCTGTATTTACTTAAAATGGTGGCTATTTATTTTAGGCAACGAGTTTTGAAGTATGAAACCGACGAAGGTACTAAATACCATCACATTTCTGGAGGTGTACCACAGGGGTCTGTGCTGGCACCCACATTGTGGAATGCCATGTACGATAACATTTTTAGACTACCGTTACCAGAAGAAGCAATGGTGGTTGGTTTTGCTGATGATGTTGCGATCGTAGTTGTTGCAAAGTACAAAGAAGAGGTGGAAGAAATCTGCAATTGGAGTATAAAAATAATTCAGGATTGGTTATCATCTGTGGGTTTACAGTTGGCGGAGCACAAAACAGAAGCAGTGCTCATCACCAGTAGGAAAAGATTGGAATTCATGACGGTGGAAGTTGGTGGTCAACGGATCCAGTCAAAACAATCTATTAATTATCTGGGAGTAATAATTGATGCTAGAATATCCTTTAAATCGCATTTGGATACCGCTGGGGAAAAAGCTGGAAAAGTGAACGCGGCGTTAATGCGAATTATGCCAAACTCAGGGGGGGCCCGCCAGAGCCGTAAACTGTTACTGAGCAGTGTGGTGACGTCTATTATAATGTATGGAGCACCAATCTGGGCCAGTGCTATGGAGAAAAGTACATACAAGCAACCGGTGGCATCTGCTTATAGGTTAAGCGCTTTGAGGGTGGTTAGTTCATTTAGAACGGTATCGGATGAAGCCGTGTGTCTACTGGCTGGTATGCCTCCAGTTGACTTATTGGCTAAGGAGCGTGAAAGAATTTATTCTCGCCGTGCAAATGGGGATAAGAGAGAAAATCGTATTGTGGCTCGCGCAGAGACCGTTAACATGTGGCAGCAGCGTTGGGACAGCTCGGGAAAAGGCCGGTGGACACATCGGTTAGTCCCTTCGGTAGTTAAATGGCTAGATAGGAAACATGGAGAGATTGACTTCTATTTATGCCAATTTCTGACGGGGCATGGTTGTTTTCGCGCTTATTTACATAAATTTAAGCAAGATGATTCCCCTTATTGCCCAATGTGCGAAGGAAAGCTGGAGAACGTCGAACATGTATTTTTTGACTGCCCGCGCTTCGAAGAAGAAAGATTGGGACTATATTGGTCTGTGGGAAATGACTTATCACCGTTAACAGTTGTGGATTATATGCTGCAGTCCGAAGAAATTTGGGAGGTGGTGTGTAAAATGAGTGCAAGGATTATTAAGAAGCTGAGAAGTCTAGAAAAAAATAGACAAAGATAACAAAGTTAGATGGCAGCTAAGGCTGAGCCTGTTCTCGCGAAGTAATACATAACAGTAGTTCCACGAGACAACTATAGGCATAAGAATTAAGGGGTTAGGGTTTAGTCGGTAAGAATCCGACACTCTCACATGTTTATGGATTAGGTCCACATGTGAGGTCTTATGAAGATTCCCCCCTCCACCACAACAAAAAAAAAAAAAAAAAAAAAAAACACACACACACACACACATTGAGGGGGTGTTCCCTAGTAAATGGAAGGAACAAAGACTAGTATTGTTGCCAAAGGGAGACAAACCACCCGGTGAGCCGTCATCCTGGCGTCCCGTCCGTCTGTTGGATACGGCAGGCAAAACCCTAGAGAGAGTTGTATGTGACCGGTTACAAGAGGCTATAGTTAGAGCAGGAAACCTGGCAGAGCAGCAGTATGGCTTTCGAAAGGCGCGCTCAACAGTGGATGCGATTACAGTGGTTGCAGATACGGCACACCAGGCGATATCCGGTTCTCGATGGTTACGTGGTAGTAAAAAATACTGTGCCATAGTTACATTGGACGTGAAAAACGGATTCAACACGGCGAATTGGAGCTGCATATTTAACGCACTGACGCGGATGAACGTACCGAGGTACCTGCTGATGCTAGTTTCCAGCTACTTTAGCGAGAGGGTCTTGATGTATGATACGGAGGAAGGAAAGAAAACATACGAGGTTACAGGTGGAGTTCCTCAAGGTTCAGTGTTAGGTCCTACACTCTGGAATGTGATGTACGATGGTGTACTTCGGCTGCCCATACCAAGGGATGCGCAGGTGATTGGATTTGCGGACGATATCGCGATTGTAGTTGTTGCAAAACACAGAGAGGAGGTTGTGGACATCTGTAATAGGACGGTCAGACTTATTCAACAGTGGTTAACATCTGCTGGGCTGCAACTAGCAGAACATAAAACAGAAGTTGTCCTTATTACTAGCCGAAAAGTAATGGAGAACGTAACCTTAGAGATTGGAGCCCAACAAATTGTTAGTCACCCATCCATCAGATACCTAGGAGTAATGATCGATGCCAGATTGTCATATAAGACACATCTCATTACCACCAGCGAGCGAGCAAGAAGAGTTAATGCGGCACTAGCACGAATAATGCCGAATACAAGAGGGGCGCGATGAGCAGCAGAGTTCTGCTCGCCAACGTCGTTACATCTATAATGATGTATGGGGCACCAATCTGGGTCAACTCGTTGGAGAAAAATACTTATAGACAAAGAGTAGCAACAGTTCAGAGGTTAAGTGCTCTGAGAGTATTGTGCGCATTTCGGACGGTGTCAGAAGATGCTGCTTGTGTTCTTGCGGGAATGCCCCCAATAGATCTACTTGCAAAGGAGCGCCAAACCACTTACCTGCGTCGTGGTCAAGGAACAAAAGCGGAGAACCACCGATTAGCACGTGCTGAGACGATCACTGTATGGCAGAGAAGATGGAGTGAGTCGACGAATGGTAGATGGACCCATCGCCTGATCCCCTACATCGAGGCGTGGCTAAACAGGCGACACGGTGAAGTGGATTACCATTTGACGCAGTTTATGACGGGTCATGGTTGCTTTAGATCACACCTGTTCAAATTCAAGCACGAAGAGTCACCAGATTGCCCTTTATGCATCGGAGTAACGGAGAATGTAGAGCACGTATTATTCGAGTGTCCACGATTTGCTGAGGAGAGAAAGAGTATCTGTGTACGTGGGGTCCAACGAACGCCGGAAAATATAGTGGAGTTTATGCTGGCGTCTCAAGATGGGTGGAACGCCGTAAGCGGAAGTGTCTCACGGATAACGAGTGAGTTGAGACGCCTCGAAAGAAGCAGAAATTCAGTGAGGAGTTAATTCCATCCGAGCAGCGAAAGCTGAGCCTGCCTCGTGAAGTAATACCTAACGGTAGTTCCACGGGGCCGAACGGCATGGCTTATCGGGGGTGGTGGTTTGGTCGGTAAGAATCCGACACTTTCACGTGTTGATATATGGGTTCACACGTGAAGCCTATCGAAGGTTCCCCTCCTCCGCCCATAGAAAAAAAAAAAAAAAAAACACACACACACACACACACACACACACACACACACACACACACACGCGTGAAGGGGAAAGGAACGCCAAAAAGACGATCACGTCCGCAAAGGAAACGGGCTCGCCCGGATGCTCTGCTAATAAAGAAGAGTGATGAAATTTCATTTGCCGATCTGCTGCGGAAAGTTAAGGTGGACCCGACGCTAAATACTCTGGGTGAAAGGGTATCAAACATACGTCAAACTTATAGTGGAGACCTACTGTTGGAGCTACAAACTACAGGAGACCTGCCGAAGACCGCAATATTCCGAGAGCAATTAGCGAAAGCGATCGGGGGCAATGCGGCGGTTAAAACTTTGATCCAGGAGGCGTTTCTGGTGATCAAAGACATGGACGAGGTTACCACGTCTGAAGAGGTGATGGAGGCTCTGGAAGCACAGTTTGAAGGGGTGAAAGGTGTCTGTATTGTTAAGTCACTCACAAAGGCCTACCGTGGAACGCAGACAGCGGTAGTTAGTATCCCTAACACTATGGTTGGGAAAGTGCTAGAAGTGGGTAAAGTAAGAATCGGCTGGGTTTCTTGCCGAATCCGGGAAAAAATAGATCTGACTAGATGCTTTAAATGCCACGGTTATGGGCATCGTTCATGGAACTGTAGAAGCGAAGCGGACAGATCAAAGCTCTGCAGGAGATGTGGTGAAGAAGGGCACTTTGCTAAGACATGCCAAAAAGAGTCAAAATGCATGCTATGCGACGAAACGGTCAAAGGCTATAGCAAACACGTAACTAACTGGTAGTGGTAGATGTCCGGTATACCAGAAAGCGCTGCAAAAAGAGCGTGGTAAATGAAAGTCATCCAAGTCAATCTGAACCACTGTGAGGCTGCGCAGGACCTCCTGCAGCAATCCATACAGGAGGTGAAAGCGGACATTGTAATTGTATGTGAGCAATATAGGAACCTTGATAGACGGTGTTGGGCTTCAGATAGATCGAATCGAGCTGCTGTATGGGGTTGTGGTACCTACCCCCTACAGGAAGTTGGTATGAGTTCTGTACCCGGGTTTGTTAGAGCCAAAGTGAACGGCGTTCATATTTATAGTTGCTACGCACCTCCTAGTGCATCGATTGAAGAATTTAAAACATTTCTCGATCAATTAACGGATGATGCACGGAGCCACAACCCAGTGCTCATAGCCGGGGATTTTAATGCATGGTCCGTAGAGTGGGGAAGTATAGAAACCAGTAGCAGAGGAATCGCATTGCATGAAGCCTTCGCATCATTGCCGGTTGTATTATTGAATACAGGAAATACACCTACTTTCTGTAGAGGAAATGCAACCTCGATAGTTGATCTGACGTTTGTGAGCCATTGTCTTGCCGATAGAGTAGTAGCGTGGAAAGTGAGCGATCTATATACGCATAGTGATCATCAAGCTATTGTGTATGAACTGGCGGATAGTAAACCCCAAAGTGCTATAGTTAGACACAGGAAGAGAATAGGATGGAAGTCCGCAGCGTTCGATGAGAACATTTTCCGTCTAATGATGGAGGATCTTACTCTATCTGGTACCGCAAGTAACAAAGCCGTCCAGCTTATGAGGCATGTTACAAGAGCCTGTGATGCAGCAATGCCAAGAAGGATGGTGGATAATCGTAGAAAACCAGTCTTCTGGTGGAACGACGAGATTTCTGAATTACGTAAGAGATGCCTGAACACAAGAAGGCGATACCAGCGTACTAGACACGTCGAAAACTCTCCCCTTCGACAACAATATTGTAAAGCTCGATTGGAGCTTAAGCATTCCATTAAAGAAAGTAAGCGTAAGTGCTTTCGCGAACTGTGCGAGGAGGTCGACCGCGACCCCTGGGGTAGACCTTACCGATTGGTAATGAAAAAACTCAGAAACAATTACGCCACTGCTCCCACATGCCCGGCAATGCTGTCTGACATAGTGAGTCACCTGTTTCCGCAGCAACCCGATTGTGTGTTAGAGGCATTAGGCAATGAGGAGGATGATATACCACCAGTTACTGAGGAGGAGGTTCTGAAGGTATGTGCCAAAGTGGGTAACAATAAAGCTCCTGGCCCAGATAACATCCCGAATATTGCATTCAAGTCGGCGATTAAAGCATACCCAAACTTATTCACGGAAGTATATACTGCATGCTTAGTTGAGGGGGTGTTCCCTAGTAAATGGAAGGAACAGAGACTAGTATTGTTGCCAAAAGGAGACAAACCACCCGGTGAGCCGTCATCCTGGCGTCCCGTCTGTCTGTTGGATACGGCAGGCAAGACCCTAGAGAGAGTTGTATGTGACCGGTTACAAGAGGCTATAGTTAGAGCAGGAAACCTGGCAGAGCAGCAGTATGGCTTTCGAAAGGCGCGCTCAACAGTGGATGCGATTAAAGTGGTTGCAGATACGGCACACCCGGCGATATCCGGTTCTCGATGGCTACGTGGTAGTAAAAAATACTGTGCCATAGTTACATTGGACGTGAAAAACGCATTCAACACGGCGAATTGGAGCTGCATATTTAACGCACTGACGCGGATGAACGTACCGAGGTACCTGCTGAGGCTAGTTTCCAGCTAATTTAGCGAGAGGGTCTTGATGTATGATACGGAGGAAGGAAAGAAAACATACGAGGTTACAGGTGGAGTTCCTCAAGGTTCAGTGTTAGGTCCTACACTCTGGAATGTGATGTACGATGGTGTACTTCGGCTGCCCATACCAAGGGATGCGCAGGTGATTGGATTTGCGGACGATATCGCGATTGTAGTTGTCGCAAAACACAAAGAGGAGGTTGTGGACATCTGTAATAGGACGGTCAGACTTATTCAACAGTGGTTAACATCTGCTGGGCTGCAACTAGCAGAACATAAAACAGAAGCTGTCCTTATTACTAGCCGAAAAGTAATGGAGAACGTAACCTTAGAGATTGGAGCCCAACAAATTGTTAGTCAGCCATCCATCAGATACCTAGGAGTAATGATCGATGCCAGATTGTCATATAAGACACATCTCATTACCACCAGCGAGCGAGCAAGAAGAGTTAATGCGGCACTAGCACGAATAATGCCGAATACAAGAGGGGCACGGATGAGCAGCAGAGTTCTGCTCGCCAACGTCGTTACATCTATAATGATGTATGGGGCACCAATCTGGGTCAACTCGTTGGAGAAAAATACTTATAGACAAAGAGTAGCAACAGTTCATAGGTTAAGTGCTCTGAGAGTATTGTGCGCATTTCGGACGGTGTCAGAAGATGCTGCTTGTGTTCTTGCGGGAATGCCCCCAATAGATCTACTTGCAAAGGAGCGCCAAACCACTTACCTGCGTCGTGGTCAAGGAACCAAAGCGGAGAACCACCGATTAGCACGTGCTGAGACGATCACTGTATGGCAGAGAAGATGGAGTGAGTCGACGAATGGTAGATGGACCCATCGCCTGATCCCCTACATCGAGGCGTGGCTAAACAGGCGACACGGTGAAGTGGATTACCATTTGACGCAGTTTCTGACGGGTCATGGTTGCTTTAGATCATACCTGTTCAAATTCAAGCACGAAGAGTCACCAGATTGCCCTTTATGCATCGGAGTAACGGAGAATGTAGAGCACGTATTATTCGAGTGTCCACGATTTGCTGAGGAGAGAAAGAGTATCTGTGTACGTGGGGTCCAACGAACGCCGGAAAATATAGTGGAGTTTATGCTGGCGTCTCAAGATGGGTGGAACGCCGTAAGCGGAAGTGTCTCACGGATAACGAGTGAGTTGAGACGCCTCGAAAGAAGCAGAAATTCAGTGAGGAGTTAATTCCATCCGAGCAGCGAAAGCTGAGCCTACCTCGTGAAGTAATACCTAACGGTAGTTCCACGGGGCCGAACGGCATGGTTTATCGGGGGTGGTGGTTTGGTCGGTAAGAATCCGACACTTTCACGTGTTGATATATGGGATCGAAGGTTCCCCTCCTCCGCCCATAGAGAAAAAAAAAAAAAAAAAAAAACAATAAAAAAAAAAACACACACACACACACACACACACCCCGTGGGGAGTGGCAGGATCTCCCATCGGGCGCGTGCCCAGGTTACGGATAGGGGAAGGCCCTAACCGGCATGCCGGCGGGTAGGTGGGAAATAAAATACCATCCGTGGACAGAAACTGATAGGGGAAGGCTACCCCGAATAAGAAACCAAAAATGAGTGAGAGAAATGAAAACTCGTTTACGGCGCAAAGGGTGATTACCTTAGTGCCGGCGGCTTCCGGGAGTGAGCAAGCGGGCTCCCAGCCGTCGTTATCCATCGACCGCAATGCTTCAGTAGTGGGAAACTTGGCTACTGAAGTTCATAGAACTACAAGTGTTGGAAGTCTTTCTGAAGAAGAAACGGGAGCTATAAGCCAGTTTATACTTTCGAAACGAGAAGTACCTGTGTATGTGACAGCTGCCGGGAACATAGATCCATTTAGGAAAAGCCATATGTTCCAGAGATCGCCTCCAAACATCCAAAAGAACATGTCCCTGTCGTTCTCTGAGCTTACAGGGCCGGAGGAAAATACTTTACCGAGGCCATTCCAAAAAAGCAGTAGGCCTCCTCGATCGCCTGCGACGTTCCGTGCAAGGACTGTAGACGATGAAACGTCTGATTCACTGTCGGATGTTTATGAGCCAGATCCTCTTACTCGGATGGGTGCGAAAATTGATCGCCTCTGCGAGTTCATCAGAGGAAGGAATAACGTGCACCATGAAATAAAGAAGCTGGTCACGTCAATCAAAAATCTGTATGTCGAACATGCACAGGGTGAAGGGAAAGACGAGCGTCGGACAACGCAGACAATTGCGAAATTGGCTAAGCAAATAACTGTGTGCTGTGAGACCCAAACTTCCCAAACCATATCTAACCAGCCTAACCAGAGAAATAATAAGGAGGAAACTGTTCTGTTGGATAGTGAAATAACCACCGCAACCAATAGCAAAAGGAGGAGGTCGAAACAAGACTCACCCAATGACCATGCACAAAAGAAAGGGAAACAGAAGAGAGCAGGCGAAACCCCAGCACTGGGAACTACGAGCCTAAATCCAAACCCAGGCATAGATGAACCCAACAAGCCTGATAATGTAAGGGACCCCGGCTGGCAGGTGGTGGAGAAAAAAAAGAGAAAACCACGTGAAAGAATTCCGCGGCATCGTCCTGATGCTATTAAAATTACCCAAACTGGAGCAATGTCGTATGCGGATATGCTAAAAAAATTGAAAGGGGACCCAAATCTTAATGACCTCTCTGGTAAGGTGGCTCGGATTCGTAGAACCGAAAAAGGCGATCTTCTTCTAGAGTTAGAGAAAGATGTACATCCCAAGGAACTTGGATTTCAAAGTGCAATAGAACACGCTCTTGGTAGTGATGCACAAATCCAAACACTTACGCGGATTGACGAGGTTGTAGTCGAAATTAAAGATATTGATGAGACCACAACAAAGGAAGAGATACATGAGGCGATCACATCCAAGTTTGAGGGTGCGAAAGACCTCCCGATAGAATGTATCAAGTCGCTGAGAGCTGCTTATAGAGGCACCCAAACAGCAGTGGTGACTGTACCAACCTCGACAGCCAAAGTGATGAAAAATGAAGGGAAAGTACGAATTGGATGGGTGATCTGTCGTATACGTGAAAAAACGTTACCTTTAAGGTGCTTCAAATGCTGGCAGTATGGACATATGGCCAAGTCATGTAAAAGTGATGTTTATCGTTCTGGCCTCTGCTATAAATCCGGAAGAAATGGCCACAAAGTAAAAGAATGCAAGGAAGAAGCGAGTTGTATGCTTTGCCAGCGAAGGACGAACCATAATCATATAGCAGGGAGTGGCCGGTGTACGGCCTACATGTTGGCACTTAGAAGAGCACGACGACAATGAAGTTTGTCCAGCTCAACCTAAACCACTGTGAAGTTGCACAGGAAGTACTAGCCCAAACAGTGCATGAAACAAGAGTAGATGTCGCCATTTTGTGCGAACAGCACAAAAATATGGAGCGATGCAATTGGGCAACTGATTAAACTGGTAAAGCTGCCATATGGACCTGTAGCAGACGGACCATGCAGGAGAACAGCAGTAATTCCACCGCAGGATTCGTACGAGCAGATGTTGACGGCTTACATATCTATAGCTGCTATGCACCACCTAGCGCTACAATTGAGGAGTTTGAATACTTCCTGGACCAACTGGTCGCCGATGCGCGAACGCGTAGCCCTGTTATCATTGCTGGTGATTTCAATGCCTGGGCTACTGAATGGGGCAGTAAAGAAACGAATTGAAGAGGAACAGCGCTGCTCGAGGCATTTTCTTCCATAGACGTTGTGTTGTTCAACACTGGTGATACACCGACGTTTCGCAAAGGTGGCTCCTCCTCCGTAATTGACCTTACATTCGGTAGCAGCTGCTTGTTGAGAGTGTTGACCAAATGGGAAGTCAGTGAGCACTATACGCATAGTGACCACCAAGCCATACTCTTCGAAATAAAACTGGCTAGGGAAGGTAATCAGAAAAAACATATAAGGAAATCTGCAGGCTGGAAAGCAAATACGTTTGAAGAGGACTTATTTATGCTATCATTGGAGAAACCGGGCCTCTCGGGATGTGCCAATGCAAAAGCGGGACAGATTATGAACATGATCACCAACGCCTGCAGTGCATCTATGGTAGAAAGGCGGCTAGACAATCGTCGTCCACCAGCATACTGGTGGACTGAGCAGATTGCACAATTGCGACGGAATTGCCTTAATGCAAGGAGGAAACACCAACGTGCTTGGGGTACAGAGACCTATCCTAGCCTGCACCAAAATTACCTGGATGCCCGGAATAAATTTAAGCAGGCCATTAAAGTAAGGAAACGCCAATGCTGGAAAGAGCTATGCGAAGAAGTGGATCGTGACCCATGGGGGAGACCCTACAAAATCGTTATGAAAAAGCTTAAAAAGGCAAATGAATCGCCGCCCACCTGCCCAGCGATACTACGTAGAATTGTAACTGCTCTATTTCCGCAGCAAGATGATGTGATCCCTGACGTGATCCGAGTACCTGGCATGGAAGAAATACCGCCGATATCAACAGAAGAGCTCACCAAGGCGTGTCAACGTTTTGGGAATTCAAAGGCTCCTGGGCCTGACAATATCCCTAATATTGCACTAAAGGTTGCAATACAAGCCAGACCGGATGAATTTAACGAACTATATAATTCCTGTCTCAGAGAAGGTGTATTTCCTAAACGATGGAAGAGACAGCGTCTGGTCCTGTTGAAAAAAAACAGGAACCAGCCGGGTGAACCATCCTCTTACAGACCATTATGCATGCTGGATACGTCTGGCAAAGTGCTGGAGAGAATCATATACAGCCGACTAGAGAAAGCTGTGGAGAACGCTGGAGATCTTGCTGAGAGGCAGTACGGGTTTCGGAAGGCTCGATCGACGATAGACGCCATCCAACACGTCGTCCAAATAGCCGGGAAAAGATGGAAAGGAGGCTCAAAAAAGTACTGTGCCGTTGTCACCTTGGATGTTAAGAACGCCTTCAACTCGGCCAAATGGAGCTGTATTCTAAATGCACTGCAGACGTTACAAGTACCAGTGTACCTAAGAAGTATCATCGCTGACTATTTTAATGATAGAATGCTGACGTATGACACGGATGACGGTGTGAAGACATACAATGTTTCGGGTGGTGTACCCCAAGGATCTGTATTGGGGCCGCTACTGTGGAATATCATGTACGATGGTATCCTAAGGCTCCGTGTACCTGATGATGTGGAAATCGTAGGTTTTGCTGATGATGTTGCAGTCGTAGTGGTTGCAAAAACTATAGATGAAATAACAGAAATAAGTAGGTTGACAATCATAATAATAAAAAGGTGGTTGATGACATGTGGGCTTGAACTTGCTGATCATAAAACCGAAGCAGTTCTAGTTACCAGTAGGAAGGTGAAAGAAACCGTAACAATTGATGAAGGTGGAATCTTAACCCACTCACAGCATTCATTAAGATATCTGGGTGTGGAAATAGATGCGCGTTTAAACTTTAAGGAGCACATAAAGATAGTGAGCAGGAAAGCTGCCAGTGTGTCTGCAGCTCTCTCCCGTATCATGCCCTACACTGGAGGGTCTAGACAATGTCGTAGAATGCTGCTGGCAAACGTCGTAACCTCCATCATTCTCTATGGATCGCCTGTATGGGGTGATGCGATGGACTTCGAAACATATAGACGCAAATTGGTATCGGTGTATCGCCTAAGTGCACTCAGAGTGACTTGTGCCTTCCGCACAGTATCTACTGACGCGGCACTCGTTATTGCGGGGATGATCCCAATTGAACTCCTTGCGAGGGAGAGGAAGAAATGGTACCCCAATCGTGTACAACCAGGAAGCAGAGCACTTGAACGCGCCTCAACAATGATAGAATTGCAAAGACGATGGGATTGTTCGGAAAAGGGTCGCTGGACTTACCGTCTCATACCATCCATTGAAAAATGCCTAAATAGGCAACACGGCGAAGTTAACCACTACCTGACGCAACTGATAAGTGGACATGGCTGTTTTGGTGCATACCTATGCAGGTTCAAGCACACTGATACTCCAGATTGTCCTGCTTGCAGAGGTACACAAGAAGATGTGGAGCACATTTTTTTCCAATGCCCACGATTTGAGGATACTCGAAGGGAACTGTCAGCTGTCCTAGGGCAGCGTCCAACACCAGAAAACATAGCGCAACTAATGCTTGACTCTGAGGAAGGATGGAATGCTGTAAGCCATATGGCGACAGTGGTACTGAATGAGCTGAGGCGCCTAGAGCGTGCAAGAGTAGAACAACATACCGTGATTTGATAGCGGTGACAAACTCAATCCAAGATTGAGGCGCTACAGGGAGAACAATGAGCCAAATGGCTGGTCACCTCCATGTGAAGTAATGTCTAACGATAGTTCCGCATGGAGGATGTGAAAGCGGCGGGTGTGTGGTTTTTAGGTGGTAGGAATCCGCCACTGTTGCTGAGGTGTTTGTCCCACCGACGCATCGTCTTCCGAAGATTTTCCACACGTTACCCAACCCCACAAAAAAAAAAAAAAAAAAAAAAAAACACACACACACACACACCCGTGGGAGTTGCAAGTCTCCTATCCCGTGGGAGTTGTAACTTAGGGGCAAAAGGAGCTAAGGCGATTAGAAGCGGCTAGAAACGTGTGAGTAGAAATACTAAGACCGCCCCCCGAAGTAAAACTTTGCGGTGGTCCCGGGGGGAATGACGGTCCGGCGAGAGGAGGCGGTTTTAGTGAGTAAAAATCCCACACGGCGGTAAGTACGCTTATCGTGTCTTTTGAAGATTTCCCCTCCTCGGAAAAAAAAAACACACACACACACACACACACACACACACACACATATATACATATATATACACAACCACAGGACACATTTTGAACAGCAATAAAAATTTTTATTTTATTTTTTATTTATTTTAATTAAATTTGAAGGATAATAAAGTTTTATACACAGTATATATACGGTAAAAACTAATCATTGATCACAAGTAAATTACAAACAATAATTGAAATACTTAAAACGTATATATATATATATATATATATATATATATATATATATATATATATATATATATATATATATATATATATACGAAGGACAATAGTGTATGACAAATATTGACAATATTTAAGGATAATAATCAAAATAAGATAACAAATAGAATGACAAAACGATAAAAACTAAATAAAGGGACATCCCCTTTATACAACAAAAATATGTTAACTTATTGATATTTGCTTGGAAAACTATATTTACGTACAACATACATAAAGAAAACAAAATAGAAAATTGTTGCCATTAAAAATTTCAAGATTCAAAGTTGATTGTAAATAGTTTTTCGAGATTAATTAGTTCAGTAGTATCTACTTGAGATTAAGTTGTCCGAGAGGGTTGCTAAATCAGTTAGAATTTCCTCAATTACATATATAAACAGGGTGTCCCAAAAGTGGATAATCAAACGAAAGGATGTGATAGGATTTACTATTTTTCATCAATAATATTCAAAAAAATAATACCAAATTTTAATCGACCTTTCCATACACTTACATAGCCAAACACACGAAAAATTGTCTCGTATCAATGCTAGACAAATTGTTGTGCGTTTTCCTATGCGAGTACTTTGAAAGTTCGACGAAAATTTGGTATCGAAAATATTTTTTCTATTTACTATAATTCGCAAATGCTAGTAAAATCGAAATATATTCTCGACACCCAATTTTAGCCAACATTTGTAAACACTCACACAGTAAAGCACAAGAAAAATAGTTTTGTCACAGTGCTAGACAAATTTTCGTGTGATTGTGTTTGAAAATACCTGTGTATATGTTTCCACGTTTCACAGCCATTGAACATTCGCATCTTTGTGTTTTTTTACAAGACAGATGCATTCGAGATCTTATGTAGCCTGTAGCAATGTTGTGTGTTACTAGGCATATATTATCTGCGTAGTCAAGATCATTGAGTCGTCTAATGGGATCGCATTGAACGCCGTTTGGTGATGCATTGTCTAACTTCAATACTATGAGGTATAGTATTGGTGATAGAAGATGACCTTGTCTGACTTCCCGCGTATTTTAGTATGCTACACTCTGCTTTTCTTTGTGTTGAATTCTATTTCCAGTATCCCCAGATGCTTCGCAAGTTTATGCATTCTCTTAGGTCGCCTTTATTTGGAATTGATATGGTTAAGCCTCCCATTTTTGCGGAATTCTACCAGTATTCCATACTTCTACTAACAGTGTTGTTAGTGCTCCTTCAGTTTAAATGCGTCTCCATTGAATAATTCAGCTGGTATGTTGTCATTACCTTCATTTTAAATGCAGGGCACATCTTCTCCTCTCATTGTTGTGACATCTCGTTTGCAATGTGGTGATGTCCAGTTGTATTTACGATGTATAATCGTAGGCTGCCGCCTATGTATAGCATGGCTTGTGACCCAGTAATCGTATAGTCTATCTTCATTGTTTACCCATGATTATCGTTATTCCGGTGTACTTGATTCCAATTTTCGCGTTTAAATCTCCTTGAATAATCTTTCTGTCATTGGGGGGTGCTCTAGATATTGTCCTAAGGGACTTTCCATCCTAAAAATTAGGCACAATTTGGTCCGTAGCTATACCATATTTAAGTTCCCTCCGCCTCACTCATAGAACCATCCTGAGCTTACCAAGAAGCGTTGAAGGTAAGTGTGTGAGGAAGGCGAAAAGAGAGATTAACCTTTCATTCGACATTTCAATCCATTTTTCAGCCATCCGTGAAGAAGCTTAGCGCCTCATTATCCATGGCCGTCCCACTCACTCAGCGTTCTCTGGCGGGAAACTCAGTTAGTCAGTGATATTGTAGCGTCGATAGTAGTCAACCTGTGTTTTGTTATGTTACGTAAGCCGAATGCAAATAAATACCCGACAGATGGTGTATGCTTTTGTTACACTCGAAATATATCGAAAATATCGCGAACGTTCATATTATCGTTCAACAACAAAGGTATAAAATGGTCGAAAAAAGATTCATTCGTTCTTGATTTCCGGTAGCAACAACGTCAACAGTGCACGGTAAGGATAGTGGGCGTACATAGTGTGTGTATGTGATTATGAATATTATTCATATATTGTAATTATAAATGTTAAGTGCCGATGTAATACTAATAATACAATTATATATAAATTATCGTGTTTATAATTGTTGTGTAGTCGTGTAATGATACAAATATTAAATAAAAATTTAAGAACATCAAATATAAACGTGTATCTAATTATTGTTCATCCGCGCGGTAAAGAACACGCTACAAAATGGTGACCCCGAACGGTAAATGATGACCAATAAATTAATAAAATATGCTCTGAACGATAAGTTTTAATGTTTAAATAATACAATAAATAATAACTAATATATTTATAATTATAAAAAGCTAAATCAATAAAATATTTAATCATAATTCGAATTTAAAAGGTCCATTTACACGTCATATACACACAATATACCGAATATTCATTCAATGTACAGAGGAATAATCACACAAACATAAACGAAATTTTACTCTGGTTACCGTTGCACAAAACACTTGCTCGAATTATTTAGAAGTAATAAACTTTATTACCCCCAACAAACACAAAACCGAATACGTTGGTGCGCGTGTTTTAAAAAAACTAAGGCTACCAATATTATAAGGCTAAAAACCCCTCAAGGCGATCGCGCCCATCGTGGGAGCTGGGTAGCCAGCAACATCAAAAAGCAAGCAGTAATTTTATTTGGATACCTACGATCATTTCAGCACCGCGAGCCAACAGCCGGAATCTGGATATAAGCATTCACACCTACTGATATACAAATACAACAATCTTTCATGGCTTATAAATCGCAACAGAAGTCACAAAATATACAGTAGTGATTAAGAAGTAAAGCAATATTGGGTTTAACATACGAGTATACGAACGTGAAGAACCGTAAGCTAATTATATTAAATAATGATAAATATTTTATTTTTAAGAATTTATAATATTTATAATTACATAAATTAGAATTAAGATCGTTTAGTATATAATACTATAGTGTTAAGCGTGTATCGAATATTTTTTTTCTCGTACACATACACACCATCATAAAATGTAATACGTCTGGTATTTTGATCGTTGCACTGTTTTGGTTTTACTTTTTTCCGAATATTTTATATTTACGGTACAATTTCCAACATAAAAAAACAAGGAATATAGCGTATATTTCTTTTCATTCAGTGTTATTATTATTAGCATAATAAAAATATTAGTACATGGTAACATTGTGAAATTTATCAAGTTAAGCTACAGTAGTGTTGTAATACCTTCAAAATTGAGTCTGATAGAGAACGTTGGTTTATAGTAGAGGGTTTGGCCGAACTTTTGACTTGTACTCCCAATAGCGAAAATATTTTATATTTTGAGTTGGCAGATTTTTTATTTTGTCCACTAGATATATCTCTTCGACGGACAGATAGTAACCATAACCTGATAGTAGACTTAGCGCCCAAGCATCAAATTCCAAAATCAGAAAACAGCGAAACTAATCACGCTTTTCACGCCTACGCGAAATACGACATGACTTCTCCAACTCCAGATAAAATTAAGTTATCTCAATTTTGGAGACATAATGCTGAATTATGGTTCAAAATAGCAGAAGGCCAATTTAGGTTGAACAAAGTTACATCTGATGAAGACCAATATGATATTGTTTTATCAAGAATCGACGAAGATATCTTGGAAAGCGTTTCGGATCTTATAGCAACACCACCGGATGTCGGACACAAGTTTAGTACCCTAAAGAACGCAATAATAAAAAGAAAACAAATAAAATAAAGAAAGAATAATGAAACACAGCTTCCAGCGAATCACGCCTTAAACAATTGCTATCAGGTAGCTTGACCATTGGAGATGATAAACCTTCAGTATTCTATCACAAATTAAATTCTAAAAGTGGATGCTTGGCTGCTGTCAATCCAGAACTATTGAAATTCATATGGCTTCAGAATTTACCTGGTGAATTACAACCGTTTCTAGCATCATGGTCCGACGAAGGAATTGATAAGCAATGTCAAATTGCAGACCAAATCTGGGAGGTGCAATCGGCCAACACCAGCAAATACGTAAACACAATTCAACCGAAGCATGATTCTGAAAATCCGATAAAGAATCATAACGATGCCGATTTTAGTTATCTAATCAAAAAAATTGAAAGCTTAGAAATGCAATTAAGCAAGCAGAAGGACCGTTCACGTTCACGACAGAAATATTATCAAGCACGTACAAACGGAAGTAGATCTAGCAGCCGACCGAGAGAGTATCCCGACGGGAACTGTTATTATCATCATTTCTTTGCCAACCGAGCTCGTAAATGTAGATCACCGTGTAATTTTAGGAAAGAGAGTTCCGTCGCCGAGTTTACAGGAAACAATGAAAATTCAAAAAACGTAACGACGACCCGTGTATCGAAGGATGCACGGGAGCAATAGATTCCATCCGTTTATCAATTTTTGATAGACCATCCTCACAAAATTTTTTAATCGACTCTGGTGCTAGTGTTTCAATTATTAAATTCAACAATCCAAAAGACGCTAAAATAAGTGATCTCACATTATTTGCCGCTAATCAGACGGAAATAAAAACATACGGTACGAAAAGAATCAGTGTCAGCTTAGGATTGCGTAGAGATTTTGAATGGGATTTTATACTCGCAGATACAAACACATCAATTATAGGCGCGGATTTTCTAAAACATTTCGGTCTATTGATCGACATCAAGAATCGTAAACTAATAGATACCTTAACGTCGTTATCATCGAATGCCAATGTTTCGAAGGGTTGCTCAACAGGAATTACAACAATATCCTCAAGTGCATGTCATCCACGAATAGTAAGTCTATTAAACAATTTTATTGAAATAACCGTCGAGAAATATGGTGTCAATGATGCAGCTCACGGCGTATCTCATATAATTGAAACAACGGGTCCTCCATGTTTTGCGCGAGCATGTCGATTAGACTCAGCAAAATACATAACCGCAAAAAAGGAATTTGATGAAATGGTAAAACTAGGGATCTGTCGACCGAGTAATAGCAACTGGTCTAGCCCATTGCACTTAGTGCGTAAAAAAACGGTGAATGGAGGCCATGTGGCAACTACAGAGCTCTTAACGCTCAAACGAAACCGGATATGTACAGCATCCCATACTTAACCGACTTTATCCACCAACTAAATGGATGCAAATTTTTTTCTGCGATCGATTTAGTTCGTGCTTATTTCCAAGTACCCATCAATGAGCGTGATATTCCGAAAACGACGATTCGAACACCATTTGGTTTGTTCGAATTTACAAAAATGACTTTTGGGCTCCGCAATGCTGCACAGTCATTCCAAAGGTTAATGGATTCAGTTTTTAGAGGATTGGATTTCTGTTTTGTATACATCGACGACATGCTGGTTGCATCAAGGTCGGAAGAGGAGCACTTAAAACACCTCGATATGATATTTCAACGGCTCAAAGACGCTGGACTTGTATTAAATGCCAGTAAATCTATATTCGGGGCGCAACAAATCACTTTCTTGGGTCATGACATTTCCTCGGCAGGTATTATACCGAGAAAGCTTCTCCAAGACAACTTCGACATCTGGATCTTATATTTGAATATACATCCGACATTCAACACATAAGTGGAAAAAATAACGTCGTTGCGGATGCGCTTTCACGAATCAACGCAATAACGATCGACAGCAATATAGATTATCAACGAATCTGGGACGAACAACAAACAGATGATGAAATACAAAAACTCATCGAAAGCGAGAATTCAGTTAAAATGGAAAAATTTCCAGTATTTGGTACAAACAAACATATATGGTGCGAAACTTCTACCGGACGAACAAGGCCATATATCCCGAAGGAATTCCGTCGTGTAGTTTTCGACAACATACACAACCTTTCACACCCAGGTGTTAAAGCTTCAGTAACCATGGTCTCACAGAAATATTTTTGGCCCGGAATAAAATCGAATTGTCGGAAATGGTCACAGTGCTGTCCGAAGTGTCAAAAAGCAAAAATTACTAGACACGTAAAAAGTCCAACCGGATCTTTTCCAATGAGCAGCAACCGTTTTGATGAAGTACATTTAGACATCATAGGACCACTTCCGCTATCGGAGGGAAACCGATATTGCGTGACACTTATCGACCGCTACACTAGATGGCCTGAAGCTATACCTGTGCCGGATATTAGAGCTGATACCGTTGCTGAAGCAGTTTTTAGATATTGGATCTGTCGTTTTGGTGTACCTACATTTATCGTTACCGATCGCGGTTCTCAATTTGAATCTCATTTATTCAATGAATTATCGAAGCTATTAGGGTTCAAGCGGAAAAGAACAACCGCATATAACCCAGCATGCAATTGATTAATCGAAAGATGGCATCGTAGTCTTAAGACTTCAATCATGTGCAAGGAAAATCTTCAGTGGACAAGATCTCTCCCATCAGTTTTGCTCGGCCTACGTACAGCTTTTCGCGAGGATTTCGGAACTACTTCGGCATTCTTAGTATACGGAGAACATTTGCGATTGCCTGGTGACTTTTTACAACCAACTGAGGAAATGCATTCTCAGTCAGATTTCGCAAGTGTTTTAAACAACACGTTCAAGGCGATTTCACCAACACTTCCAGCACGACGTAAAAAAGAATATATATTCATATTCAAGGTACTTAAGGAATGTTCACATGTTTTCGTTCGTACTGACGCACATCGCGCGCCTTTTCAAACTCCATATGAAGGGCCATTTCCTGTAGTCAATCGTAATGAAAAATATTTTACAGTTAGGATCAAAGGCAAAGATGCAAATATTTCAATCAATCGATTGAAACCGTGTTTCATCGAATCTAATGATTTGTCTCTAGGACCAAATAATATCCCAAACAACAATACTCTTTCACCACATTCTATTACCACTGGCCAACCTAAGACGTTAACAAACAGTACTACTCGTAAGCAAACTATTTCTTTCGACGAAAAACCAACAATACATATTATACCTAACCAAATGACAAGATACGGGCGTATAAGCAAACCACCGCAACATTACGTTCCATAGAACTAAAGGGGGAGTGATGTAGCGTCGATAGTAGTCAACCTGTGTTTTGTTATGTTACGTAAGCCGAATGCAAATAAATACCCGACAGATGGTGCTGTAGTATGCTTTTGTTACACTCGAAATATATCGAAAATATCGCGAACGTTCATATTATCGTTCAACAACAAAGGTATAAAATGGTCGATAAAAGATTCATTCGTTCTTGATTTCCGGTAGCAACAACGTCAACAGTGCACGGTAAGGATAGTGGGCGTACATAGTGTGTGTGTGTGTGATTATGAATATTATTCATATATTATAATTATAAATGTTAAGTGCCGATGTAGTACTAATAATACAATTATATGTAAATTATCGTGTTTATAATTGTTGTGTAGTCGTGTAATGATACAAATATTAAATAAAAATTTAAGGACATCAAATATAAACGTGTATCTAATTATTGTTCATCCGCGCGGTAAAGAACACGCTACAATATCAGGGGCCGTATAGCTATGCATGTTGCTAGTTGCTTGGCCACAAGATCCATGGGAGTGAGATGAAAGAGAATCTTCAAATCTTCTTTGCTGTCCTCCTGAGTGCTCCTGTTATACACAAGCAGACAGTTTTTTGTACTTTCTTGAAAAGTTTGTCGTTTTCCAGAATTACCATCAAACTCCATCTTTTTTTTTGGTTTCCAGCTTAGCTAGCTGTCCAAAGTGAGCCCGAGGTATTTCGCTTTGTCCGGAAGGATCAAGCGAGTACCATTTAGTGTTGGCGGGTTACATCGACTAAGATGCGTTTCCTAGTAAAGAGGACCAACTCCGTTTTCTGTGTATTCGTGCTCAGTCCACAGCTGTTCGCCTAGTCCAAAAGACAGTCAAGACCGCAATAGCAATATCATCATCGTAGGTACCCACCTTGAAGCCTTGTCCTTCCTTTGGTTTAGTAACAGGACCAAATTCTAAAGAAGAGGGATTAAAACTCACCGTTCAGCTTCTTGTTCTATTGAGTTCAACGTAACATTGGCCGCATGTGAGAAATGTTCCAATTGTAAGTCAACTCTCGCACGTACTTAAAGGTCTGACCCTGTTTCCTCAATATATAATTCAAGTTTCCTCAATATACAATTATTAATTTCGATGAATTTCTCGGCGAAAGTAATGCTCTTTTGCAGCCATTTGTATTCCGTATTTAATCGATTTTCAATATTGGGATAAACTTCATTTACCAATAATTCTAAATCTTATACCAGTTTACCGACGTTTGTGTCTAAATTAATTATGTCATTTTTCTATCGTCTATACTATAGTGACGGGCAATCGCTATCACCGCTACCCATAGATGAATCCTCATGTTCGTTTTTAATGTCAATTTTTCAACTAAATTCCATAATGGCGATGGTTTTTTAGGCGCGCTCTGAAAACATCAGCTCTAGTTCGTTTCACTATAAGACATCGTTTATCGAAAGTCTCTCGCAAGAACAAAAGTGATTCCACCCATCAATTTATTGTATATGACTTGAGAACATATGGTATCCAGGTAAAACGAAGCATTCACTGATAACTGAACATCGAGTGTGCACGTTATTTGAGTTTCGGTAAACCGGATAAGGTATAGCTCATGTTGAACAGTTTTTTTCACTCAGTTTGTACAGAATTTATTCCAAATGAATCTGACCTTCATTAAATATGGATGGAATCAGGCAATGGAAGGGTATCATCATCTGCAAGTATTCTTCGTTTACGATGATGAATATATTCACATATATGGCTTTCCAGAAATGTTTCCCGAAAATACTATTAATATGGTAAACTGTTTGAATGGAGACTCGGATGTATTCGGAAAAGTACCCGTTCAAATGTTGTTAAGTATTCGAAAACTGTTGGTCCGCGTGGACGTGATGCAATGATACTTTTTGAAAGCTTACGAGGTAAATATTTGGTGGATTGGAAATTCGAATATACGCCAAAACGCTTCTGATGAACTGATACAGTGCCCATCCACATAATTCTGAACTTCATCAATTCTATTTTCTACTACAACTGTGACTTGATCAACTGTGCCTTTATTTATATAATAACAGATATAGTGTGGCAATACTCTACGTTAATGTGCGCATTGAATCGTGAGTGCGGTGTGACCTAGATTCACCACTGGGATTATCATCATGGGATGTGTCTCGCTTCTTCTTCATATATATTAGAATAAATAGTTCTAAATGTATAAACCCTTTTTCATACTCATGTTAAGGGATGCAAGTCTCTGGAAATAGAAACCTGTATACCCATAGACGGCACTTTGCTGATTAATCATTTTTAGAGCACCTTTATTAATCATTTTCAGAGCACCTTTCTAGCGCAACTTTAGTAAACCATTTCTAGTAGGCAATGAGAGTGGAGTCTTTAGCATTCTTTGATGGGTGGTCCGTTAAATTATTGACCCCCATCATTATCCGATTGAAACCGATTAAGTCGTGAATAGAAGTTGTTGCAAATATGTAGCCAATACTCGGATCAATCGAGCAAACTTGAGCATAAACGTCTAAGCGACAGATTGATTGGCATAATTTCTTGATAATATAAAAGGAATATAAAAGAAGTTTAAGATCCGCTCAAAGAACCTCGTGGCTACACTCGCTGGACTCAACCAGACTTTGGCTCACAATAGTATTTGCAGACTTGATTATGTTCGTCTACCGGAATGTCCTCGGTTCTATCGTGGAATATAGGTAAATTCTTAAAAATTATTCTTCATGTTTACCAGAAACCGATATGGTCAATGACGGATTACTGCCCGAAGTTAGCTTACCGCTCGAGAGATTCCTTTTCAGTCCTTGGTCTGATCTGAGACTAAAGACTGAATCATTTGTCTCCAAACTCGCCAAGTACTGCAAACATTTCATAAACGTTCTTTGCCCCAACAATAAAGTTGCGATTATGTAGGTATACTGGCTCATTGTGACATCGCAGACAATGAGATCGCGGATTGTTTAGCCAAAGCCGGTTTAAGCCTTTATCCTGCAACTACGCGAAAAAAAATATACAGAACGACACAGTGGTTTCAGACTTCCAGCTGTCGTTAGGAGCCCAATTTGAGGTTAACTATATCTGAGCTCAGCTTTATTTTTTAAGAAGCGCCAGTTAAGAACCTTAGCGATTCTTACGGGACATGACCATTTTAAAGATCATTTACATCATATATAGACCTAGCTCATTATGTTATATGCAAGGACTGTCTTCGGTGCGTTTGCGAATTGGGATATAATTCGGGGTTTTTGTGTCATTCATGGGTTCCAACCAATAATATCGTTCAGCCCTACCCGGGCAAGCTTCTACGATTATGCCTCTAAGCATTTGATCTATCCAGCCTCTAAGTGACCCGTCTTCCCCCACTGGTAAGCGCTCGAGTGATTGCGTCCGGTCTGACATTACTAAAGGCCTTCTTTATATTCAAGAAAGCTATACCATATAGAGTATTCTTTATATTCCAGGGATTTCTCAATTGGGCGGATCGTCCCTTACAGGTGTTGAGATTTTGACAGCTCGTTGGGCTTGATTGAGCCACTGATGTGAGCTTCTTTGTGGCTTCTAACTGCTTGTAGAGTTCATCTTTTGTTGAGTCGATAGACAATGGTCGATGTTTGTGTTGTTTGCTGGTTTGTATTCTTTCTTCTATAGTAGTCATTGGTCCGTTGAATCCTACCCAGATCCCAGGTCTGCTAAGTGAGACAATTTTTGGTATACCTCCTCGCATACGGTTTCTTGATCTCTTTAATGAAATTGCTGCCAAGTGCTTGGCAATATTTATTTTACGTCGATGGATTTAAGCTTTTATAAGTAAATATAACCGAGCTAATAGTGCAGTGGTTAAAGCTGCGACGTGAGGTACCGGGTTCGAAACCCAACAGAGGCGGGATGCAAAAGGGATTTTTCATCTCCCGATTACGATCGGTGATTAAATTGAAAACATCTATGACCCTCTGTTGGAATGTAGAACTCATGGGCCGATCCATCTTCCGTGTCACTGTACAGGGTGACATGGAGCTATGCAATGCGCACGTGGTATACTGTACTTGTGTGAATGGGATGAATGGGTTGAATGAATTAGTGTGAATGTGGGTAATTGCACCGTGGACCCATTAGTGGCATTGAGTGCTAGAGTAAAATCCGCCCAATTTTAATTTTTTAAAAATATATTTCTCTTGGATGGTGAAATGAACGGTGCGGGCTCTAAATGAATAGTGCACTGCCCATACTGCTTAATATGATGGGAACAAGTCATGTTCATATTCCATAATATTTAATTAGATCAATTTCTGTTCTCTGTATATATATACATATATATATATATATATATATATATATATATATATATATATATATATATATATATATATATATATATATATATATATATATATATACTCGTGCTACATACACACACACACGCACACACAATATTTTCCACATAATTTTCATGAAAATGTGATGATGAATTATTTGTAGTTTTTCCGTTCTATACGAGTGTATATACGAGTATAGTACATTTGTACTCGTATATAAATGTATTCACAGATGTTGATTTATTGGGAAAAAACTGCGCTAAACTAAAAGAGCCCTTTTATAAATATATTCTTTTCATATGTATGTTTATACTCGTGTATATATATATATATATATATATATATATATATATATATATATATATATATATATATATATATATATATATATATATATATATATATATATATTATATATATATATATATATATATATATATATATATATATATATATATATATATATGTATATATTAGTGTATATATATATATATATATATATATATATATATATATATATATATATATATATATATATATATATATATATATATATATATATATATATATATATATATATACATATATATATATTCATAATTTTTCCACTCGAGAAAATTTCATCAGGAAAAACAAAACTGATGACGTATGTTTGAAAAATAGAAATAAAATTCATGTCATAATCTTCGCATATATATAGATTCATCATCATCATTACCATAATCAACAATAACATTTTTTCCCCTCATTTTGATCATCACAACACATAGTCATAGTCATCTTCATTATGTATATAGACTCGTGACGGCAGTATCGAATTTAGGGGTAAATTAACCCTCGATATTTTCCGTATAATAAATTAGGAGGAACCGGATCTGAATCAATCATATATCCAAAACATTTTTATTCTTAAATTATATCTTGTCGACTTGAATTTGTTACAACAAACATACATACATACATAAATATGAAATATGTGAGGAGTTATGGGGGTGTGAGAGATACTATGTGCACTATAAAATGCATGATATATGAAAAATTATTGCCGCAAGGGTGTATTTATGTACTCGTTAAAAATTATGTAATTTATGCGAGCTGATGATTATTTATAATAATTTTATATGTAGGCAACATAAACACACACACACACATCGACACACAAATACACAGAAAAAAAGAAAAATGAAGGGATGTGTCTTCATGAGCAGTTAACTATTTTATGATCCATGTTATACAACGTTTTGAAAAAAGGGATATATGTTTAGTAAAAAGACAAAAAGGGGCTAAGTTGCCGTTTTAAACCCTTAAACAGTTTGTATGTGGTTTTATTTTATGTAGATATATATATATATATATATATATATATATATATATATATATATATATATATATATATATATATATATATATATATATATATATATACATTGTTGTTCTCACCTGAATTCGTGCTTCGGGCAAACCAATTTTTTCAGCTAAGCGTTCACGTGCAAACACATCTGGATAGTGGGTCCTCTCAAATTCTGTATAGATGATTAATTTTATGTATTAATTAATAATAAAACTATGCAGATCTTCTTATGCGCATATAAATATACCTTTTTCTAAACTATCGATTTGTTCATTTGTAAATGATGTTCGATTTCGTTGTAATTTTCTTTTAAGCCTTAAACGCATCTGGGAATCCTCATCACCCGTTGAATTACCATGTTCTGAATTACCATCCGATGTGCTCTCATGCGAATTTGAATGGGATGCATCACTACTAAATAAATCTGAAATTATAAGACAAACCAAAATTTAGAACATTAACATTAATTTTAGACAAAAAAGAAAATCTGGCATTACTGACTAATAAACCACCTTGAAGGTATCCCCTGATTATTTAAAAATACTTCTGACAACACAAGCGTAAATAATCGATCCCAGACTATAAAATTTATAAAGTTGGTCCATCCCAGGATTGTTTTTTCTCTCCCAGACTTTTATCAACGCTGGCGTAATGGTGGCCAACAGGGTCCCAGACTAAGAAAAATGCCGACCCTATTAAAGCTTGGCCATACGATTTTTTCGATTTTACTTAATAGCCTTACAGAAGCTAGGCCAAACGTTTTTTTCGGATCTAGCATTTTTAGAAAAGTTGGCAATGGTGCCACATTTATTTATAATTCGGAAATTCCAACGGTCAAAAAAATATTAACGCTAACACAGTGGTGGCCAACAAACTTCCAAACTCAATAGATATGAGAAAAAAGCCGACCCTTTAAAAGCTTGGACATATGATTTTTTCTTTCGATGTTACTTTACTTTGAAAAATTGGCAAAGACACCACATTTATTTATATTGCAGAAATTCCAACTGTCAAAAAATATCAACGCTGGGACAGTGGTGACCAACAAGGTCTGAAACTCATTCGCAATGAGAAAATAGTCGACCTTACAGAAGCTTGGACAAACGTTTTTTTCGGTTGAAGCTTTCTTAGAAAAGTTGGCAATGGTGCCACATTTATTTATATTGCGGAAATTCCAACGGTCAAAAAAAAATATTAACCCTAACATAGTGGTGGCCAACAAACTTCCAAACTCCATAGATATTAGAAAAAAGCCGACCCTATAAAAGCTTGGCCATACGATTTTTTTTTCGATTTTACTTTACTTTGAAAAATTGGCAAAGGCATTTAATTATATTGCAGAAATTCCAACGGTTGAAAATTTATCAACGCTGGGACAGTGGTGGCTAACAAGGTCTGAAACTCATTCGCAATGAGAAAATAGCCGACCTTACAGAAGCTTGGCCAAACGTTTTTTTGGTTCTAGCGTTTTTAGAAAAGTTGGCAATGGTGCAACATTTATTTATAATGCGGAAGTTCCAACGGCCAAAAAAATATCAACACTTACACAGTGGTGGCCAATAAACTTCCAAACTCAGTAGATGTTATTGACCCTATAAAAGCTTGGCCATACGATTTTTTTCGATTTTAGTTTACTTTGAAAAGTTGGCATAGACGCCACATTTATTTATAATGCGGTAATTCCATAATCATTACAAAATTATCAAAACTGGCGTTATGGTTGTTATCCGTGTCCTTAAATTAATCGCAAAGAGACAATATCTGTCCTTTTAACGACTTGGCGAAAACAATTTTTTTTCCACCAAATAAATTTTTCGCATTAAAAAAGTCTGGGATGAGTATTTTGGTACTAACTGTATATTTTTTTGCTGTCGAAAAAGTCTGGGTTACTATAAATGTAAAAAAATCCTGGGATGACCCAACTATATAAGTTATATATATGTATTTTTCAAAATCAGTTAGAGGTATTTTTAATAATCCTGGGACGAAATCCTGGGCTAACTTCAAGGGGGTACTGCGAAGCGAATTAATTATTTCTATAGGTATACAACCTTCATTAGAAAATTAAAAAAAACTGTCTTATCCCAGTGGTATGAACATAGGACCTACCTGGTCATATATGCCACTACTTGAATTTATCTCTAGAATTGGCTATACAAAATTTAAGATATATAGCCTTAATTCGTACACGAACCTTCCTTAGAAATAAAAAATAAAAAAGCTGTTTTATCCCCATGGTACGAACCTGGAATGGGCGGAACTAGTTTGTAATTATTATATGGCCTACCTGACCATATGTGCCATCACTTGGATTTATCTCTACTATTGGTTCCACAAAATATAAGACTTTATCGTAATTTGTAACGAAACCTTCTTGGAAATAAAAAAATAAAATAGCTGTCTTATCCCCATAATAATAACTTGGTATTATTATGGCCTATCTGGCTTTTTATGCCACTAATGAAATTAATTTTATTAGTGAGATAGTTACTTAAATAAAGAAAATCGTTTGCCAACCAGAATGTACAGATATATTTCTATACATAACTTGAGATACTTACTTCACCGAAAAAGAGAACCGGACCAGTACAATGCATCAAGTGCCAAGAATATGGGCACACAAATTTCTATTGTACGTTGGATGAAGTTCATGAACTTCATGATTCAAAAAAATGCGATAAGACGTGATCCATCATCCATAACTGTAGTAATTGTGATGAAAATCACACAATCGTAAGACCAATTCAAATTTGACTTCAAAAATGCCCAACGATTGCATACTCAACCACACAAAAATTTGGCATTCAATTTTTCGCAGGGGCGATTACAATGCTAAACATCTGAAGCAATAAACGGAAAAAATCTAAATTATTTACCATTTGAACATAGTGCCATCAGATATAAAATGAAAATACCTGATTTGATAGATTTCTGTATATAAAAAAAGGAATTGCCATCCGATCACTTACCAATAATTATAACTCTGAGCACCCAAGCTTTGCCAATTGGATATCCAACTCAACCAATTCTCTTGGATATGCCACTCCTGATATAAGCAGCTCTGAAATACCTAATAAGCCTTCATCTAATATACTGCAGTTAATCTAAGAAAAACGGACAGTACAAAATCCGCATTGAGACAAGAAGATGGCCAAGGAATCCAGAGTTACCTTAATGAACTCACGGCGACTGAGAAAATAGTTTATTCACTATGGTAGGCAAAAACAAAAACTCTGTCTGGGAGGTACAATACTAAAAACTTGGTTGTCAGTGCTGCTCAACAAAATTTAGGTATGGTGAAAGTCAGACTCAAGAATGATTGGTTTGATGACGAGTGTCGCCATGCAGTAGAGCAACAAAATATAGACCATAGTGAAGGGCAACAAAGTCTCAAAATCGCGAGGAAAAACAAGGCTGCTCTTGCTAGGAGGGTAAAACCGTAATTTCTTTAAACGGATTACTGGATTGCATCATACTTTCAGGTTTGCGTCGCAACCGCCATTCGAAACCTGGATGCGGAAACCTCTGTGTCATCATTGACACAGTACTCGACCCGTGGGATGGACACTTTACCTACCTGATTGATGTTCATCATGCGTTATATACTGTAATTGAGTACCTCAAATACAGACTGCGGAAATTTGCATAGAGGATCCGTGTCATGTAAAATTTACGGGGGCCATGCAGAGATTAAAATGAAACCGCTCACCTGGGGCGGTATTTTCGACCTCATTCGATTAGTATGGCGAACCGAAGTCACTTCTTTAGTGAAGAGCTTAGTTGGTGACTATCAAGGAGGATTTCGTCCGAATTAGGTCTTTTCGTTGCGGATGATTCTATCTAAATATTATGAGACGTCCACCCCTGTACATCAGGTGTTCCTGGATTTCCGGCAGGTCTATGACTTGATACAAATCAGTGGTTGTCTCCGTGGAACGCGCGCTCTCAACCCGTGTTTGGGCAATGCATTGCGAACAGTTGGCGAATTTACTCTTTTTTGGTAGATTTGTTTTCATTTTTTATTATATTTGATCCAGAGACACCGGACCAACTCTTTGAAAATACTGATGGATAGCTGGATGGAAACAGTCTTTTAAATTTATTAGATCAGCCGATATGTAAGAAATTTAAGTCTGTTTGGATTGTGTACACCCTGCTGCCCCTACTTTTTATTTCATATTTCCCAAAACAAAATTTTTTATCATAAACAATAATCCCAACATTATTGTGAGATTATCCAGCATTGTATTATTTATCCAATTAATCCTTTCAATTTTTCTTTCTCATATTTATCAGATTTTCCGTACATAAATTTGAATGTTTCTGTTGTGAATCGAATTAATTTGTTTTTGTATTGTAGGAAAATCCTATATAAATTTTAGTCTCAGTATGGGGACATTGATTTTGAAATTTTATCACCTTGCTACATCCATCATCACCCGCAAGGTAAATCACACTCCAGTTAAAGTTAACCGGCCTATTTTTAGGTTTAGGATCTATCGATTTACTGCTTGGGGCAGATATTGTCTTCGACCGTTATGCAAAGAGTAATATGCAAGTTGGCTGCAACACGTTAATGTCACGCAAAACCAAAGTAGGCTGGATCATGAATTTAATACGTCAAAGACTTCTCAAAAAATTCATTATTGCGGCGTTTTAAAAAAATTGAACAAGCCTCAGAAGAAGTTACATGTGAGAAATGGTTCGATACCTCAACCTAATACTATTAGGTTACGGCCGATTCGTAACAAAGCATCCATTCAAGAAAAATGCTGAGGACTTTGGATCAACGCGGAACGGCGGGATCAAACAAATGAAAATTGTAAGCAGTTGTATAATGAATTCTTAATTGAAAACTTTGGTTGTCAGTGCTGCTTAACAGACTTAAGTAAAGTGAAAGTCAGACCCAAGAATGATTGGTTTGATAATGAGTGTCTTCTTGCAGCAATGAGCGCAGTTCGCGTAATTTCTTTAAAGGAATTAGTGGACTGCACCATACTCTCAGGTTTGCGTCAACCGCCGTTCGGGACCGGACTGGAAATCTATATGTCCTATGCGTGTGAATACTTTGTGGAACTATCTTTTCGACCTTATTCTATTAATATGGCGAACCGAAGTTATGGCTGATGAATGGACAGGAACGCGATATGCCCTAACTTCAAGAAAGGAAAACCACTTAAAGTCTGAGAATTATCGCGTTATAGCTCTCCTTTGCAAAGCGTATACAAGTTACTGTCCAACATTATATTGGATAGGGTCACTCCTCTAACGGTGGGTGACTATCAAGGAGGATTTCATCCGAATCGATCAGTCACTGATCCGGCCTTTCGCTGCGGATGATTCTATCTAAAGACAATCGAGAGAGTTTGTGGTGTGCCCTGGAATACCTAAGATGCCAATAAAATTGGTACGATATCATCAGTCTGATCAGCTCCAAAACAAATACATGATCTATGGTTATAGGTACAATGGCACATCAGATTTTAGTAGTGGGCGCTACACGTTTAAGGGTGTGAGGAGCTGCAAATATTTAAGCTCTCTTATTACTGACGTTAATAGTGTGGCATAGGATATTAAAGTGCGACTGGCAGTCGTGATTTGTAGCCTCTATGGATGTGAAAGTTGGGCGCTGACGGAGGAGTACGAGAGATGGTCCTTTACATTTTAGAGAAAAATGCGTGTGATTTACGGCCCAAAACCCGAAGTAGATGATACATACCGAGCTCTGTACAATATCGAGATCAGAGATCTGATGAAGATCCCCGATATTGTACATGAAGTAAGATCTCAGCGAGTACGCTGGCTCGGTCCACTATATGGTAGGCGCAGAAGTCGTTGCAGGCGATGATGGCTTCCCGGTGTAGAGAACGACTTGACTTCTTCAGATTGTCTAAGCCAGTATGAAGACCAATCTCAGGATCGAAACCGTTGGAGCCAAATACAGTAACTAGCAAGTATTGGCATTTATATTGATTTTAAAAACCGGGGAGCTACAAAGATCCTACATATTGCCGCATCACGGTGTAATGAAAAGAAGTCGCACAGTCCTGACCGTCGCTCAATCACAATCTGATTAAGTCTAAACGTCTAATCTTATCCTTTTGACATTTCAGGTTTCAAACTACGAAAAGTATCATCCTGCCATCCGTCATCGAATACTCAGAAGAACCTGTAAAATAATTATTCATCTTTCAAGTTCGTTTAGTTGAAAGATATAAGCGCACACTAAAAGGACTTATTTCACCAATCATAGTGAAAATCAAAAGTTTAATTCAAAGTTTATGCAGTTAGGATTTGGGCAGTGTGCCTACTACATACCAAAGATGGCATCACAACACAACTAAAGTGTTAAGGTGCTAAGGTTGGAGTTAATGGGTGCTGTTCTATTGTATCACATGGCAAAACAAATTACAAAACCTTTCGAGTAACATCTGTGACGCTATATGGACAGTGGATTCAAAAATCGTGCTAGATTGGTTATCGCACTAACCGAGATGTTGGACAACATTCGTCCTGAACCGGACTTCGGAAGGTTATTTCGTCTTCTTCTTGGCAATTCACCCTGTAATATAAAATCTTGAAAGCTTTTAATCGATTTCGAAATATTCCAGATAATGGAATTCAAACAATTACGTTGGTCTGTAATGCATTTACTAACGTTGTGATACCATGCACTTAAATATCACAAATTTAAAACTCATTTCATTATTTTCTGTGTCTGTGTGTCTGTGTACTAAAAATATTCAATAAAACAAAGAACCGTTAAAAAAAATCATCTCTCACTCTCGTATAACAAGTTTGGTGGCAGCGCGAAAACAACAACAATAAAAAATCGCGCTACATAAATTCACGTGCTAATTACAATTTTAATTGATTAATTAATTAAAAAATAAATTATTGCTGTATAAAATAATAAAAGTATCAAATATTAATTAACAATCGTATGCAAATAATAAAATGTGCTATAATATTTATAAAGCACGTGAACAAAAGGTCGCCATTTTGAGGGTATGATTGAGTTGATTTCATTGATTTTGAGGCAATTAAAAATATGTTCATTAAAAAAACTATAGTGAGGCGTGCAAATTTTAATCACAATAATTAGCAACATTTAAAGTTCGTTAAACAAATTCACGATTGTGGCTGATAATTCATAAAAATCGTAATTTTTGGTCATCATCGTTAAATCAGGATTAAACATCACCAAAAGCCAAAAACACCATCTTACATCACCGGATCTAATTATAAGTTTTTAAATATATTTATAAATTTAGTTCAATTACTGAGCACAATGGAATTTTGAATCATATGTTAGTAGTCCATTGCCATATGTCACATTGCCATATGTCACTTTACCATATGTCACATTGCCTGTGTGTATGAACTTACACCATCTTGTTGGAACCACATGTTAACCAAGCCCAACGCATTCACAAAGTGGTTGTCTTAAGTCCAATTTTTTTTATGACTAGAACAGGTGACTGTTTTTTAAAAATATTTTGAGGAGTTTGAGCAGTTTTGTAATATGTAAAATAGAAGTTCAATAATTTTATAAATTTTGATGATATTTTGAAAATTTCATAAAACTAAATTCAGCGAAATCTTATCGCGATTTTATTTTAAATTTTTACATTACGACTGATATTTCAAAATTGAATTCCCAAACATCTTGAACTTTCTTAAATTTGTGAATTTTGAAAAAGTCTGAGAAATTATTTCCGCCATAAATTAGAGATATTCAAGAGCGTTTAATATTTAAATTATTAAAATTAACAAAAGAGTTTCGAAATTTCTTGCGTTTTAAAATTACTTAATTTACAACCCTTAAACAATTTTTGTTTTTCAAAACGGATTTAAAATCCCCATCCATCTTTTATACGTATGAAATGGGCCATATTATTTGAAATGTAAGCGGGCGATTAATTTGGGCAGGTTATATTTTATTTGGGATCAGGTTGAAAATACTTAAAATCCCCAAATATCTTTCAATGTATGAAATGACCCAAAAAGGTGGGTGGAAATTTTAATTTTTTCAACCTGAACCCACCTGATATGACCTGATATGAAGCATGGCAGTTCTCTATTAGGATGGTAACCTAAATTCTACGACAAATCATAAATGTCAGCTACCGGAATTTTATAATTTTAGATTTTGGTCACCGTCAGCCCCTATAGCTTTTCAAACGGTTGAGTTTTTTTATTAGTTCAGACCCAAAACCATTCCAAAATACTGTTAGGTTTTACCCACTGTATATTTCTGAGCACCGTAAAATTTTTTAGAAATTCGCTTGATATGAAATTTTAAATTTGGATAAAAAGCTCCCTCAGCCCCTATATCTTTCCATTGGTGGTGTTTTTCTATTAGTTTAGACACAAAACCATTCCAAACTACTTTTACGTTTGGGCCACTCTATTTCTGAGCACATCAAAAAATTTAGGAAATTCGGTTGGTATGAAATTTTAACATAAATCACGAAATATGCATAAAAACACACTCAACCCCTATAACATTTCAAATGTTGGTGTTTTCTATTAGATTAGAAATAAACGATTCCCAAAATATTTTGAAGTTTGGGCCACTGTTTTTGTGAGCATCGTAAAAAATTTAGAAAGTTTGCTTGATACGTAATATTAACATATACTATATACCGAAATTTGAACACTTTTCAAATGGTGGTGCTTTCTATTAGTTAAGACCCAAAAAAACTCAAAAAAAACTTTAAAATTGGGCCACTGTATTTCTGAATATCGTAAAAAATTTAGAAAATTCGCTTGATATGGAATTTTAACATATATCACGAAATTTGCACAAAAAACACCGTTAGCCCCTATTAATTTTCAAATGGTAGTGTTTTTCTATTAGTTTAGACCATATAGCAAAATTGTAGGAAATTCGGTTGATATGGAATTTTGGTGTTTTTTTGATTAGTTTAGACCCAGAACAACTCTAAAATACTTTTACGTTTGGGCCACTGTATTTCTGAGCATATCAAAAAATTTGGGAAATTCGGTTGATATGAAATTTTAACATATACTTACAATTCATACAAACAGATAGTTTTTGTTGATTTAGGAATATTTAGGAAATAATTCACATTCATCCAAAAATAGTAGGACTTGGACTTTTGCCCAAATTTTCCGATATTTCATATCGGCTGAATATCTGCATATTGTAATATGGCAAACTTGGCTGTGGATGTTTGGCAGATTCCAGTGTCAATTTTTATTGGATTCCTGTATTCCGAGAGACCTCTGACAATACATTTCGTGTTTTAAAAAAAGTAATTAGACAATGAGTGTGGTACTTGGTACATAACATTTATTCAAATAGCGCAGCAGGTTCAACGATCGTTATCAAAATCAAATAATTTTTCGAAGGCAAGGAAAATTAAGAAAATTATTTTGTCGTATATGTGTACGTTTTTCATCATAATATTTATTCACGTGTTATTAATTTTATAATAAAAAAAAATTAAATTTAAAAATCTTAAAAATTAGAAGGGTGATCATAAATAAAAAAAAAAAATTAGTGAGGGTGAATTTTTCCAACCGAAAAACAATTTAACAATAAAATAAAATTATAATTGAATTTGTTGTTATGTGTGTATACATATATACATATATTACATACATTGCGTAATGCAATTTAATGTTCGACAAAATTCATCATAATATATGTTGTACATAAATACATACACATATTTCAAAAACACACAAATCGTTTATACGACAAAAATTTTTTTTTTTAGACATAAAAGGGATAAAATTCATATACTAAGGACCTGAAAGATTTTTTGATCGTTCAATGAGTCTAAGTCTTATCGAAGGAAGAAAAACATAAACAATTTTCTTTTTCGTTTTTTTTTTTTTTTACATTTTATGTGAAAAATATTCCTCTATGCTACAATACCTCTCCCTCGATTAATAATCTCCGGGTTTACTTTTGATATTTTGTTTTGTTTTGTACATAAACAACACAAAACAACAGAAGCAAAAATTGTAATTCACTAGAGTGGAAAATTGTATCCAATTTTCACATTTTATTGAAAATCAAATTATATAAAATAGAATTTCTATAATAAAACATTTTTTTGATTTTTTTGTTTAAAAAAAATTTAATCCATCACGACGTTATATGTTTGGCGGCGTCAGAATGGCGTAAGTGTTTATCATTGTTCTAAAAACTATATATACGTATATACATACAAATATATCGGAGGATTAATTTCCCCGTCTACAAAAATTAGTTTAGTATATTGACCAAACCGAACCTACTTAAATTAATTATAATTGAATTCAAAATAAAATATCACATATGCGAATTGGAAAATTAATTCGTACCCTTGAGTTATATAATTATATACAATAAATAACAATAATAACAAAATTTTCCAATAAATTTTCCTAAAAATATAAATATTTTAATATATATATATATATATATATATATATATATATATATATATATATATATATATATATATATATATATATATATATATATATACATATATATATATATATATATATATATATATATATATATATATATATATATATATATATATATACATATATATATATATATATATATATACATATCTATATCTATATATATATATATATATATATGTATATATATATATATATATATATATATATATATATACATATATATATATATATATATATATATATATATATATATATATATATATATATATATATATATATATATATATATATATATATATATATATATATATATATATATATATATATATATATATATATACGAGAATATATGACATTTTCCGCCCGATGGCAAGATTTTATATATTTTGTTTAGTCGTATGTGGTTAAATTTGTGTGTTCTAATTCAAATAAAACATTCGACCACATCAACCGTAAATTGTTTTGTAATTTTCTAATTTTCTAAGGTATCATTAATAATACAAAAAAAATCACGCCCAGCCCAGCCAAGCAGATGGGCCGATTTAACCAAATAAAATTAAAAAATATGAAAGTTTAGAAATTTAACATGAGATGGTCCCAAAAATCACGTAAAGTATTTTCTTTATAAGGAATATAGTAGGAATATAGTAGCCAAAACCATATAAAAATGTTTCCCTTACCAAATTTTAGCCGACCGAAAATTTGATATCGAAAAAATAATAATGTAGTCAACGTTTCTAAACACTTACATGGCAAAACACACAAAAAGTAGTTTTACCACAGTGCTAGACAATTTTTTTGTGTAATTTACCATGTGAGTGGTTGGCATGGTCACAAAAAAAATTTCAAAAATAAAAAATTTCAATACCCATTTATAATCAACTTTTAAATCACTCACATGTTCAATCCGCCACTGAAGGAGTTCATTGAGACTAAAGACAGTAATTAGGTAAAATTGTACAATTCAAGTCTAGAGCTATTCCCTAGCTGAAATAGTTCCACCATAATTTAGAATCACCAGATTTAGATTTATTCGGAATTGCAAGCTGGAAAAATGTCACCAATTTTGAATAATTCCATAATTTTATCGCTTCATTCAGAAATAGTTACATAAACCACTCTGCAATATTATTGATAAATAGCTGGATGGTTAAGTCTCTTTTAATCCTGGACAACTATTTTTTTGATTATAATGTTTAAAAATTGAATATCCTCAGGTAACTTCTATTTAGCGGTATAATTTTGCTTCAAAGGCATATAACCGCTACTAATCGTACTTTCACATAGCATCACCTTAAACAAATTGTCAATTAAGGTCTTAAGCTCAATCAAAATTTATCAGGTAGTTTTCAGTACTTCTGGCGTTCGCCTACTTCTATATTTTTTGTTGCTAAATTTGGGAAATTTAAACCCAAATCGAAACTTTTGAACTAAGTTCAAAATTATTTATTTTGATCTTATGATTTTTTAAATTCAATTTTATCAATATTGAATATTAGCCATTAAATATTTGCTTGGGGCCATTTCAGTCATATCTGTTGGTTCCAAGGAAAAATTTCAAAAAATTGTATAAGCCTTGAATGGACCTTACTTAAAATTAAAGTCTCAAGTCTGGCTAAAACATTTAAAGTGGTTTCGTACAGTGAAATATTGAATATTGAACTTATTTAATAGAACGAAGTTAAGTTTGGGTTAATCTTTAATTTGTCAAATATTGTTTTGATTTCAGGCTAACAACCAACCCTTTGGCATTTTTCAGGTCTGTGATCAGAATATTCCTATAACGCATTTTAGAGTACAGAATTATTCAAATTTACATCAAATTGGAAAAGTGCTATGGGATTTAATCGATAGATCGACAGGCTCAATTTGGCTTATTCTTTAATTTGTTTTGAATCCAAGGTAAAGATCAACCTGTTGGCATTTTTCAGACCTGTGATCAGAATATTTCTATAACGCATTTTAGAGTACAGAATTATTTAAATTTACATCAAATTGGAAAATTGCTATGGGATTTAATCGATAGATCGAAAGGCTCAATTTGGCTTAATCTTTAATTTGTCAAGTGTATAGTTATGATTCCAGGCTAACGACCAACCCGTTGTCATTCGTCATAGTTTGTGATCCAATATTATTCTATTACTTTTATAATTCGGAATTGTAAACTTAAGCGAGTAAAACTAATGTTGGTAAAACCATCTAAAGAAATTCAAAAATGCAATAAAATAGTAGACGAGTATGTTCCTCCTTGTGACAAGAATTGGGTACAGACTAATTTGAAATGATGTCGCATCCATCGTCCAAATAATTTGAAAATCCGGAACGGGAAAAAACTATAAATTTGTATTACACGTTCAAATGTCCCAAGCTTTAGGTGTAATAAATTATTGAATTTTTGAATTTTGGGAAACACTAGACGTGTAGAATTTTAAGAGATCTATCGGTTTCTAATCAAGAATCAGGTTTTAGGTGGCAATAGTGTTATAATTCCAAATCAGGCAAATCTCCCAGGTATACATACATATCGATTAACATTTACAATGCTTTCTTTAAGATTTATTATAATCTTATCGGCAAAAAATAAAAAAAAATACCAAAAGCTACCGACGTTTTGAAATTCGTAAAAAAATGTAATATTTCCATTTCTTATATACATACATACTTGTTAAATAAAATAAAAAGGATGGAGATTGGGATGTATTACGCAAAAAGGACTTTTTTTATGAAGATGAAGAAATGTTATAGGTTGATGGAATCCAATTTTTTTATAGATCTCTATAAATACACACACACATACTAAGGGAGATAATTCCTAAGATTTAATTTTTTTTTTTTTTTCAAGAAGGCGCAGACTACAAAAATAATTTTTTTTTTATTTTATTTTTGAGAGACTTGAAGAATTATAAAGAAAGAAACTTCAATGAAATCAGCGAAGCATTAATTTTTATTCTTTCGGTTAAAAAATAACGAAAATAAGTTACAGATGTTACATTTTATTACTTTACTTTTGTTGCTATTGAATAAATAAATAAGAAAATGTTTTTCTTTATTTTTATTTTTTATTTCTTATTTTATTTTTATATTAAGAAGATAGAGAAAGAGATTCTTATTTGTGGTAAAAGGACAATAAAATAAAATTATCCCACCCGTGGGTTTTATATACACATATTATGTATTATGTTTGTTTGCGAAATGATCCTTTCACTTATCAGTCGGTCGTATATTTGGAAAAAAATAAAGAAACAAAAAATCATATTATGTCATAATTCTTAATTAAATTTAATTATATAAGACACAAGAATGGGCACATTATTATTATATAAAGTAGCGCCGCCCCCTTCCCCCCACATCTATTTAGGTTTCGCACGTATATGGTTCAATTTATTGTCGCAATTTAGTTTTTAATTAATTCACAGTGCCGAAAATCGATTACATCAGGTCGATCTACAATAGCAAAACCCGTCGACTATATGCGATCGCTC
Source organism: Tipula unca (assembly GCA_951394425.1). Taxonomy (NCBI): domain Eukaryota; kingdom Metazoa; phylum Arthropoda; class Insecta; order Diptera; family Tipulidae; genus Tipula; species Tipula unca. The sequence goes on along the minus strand of OX596383.1, from coordinate 16,651,727 downwards.
GTAAGATTGATGGTAAAAATCTGATTTCTTGAACCGGTGAAGTTCTGCCACTATTGATCTATAGCGAGGACTACCGGATGCCCTTCCATCCCACCCTTCAATATTTGACGGTGTGTAGTAAACATCATTATTGTGACTACCTATCACTTAGTACGGATTTCTAAAATGAGTTGAGGTTGTCTGGCATCATCAAAGCAACTTTACTTTACTGCTGTCGTTCTCTCCAACGCCCGGATGATTCATGGACTACGTGTAGTGAGGGAGCCTTGGAGATACTATGAGAAACGCATTTCCTGGAGTGCTCGGTATACTAGCTCCGGAGAGACCCATGATAAATAGGCGTGTAGGCCCTGTAAGTCATATAGTAAATAGGCGGAAAATCCTATAGGCAATAAACAGTTTTAAGGGATACAAGTTGGCAGGACCTGATGGCATTATCCCTGTGGATATCCAGTGAACTATTGATTTAACCCTATACCCTAGCTTCGCCTATAAGCTTCTCCTCGTTTTTATTAAAATCACTAGAAAGACACATAGAGGCTTACATCAGAGCCACAATCAAGCCGGGCGAGCTGTCGAAATCTCAACATGCGTACTGTAAGGGACGATCGGTGGAAACACCTCTCCATTCACTTATTGGCTCGATTATGAAATCACTTGAATATAAGGAATATTCAATGGTAACTTTCTTGGATATATAAAGGGGGCCTTTAGCAAGACCAGGGGCAATCACTCGCGCCCTTGCGTGTCTGGGGGTAGACGGATCACTTAAAGGCTGGATAGATCAAATGCTTAGAGGCAGGGTCGTGACAGCGCATCTGGGTGGGGCGTCTTCCGACAGATACGTGAGCCGAGGGACACCGCAAGGTGAGGTTTAATCTCCCCTTCATTAGAATTTGGTCATTAGTGACCTGCTCTAAACCTGGAAGGACAAGGCTTCAGGGTGATTGCCTACGCGGATGATGTTGCTCGGTAAATATTCTTGCACGCTGAGTTTGAACGCAAACCGACAAAAAACGGAGCTGGTCCTCTTTACCAGGAAGCACAAACTTCCTTAGTGTGATCCGCTAATATTAAATGGTACTTGCTTGATCTTTACGGATTTAGAGCGAAATACTTCGGGCTACTTTTGGACAGCAAGCTAAGCTGGAAACCACATATCTTAGAAATAGTAAAGAAACCTACAGAGGTCCTCAACTCTTGCAAAAATGCCATTAGAAAGAGACGGGGTATGGAACCCGATATAGTACACTGGGTTTACGTCTCAGTCGTCAAACCTATACTACTGTATGGGGTTGTCGTTTGATGGCCAGCATTAAAAATTGTAGCTAACCTGAAACTATTGATGAAAGTCCAAAGAACTGCCTGCTTGTGTAGGAGTAGGGTCCTCAGGAGTACACCTACCCAAGCTTTGGGTTGCTATTAAAATACTACAATCACACTTCCTGACGTCGAAGGTAGCCCAGAACTGTATGGCATCTATAAATGTAATGGCTGATCAATTCAACATCTGCTTGACGTCGACAGATGAACTGGCCCGCATGGGACTTCATGGTTCAACACTATACTGTTAAAGACTATATCTTATAAGTATGGCCCTAAAATGGATTGTACATCAATTTTCTCTAAAGCAAAACTATTTATCTTTGTATTTCATGATATGCCTATAAGGCTTGGGATCGGTTTGAAACCTATTCGCCATTCTTCCAAGCTTTGGGAAAAACTCGTAGTATTCAAAAAACTCGTGTTACTGATCCATATAATAGACCAAACACGTTATATCACTTCATCCACGATGTTATGTAGACCTAGTGCTTTCTTAATTGTCATATTATCAAACAATTCGCAAAAGTGGCCCCTTCATCATCATTGAAGTAGCTAACATTTGGTGTACCTAGTACAATGTACGATTTGCGCGGATCTGGCTGAGCCAGTTTTTTCATTGTCATCGGGTAGTAAGATATTGAGTAAGCATTCTGTGGTGTCTTCCCAACAGATTAATGATGGTCCACCACAGATGGTGGTGGTCCGGGGACCACCAAGGCAATTGATTGAGTTTGATATTACTTGCTCAATTTTATCGATGTCAGGTTTGATATTTTAGAACCATTGCTAAATATTCGAGTTGCGATTGAGGGAATATCTTTTGCAGGTCGCTTCGTGCTATAAAGTCTTTAACGAGAACTTCTCTTCGAATGAATTTTTAGACCATCCATAATTCTGCAAGGCTTATTTTCATATTCCTCAGGCTCATCTGAATATCATCGACTGACAAGTATTTTTGTTTTAAACTGTCATAAACAGTTTTCTTTATCGTTAAGTTCAAGGCCGTATTATATGATAGACATTTTTTGTTTCTGTTTGCTTTCTTGCAATGAGCGCATTTGGCGCAGATCTTTTGATCTTGGCCACTCTCAGACAGCAATGATATGAATTCTGTCTGTTATTCTGCAAGAGTACCGATAATCTAATCGACCTTCATCGTTCACTTCACCAACCATAGATGTTACAGTGACAACTAGAACAGGCGCAGGTGAATTATCGCACGCTTCAAAGTCTGAAATCTGTTGATCTTCATAAATTTTTAATGAATGCTTAATAAGTAAGTAGGCGGCACTAAACACCAACCCCTCGATTGGATAACTACTAGATAGTGAACACGTTCTCTATCAGGACTGTCAAACTTATGCTGTTGCCAGAGTTTGTCTACGTTTATAACCCCGCCCTCCTTAATACTACACCATTGAATCTAATATTTAGGCACAATGATCATCAAAGATTTGACGGAGAAGCTTGGTTCCGTTGAAGAACAACTTTCTTAATCGGAAGTCATCAAATTTTGGAGAGAGTGGAGATGGATACAGGCACACATTGAGGAAAACAAAATGTAACGTTCGACTAAACTTCTTGGCCGGAAGGAGAACGGTGCAAAACGTAGCACAATAAAACGTGTGAGAAACTGAAAGCAATTGAAAATTTAGGGCCTATTCGGTAAGGTTTTCATAATGAACAGAAAAAATCAAATTTTCACCACAATATAAATTAACCGTTTGCCTCGACAGGTCATATGATATTTTGTGCAATTTTGCGGAGGAATATACAAATTAAGATATCTCTAAAAAAAATTCTTTAGTAATTCAGAGATCAAACAGTCAAATTTTCTTATATGTATAGTTTCCTCATATATATAGTCACAGCTCTCATCCATCCCAATTGTGAACCTGAACATATGCATATGCAACTTGAACCATATACATACCTCTTATATATATATAGCTTGACATTTGAATTAATTGATTCGAAGGTATGATAAGAATTTGATTTGATTAACTTTGAAATATAATGGAGAGGGGGAGGGGGTTTTAAAACATAAAAGCCAACTGTTAAGTGGTACACACATATGTGTATTTGTACATAATATATGAAATTCCAATTAGATTGATTTTCATCGTTATAAAACGTTTTTCTTTTTTATAATATATTTTCCAAGGGAATTACTAAGGTAACAACACCCTTTTTCACATCTCTCTTGACAAGCAACACAACAACCGACAACGCAACAATACAAAATAATAAAAAAAATGTCGAAATACACAATTGTTCAATGACGCTGGCAATTGAGCCACAAATTTCTCACAATATTCGCGTATTATAAATAATGAAAATTTTTTTCTATTTTATTTTCATTTTACAGGTGGAAATAAGCGCATATTTAATTCCATATTGCTAGGGTGGTTCAATACGGATATATATCCATCCATTGTTATTTAGAGAATAAAAGATTAAATCTTGAAGGGTACGAAACTAATTATTTTACCAAAACGGCGAGAGTTGTTCACTTTGTTTTGTTATTTGAATCGATTTATATGATATAAGATAATGAATCGAGAAACCGTAGGAGGTGCTATTAAATACGGTTTATGGCATATCAAAATAATAATTTTTATGGATCTTGTGATTAATTATTGTGAAATCGAAACTGAGGTTGATGCGCTTTTTTTTTGTTGGCCAAATATTGTTTTCGAAAGTAAAGTTTTCTGCAATTCCTCTTTAAATCAGTTGCTGTTCATAGTACGATGCAACGTAATCAAAAAAATATCATTTTTTCTGAAATTTTATTTAAATTAGGTATGAAACCATAGTTAACTATGACACATTTGATTTAAATTCTAGTTTTTTGCAGTACATAATAGTCATTTCCTGTCAACCACAAATCAATAAATCCTATACACGCGGTTCAGGTAAACCTGTCAAGTATGCTTGCACCGACGTACCTGTGCAGGTCGACCGGAGTGTGTATATTTCGGCAATTCTTCTTTAAATCAGTTTGGCCCTGCGAACAGGGCAAATACAATGCAATGTATTAAAAAAAATGTATTTTCCGAAATTTTATTTATATTAGGTATGAAACCATGGTTAACTATAACATATTTGATTTAAATTATAGTTTTATGCGGTACATGGTGAATCTCAATTTCGGTCAGTTTCCTGTCAATCACAAGGATACTGAAATATCAAATTTAAAGCGACTTGTTTTATACAAAAAATCAAAGTGGATTTTTAGGAAGCCAATCTCTGAATTTAAAATTTGTATCAATTTCAAAATAACGAGTTGATCAAATATTTAATATTGAAGATTTAACAATTATATTTAAATTTTAAAAAATTTGTTTAATTTAAAAAATCTTAAAATGAAAAAATTTAGCAAATCTGAAATATTCGAAATATTTTGGTTTTTTATTGGATAACGTTATTAGTGAATTTTTTTCTCGGCGGAACCCAGTTTTAATTTAAATTAAGGAAACACGAAAAGTTTTTTTATAATTTTAAAATCCACTGGGGTTCTAGACTAACAACAACCAAAGGGAAAGAACTCCTCAATGCTATCAAAAAATACGGTTGTGAAGCCTTATCAAATGGTAAACCGACCTACTGGCCAACTGATCCAAATAAAATACCAGATCTAATTGATTTCTTTATAGTGAAAAATATATCTGTAAATTATATACATATAGATGAAAGTTTTGACTTAAGCTCTGATCACTCCCCAATACTTTTGACATTAAGTGAAAGGATCATTCAAAAAAAAAGCTATTCTAGTTTAGTAAATAAACACACAAATTGGGAATACTTTAGACAGTCTTTAGAAAGAAAAATTAACTTAATGGTTCCGCTAAGGAGTGAGGAGCAATTAGAAAAAGAAGTTCACAAGTTCATATGTGACATACAGCAGTCAGCTTGGGAAAACACTCCTGAAGTTAAAAAGAAAATTAAGGGAAACAACTACCCTAGAGAAATTAGAGAGCTCTTGGCAGAAAAAAGAAGGGCAAGGAGAATATGGCAACAAACTAGAGCCCCTCAAGATAAAACTAAACTAAACAATCTGACTCAGCTACTTAAAAGGGAAATCAAAGATTTGAAAGACGAATCTATCAGTAACTACCTCAGAAAATTATCTAATGATACTAGTACTGATTATTCTCTCTGGAGAGCAACCAAAAGAATTAAAAGGCCAATAATGCAGATTCCTCCAATCAGAACAGAAGATAACAAATGGGCCAGAAATAACGAAGATAAAGTACGAAATTTTGCTGAATACCTGGAAAAAATATTTGAACCACATGATGACCAATCATTGGAAGCCGAAATAATAACTGGAGAGGTTTTACAGGAAAGTGAAGAAATCCTACGAGCAACACCAAAAGAAGTCATGTATGAGATAAAAACAAACATAAATCCGAGAAAAGCGCCGGGTTATGACCTTATCACGGCAGAAATTTTAAAAGAACTACCAAGGAAAGCATTATTAAAGCTCACCAATATTATAAATGCCGCCTTTCGATTGAAATACGTACCCAGCCTTTGGAAAATTGCAGAAGTAATTATGATTCCTAAACCTGGGAAACCACCACACAAAACTGGATCATACAGGCCAATATCACTATTACCAGTTATGTCTAAACTCTTTGAGAAGTTATTAGTAAAAAGACTAAATCCGATAATTGAGAGGAAAAACCTGATTCCAAATCATCAGTTCGGTTTTCGCAACCAACACTCAACATTAGATCAAGTACACAGAATAACTAATATTATTGAAACAGCATTAGAGGAGAAAAAAGTCTGCTCAACGATATTCTTAGACGTTGCACAGGCCTTTGATAAAGTTTGGCACGAAGGACTTAACTATAAGTTAAGAACTGTACTACCAATGCAATTCACTACAATATTAGAATCATACTTGAAAGATAGATTCTTTAGAGTAAAATTAGACGATTCCTATTCTGGATTGAAAGAAATCAAGGCAGGAGTACCGCAGGGCAGTGTATTAGGTCCTGTCCTATACCTATTGTACACTAATGATCTCCCTGTACTAGAAAACAACACTGTGGCGACATTTGCTGATGACACGGCAATCTTAGCTGTTGGAGATAGCAACGAAGAATCAACTCATAGTTTACAGTTAGCTATTACTCAAGTACATAACTGGACCAAAAGATGGCGAATTAAACTTAACGAAACTAAATCAGTTCACATCAATTTTACAAACAAACGACTCGAACATATTCCGGTTACAATTAATCAAGAAATAATACCGTATGCCAACACGGCTAAGTATCTTGGCATGACACTAGATGCAAAACTACGATGGAAAGCACACGTCAAAAAGAAAAGTGAAGAACTGGGGCTTAAATATAGAAAGATGTATTGGCTGATAGGAAGGAGCTCCGCTCTATCAACATACAACAAACTTCTATTATATAAACAAATATTAAAACCGGTTTGGACTTATGGTATCCAACTTTGGGGTTGTACCAAACAGAGCAACGTGGAAATCATCCAAAGATTTCAAAACAAAGTATTAAGGAACATCGTTGATGCACCATGGTATGTTAGAAACAGAGACCTCCATAGGGACCTTAAAGTGGACACTGTTTCAAAGGAAATCCAAAAAAATGCACTGAGACATAGGCAAAGGCTCGAACAACATGTTAACACTGAGGCAACTAAGCTGTTAAACAACACAGATATTGTACGCAGGCTTAAACGAACTAAACCTTTTGAGCTGGTGTAATTGCTAGTGTAAACAGCGTAATGCTGATGTAAACTCCACAATAACGATGTGGTTTAATTCAATTTATCAGACACTATGGAACACCAGTGGGAAGAAGCCATAGATTAATACAACATAGTAAATTAAGTTAGAATAAAATTGCTCATTAGTCCAGGTGACTAGATTGTAATAATTGTTTATTTAAAATATTTAAATAAAATTGAAAAAAAAAAAAAAAAAAAAAAAAAAAAAATAATTTTAAAAGAAAAAACACAATTTTATTTAATTTTTATTTTTATCGACATTTCGATTTGAATTCCAAATCATTTTCAAGATTAAACTAGGAGCAATTATATAAAACAACAATAATGATAATTAAAATTACTGAATTTGACTTAAGTTAAACAATTTTTTTGTACTTACATAATAAAATAAAATTGACTATATTATATCACATTAAAATAACTGCATTAAACTACGATACATTTTAAAAAATAATAAGCGTTTATCATGCTGTGGCACTTGACTGAATGAATGACAAATATGCAAAAGCGGCTAGTGTATCACCGTTGTAGTTTCAGGTCAAAAACAATTAAAAAAGGGATCAATAATTATTACCGAGAAAGGGAAAAACCGTTAAATAATTTGGTACCTGAAAATTACTGGGGAGTTTTAATTTATGATGTTATTATAAGAATTAGTAAGCGAAAGGCTGTCAGTTTGTTTGTTCATTGTATTATTAGTTGTTTTTATGTGGATCATTTCTAGTATATTGCGTTTCAGGTAGTTGGATTCTCTGTCTAAAATTTTTACTTTCTCAAAATTGGGGGAGTGTTTCAGTCGGAGGGAATGGTCAACTAATGCGCTATGTTTTGGATCTTTGATGTTTATATGGTAATGGTGACTGTACATGCGTTTCTTTAAATATTGTTTGGTTTGGTCTATATAAGTTTGGTTACAATTATTGCATGGTACTTCATAAATTAAATTTGATTGTATTTTTTTGTCCGTTTTATCTTTAAGTTTGGAGAAGGTATTTTTATAGAGAGTGTCGAAAGGTTTAGCAACTAACTGTATGTTATGAGATTTAAGTATTAGTTTCAGGGAATGGAAGGTACGGTGTTCATAGGGTATCGATATGTATCGTTTACTTGTTGGTTCCTCTACTGGTTCGACTGTTAGCCTGGGTGTTTGATGATGTTTTTGTTTTACGGTTTTTATGGTTTGGTTCACAATTTGTGGTGGGTAGTTATTGTTATATAATGTTTCTTTGAGGAGCTCAAAGTTTTGTTTGTGGAAATCTGGATCTGATAGTGATAAAATGCGTTTTGCTAATATGGTTATTGTATTTATTTTGTATGTTTTGGGAAGATAAGAATTGTAATTGAGATAACGTCCTGACCATGTCTTTTTGTGGTACCAATTAGTAACTAGTCGTCTATTGTTGTTTCTGTGTATAATGATGTCAAGGAAAGGAATACTACTGTTTGTTTCGTTTTCTATTGTAAATTGGAGTTTTTTGTGAAAATTGTTGAAACTATTATGAATAGTCTGAATATCTGTTAGAACATCAAATTGCAGTAAACATCAAAAATTTAATTACTTCCAGAGGACATCAACGAGGATTTTTTATTTACAAATAGTTATAATAATAGTGTAACAGTGGATAACAGTGCTAAAGAAAAGTGGCTAGTGAATCTAAGTGATAAAGTTATCCCTCAAGACGTACAGAATATACTACAGTTAGGCCCAAAATTTAATTTACCCACAATCAACAAACAGAAGATTATTAATTCAACTATTTGTAGCGTTTCACCACCTCAGTGAAGAAGATCAAATCAACACTAGGAAGAGTGTAATTAATATACTATCTAATTATAAACACAATATCATGAAACCTTCCAACACAGAAAAACATTTACTTACTAGTCTTAGAACCGCAAAACAATATTTAAAATTAAATTCCGATTTACTCGTAGCATCCGCAGACAAAGGTAACGTTACAGTACTATTAACAACTAACTTATACAATCAAAAAATGATCGAACTACTAGAAGACCGAGACACTTACAAAAAAATTAAAAAAGACAAAACAGCCTCCACACAATCCAATACAAACATTTTAGTATCGTCATGGGAAAGAATGGGATATATCACCAATGCCAGGGCCAAGTTTTTAAGACAATACAATAGTACCCCTGCTAAACTTTACGGACTCTTAAAAATAAACAAACCAAACAATCTGTTTTGGATTTTCAAGCAGTCAATAACCGATTGTGTAAGCTTCGCCTGCGCATGAAGTTAGCCAACCTGTCGATAATTTCTGTACATGCGCCCACAGAAGTCAGCCAGCCCCAAGATAAAGACTCATTTTACAATGACTTGGACGATCTGATGGGATCTATACCCGAACACGATGTTAGAATGGTAATTGGGGACTTTAATGCTAGAGCTGGCAGAAATCAGGCCGACTTGTGTGAAAACATAGGTCCGTACTCCCGACACGAAACTGCGACCGATAATGGTGAGAGAATGATGTACTTTGCAATTGCTCATGATCTTAGAGTAGCAAGCACATTCTTCCCTCACAAACAGATACACCTAGAGACATGGACACATCCTCGCAAAACATCCCGGAGCCAAATTGACCACGTGTTAATTTCAAAAGGGCGAGCTCGGGTTGTGCAGGATGTGAGAACTTATCGGTCAGCAACCAAATACGTAGGCAGCGATCATTATTTGGTCGCTGCAAAGCTACGGTGGAAGTTTTCGTACAGGTCGGGGAACACAGCGAAACGGATGGAACGTTTCGACTGTGAAGGCCTGATAAATGAAGATCAAAAGAAACGATATCAGGATCTTGTCAGCGACAACATTGAGGGAGCTAATTACCAGTCTGACTGCGTGAACTCTGTCTGGGAGGTACTGAAAACTTCGGTTGTCAGTGCTGCTCAACAGACTTTAGGTATAGTGAAAGTCAGACCCAAGAATGATTGGTTTGATGACGAGTGTCGTCTTGCAGTTGAGCAACAAAATATAGCCCATAATGAAGTGCAACAACGTCTCACAATCGCAAGGAAAAACAAGGCAACTCTTGCAAGAAGGGCAGCTAAGCGGATTTGTAGACGGAAGAAGCGAGAATGGTGGAAGGCCGAGGTTCTGAAAGTACAACAACTCAGCAATGAGCGTAGTTCACGTAATTTCTTTAAAGGAATTACTGGATTGCACCATACTTTCAGGCCTTCGTCAACCGCCATTCGGGACCGGGATGTGTAACGAAGGTTTGTGAATTTGGAAGTTTCCATGTAAATTAAAATTAAATTAAATAAAATTAAAACTATGGAACCTGATAAAATTCGCTTCGTCATCAGAAAATATACTGGTTCATTGCCCTTGACGGTCATTCTAGCGCGGCTAAGGCTCAGGAGCAGTGGGGTGGGCTTTCAAGGGTTGAACTCAGTCTTGATAGACCGTAAAAAAAAAATACCAAAAAATAAACAATTCTCTCAATTATTAGGGTTCATCTCAATTACGGCAAGTATCATCACCACGGTAAGTATTATATAAGGGTAAGTATATTTAAGCCAATGGTAAACAAAATGGTTGAAACAAAATGAAAATTAAACAAAGTAAAGTTGAACCGATCATGTCATCACTCACCTTGGTCACACTATTATCAAATCAAAATTCTAATTCATATTGGCAAAATAAAAATATATAGGAATTCTTTCAAAATAAATTATTAAAGACATTTTATTAAATTGAATTAAACAAGCTGGTTAATTAGATAAATAATTAATTGTATATATAAAACATGTGATACTTTAATTTAAGCTTTAAGTTTAGATAATTAAATAGAATTTAATAAGGAATATAATATTTGTAAATATACGTATAAGTTTGTAATGCTATCATTTTTAAATTTTTGTTTAGATGTAATAAACTTATGCTAAATTTTTACTAAATAATTCTTAAAATTAACAACAAAAAGAACTTAACTAAGAAAAGAATATAATAAGTAAAATAAATTAAACAAACAAAAAAAAAATTAACAATTATGTATCAATAAAAATATAAACCTGAGTGTGTTTTTGGTTTCGGCTGTGTTGTACTTGATGGAGATTGATTTTATTATGTATGAATTATTATATTATGAATGAATATTATTTGATTGTAGTACTATGTGGTTAGCAGCATATATTCCATATTTTTGTACTTAGTTTAATCTATTTTATTATTTTGCGTATTATTAATTTACCTATTATTAATTTACTTATTATTTTTGTGTTATACACTCAGAGTGTATATTTACATAAAAAAAAGGTATATAACGTAAAACAATAATTTACGGTACTAGGAAATATCACTTATTAATCGTACGACTTTTTACTTTTGGTACGTCACTAATTTTATATAAAGATCTCTTTAAAAGAAGTCACGAGATCACACTTTAGCACACACATAATTTTATTTTAATTATTTAAATATTTTTATAAAGTTTAACAATAAGGTTAATTTATAATAAATATACATATGACATAGTCTTATTTAAATTGATACAGTCTTAACATTATTGTAACACTATTACAATTATTTTTTTTATTTATATTACATGAATGTACATTGTACAATCTACGTATATTTAACTTATCACAAAAAAAAAATATGGAGAAAAAAAAATATTTGTAACATATTCAATAAACTCCGTTTAACATACGGAAGATTTTAAATGTTACTCGTATCTTGATACTTAACAAGCACAAGAAAAATATCACAAAGTTCTTTTTAGCAAACTCAAGAATTTAATTTACACATAACACGCGTATTATAAACTTAACAAAAAAAATTATTTTCATACAAATATATATAACATTACAACTAAAATTTTTGTTTTTGATATGGTATCGGAATATTTGATCCGTCTCTTCTTATGGTAATTTGATAACTGACTACCTAAATAAAATTCTTCCTCCACCTCAACTTTTACCATTACCACGACCTATATATTTTATTTTTATTATAATTTCTTGTATGTATTTATCACCGGATATTGATAATTGTGTTCGTTAATTTATTAACATTAGCAACTCAGCACAGTGGTCAATACCACTGTATCAACGATATTTGTAACACGGTGGTGAACAGTGCTGTGTTACAATCGTGGGGCTGTCCCAAACCCGAGATAAGTCTCATTAGGCCGGGCAATATTATGTCTTGATATCTCTCATATGGTAAGTTCCTAACAATTGACCATCCATATTTTCAACTTCTATAGCAACATTCCCAATAATATTTTTAACCCTTCCTATTATGAATTTTGGAGCTAGTTTAGCAGAAAAATATTTAGCAGCATCACTCTGAGCAAAGTTGCGTACAAAAATCGTCTGGCCAGGTTTGAAGTCTCGTACTCGAGATCGAAGATTATATCGTCTTTCGTTTTTTTGATGTGCTTGATTAATGTGCCACAGAACTTGCTCTTGCGCTAACGACAGCCGGTCAGCGGGTTGGATAATTATGGAGCAATCTTCTAAGCATTTCAGTTCTCTCAATAGTTGGTATTCAGAACCATTCATGATCTTATGATGTCCAAACACTAAATAATGAGCAGAATATCCAGTAGAGGAGTGAATTGAATTTCGTATAGCCGCAGCGATCTCTTGTAAGTGATTATCCCATGCTCGATGATTATCGGTAATGTAGGCTCGAATCGCTGACAATACAGTGCGATTTGCTCGTTCACTAGCATTGGCTTGTGGGGAATATTTTGATGTAGTAATATGTTTTACTCCAAATCGTTTTAACAAATGTTGAAAAGTTTAAGATAAAAATTGCGGTCCATTATCCGTTAAAATAGACTCAGGAGTACCAAATAGATGGAAAATGTTATTTTCCAAAGTCCCACATACTAAGGCAGCATTAGCATGTCGCATAGGAAATAACTGTATAAATCGAGAATATGAGTCGAGAACAATAAAAATGTACGCATTACCTAGTTTGGTTCTAGGATAAGGGCCTAAAAAATCGATATATAGATGCTGCCACGGCCGATATGTGATAATTGGATGACCCATAGGGGGTTGTAAAATCTGATTTGAAGGCTTACAGGTCTTACAGATTTTGCAACTAGATATGTAATCTTTAATACTTTTTAACATTTTAGGCCAATAGAAATAGCGTTGTAACTTTTCCAGAGTCTTTTCAACTCCAAGATGCGCTGAACTCGGCGGATCATAAGCCTGTTGGATTAACTCGGCAGACATTGGGTTCGGGATATATAATTTCCATACGGGTAAATCATCACTGGCGCTATAAATTCCAAATTGATTCGTAAAATATATCTTATCGTTAACTGCCTTAAGATTGCAATGACAATGTGGTTTTGCTTGTAAGGAAGCAAGAAGTTCTAGATATACAGGATCTTTAAAATGACTAGAATTTAGATCAATTTGAAACGGAGAATTATTAACGTTGATGGCTTCAATACTGTGCTCAAAAGCTCGTGAGAGTGTGTCCGGTACAACATTCCTTGACCCTTTTACGTGCTGAATATTGAAAGTGAATGGTTGTAATTTCAGACTCCATCGGGCAAGTCTTCCGTGAAGATCTTTTTGTCCCATCAACCATTGTAGACTGGCATGATCGGTTATAATTGTAAAATTATACCCCTCGACATAACATCTGAATTTTTTTACACTCTGAACTGCCGCAAAGCACTCCAGCTCAGTAACAGAATAATTTCTCTGGGCATCATTCAATTTCTGTGAGAAATATGCGATCGGTTTTTCGGTACCTTGCTCATTGACTTGAAATAATACGCCGCCAATTCCACTATTACAAGCATCGCATTGAATATAGAAATGCTCGTTAAAATTTGGATGAGATAGTACTGGAGCGTTCGATAAGGCATCTTTAATAGTATTACAATAATGTTAAGACTATAGCTATTTAAATAAGACTATACATATGTATTGATTATAAATTAGCCTTATTGTTAAAATTATATAAATAAATAGATAATACAAATAAAATTATGTGTGTGATAAAATGTGATCTCGTGACATGTTTTAAAGAGATCTATATATACAATTAGTGACGTACTCTAAGAAACAAGTCATACGATTATTAAGTAATGTTTATGGTACCGTAATCTGTTTTACGTTATATATTTGTTTTTTTTATATATATATATAAGTAAAACTCTGAGTGGATAACATTAAATAATATGCAAATTAATAATACGCAAATTAATAATACGCAAATTAATAAAATGAGATCTAACTAAATACAAAAAAAAATGGAATATATGCTGATAACAACATAATACTACAGTTAATAATCATTCATAATATAACATAAAACATCTCCATGAAATACAACACAGCCGAAAAACAAAAAAAACACTCAGGTTTTTATTCTTATTAATTATAATTGTTAATTATTTTTTTGTTAATTTATGTTACTATTTATATTCTTTTCTTAGTTAAGTTTTTTTTTTCTATTCTTGTTAATTTTAAGAATTATTTAGTATTAATTTAGTATAAGATATTGTATATAAACAAACATTTAAAACGATAGTATGTATTTCAAACTTATACGTATATTTACGAATATTCTATCCATTAGTAAATTATATTTAATTATTTAATTTTTGAAGTTTAAATTAAAGTATCACATTTTTTTATATATACAATTAATTATCTATTCAATTTACATTATCAATTTAATAAAATGTCTTTAATTTATATTTTAAATGAATTCCTATAATTTTTTTTTATTTTAAAATATGAATTAGAATTTTGATTTGATAATAGTGTGACCAAGGTGAGTGATGACATGATCGGTTCAACTTTACTTTGTTTAATTTTCATTTTGTTTCAACCATTTTGTTTACCATTGGCTTAAATATACTTACCCTTATATAATACTTACCGTGGTGATGATACTTGCCGTAATTGAGATGAACCCTAATAATTGAGAGAATTGTTTATTTTTTGGTATTTTTTTTTTACGGTCTATCAAGACTGAGTTCAACCCTTGAAAGCCCACCCCACTGCTCCTGAGCCTTAGCCGCGCTAGAATGACCGTCAAGGGCAATGAACCAGTATATTTTCTGATGACGAAGCGAATTTTATCAGGTTCCATAGTTTTAATTTTATTTAATTTAATTTTAATTTACATGGAAACTTCCAAATTCACAAACCTTCGTTACAGTGGCTAAAACTTTTCAACATTTGTTAAAACGATTTGGAGTAAAACATATTACTACATCAAAATATTCCCCACAAGCCAATGCTAGTGAACGAGCAAATCGCACTGTATTGTCAGCGATTCGAGCCTACATTACCGATAATCATCGAGCATGGGATAATCACTTACAAGAGATCGCTGCGGCTATACGAAATTCAATTCACTCCTCTACTGGATATTCTGCTCATTATTTAGTGTTTAGACATCATAAGATCATGAATGGTTCTGAATACCAACTATTGAGAGAACTGAAATGCTTAGAAGATTGCTCCATAATTATCCAACCCGCTGACCGGCTGTCGTTAGCGCAAGAGCAAGTTCTGTGGCACATTAATCAAGCACATCAAAAAAACGAAAGACGATATAATCTTCGATCTCGAGTACGAGACTTCAAACCTGGCCAGACGATTTTTGTACGCAACTTTGCTCAGAGTGATGCTGCTAAATATTTTTCTGCTAAACTAGCTCCAAAATTCATAATAGGAAGGGTTAAAAATATTATTGGGAATGTTGCTATAGAAGTTGAAAATATGGATGGTCAATTGTTAGGAACTTACCATATGAGAGATATCAAGACATAATATTGCCCGGCCTAATGAGACTTATCTCGGGTTTGGGACAGCCCCACGATTGTAACACAGCACTGTTCACCACCGTGTTACAAATATCGTTGATACAGTGGTATTGACCACTGTGCTGAGTTGCTAATGTTAATAAATTAACGAACACAATTATCAATATCCGGTGATGAATACTTACAAGAAATTATAATAAAAATAAAATATATAGGTCGTGGTAATGGTAAAAGTTGAGGTGGAGGAAGAATTTTATTTTTATTATAATTTCTTGTATGTATTCATCACCGGATATTGATAATTGTGTTCGTTAATTTATTAACATTAGCAACTCAGCACAGTGGTCAATACCACTGTATCAACGATATTTGTAACACGGTGGTGAACAGTGCTGTGTTACAGATGGAAACCTCTGTGTCAACATCGACTCAGTACTTGACGCATGGAGTGGACACTTTACTGAGCTGCTTGATGTTCATCATGCGTCACAGACTGTTGTTGAGCCACCTCTAAAACAGTCTGCGGAGATTTGCACTGAGGAGCCATCCCATGAGGAATTCACTAAGGCTATGCAGAGAATGAAACGAAACTGCTCACCTGGAGTGGACTGCATTAATTCGGAGCTCTTGATATTCGGAGGGGATACTTTGTGGAACTGTCTTTTCGACCTTATTCGATTAGTATGGCGAACCGAAGTTATGCCTGATGAATGGAAAGTGGCCGCGATATGCCCCATCTTCAAGAAGGGAGACCGCTTGAAGTGTGAGAATTATCGCGGTATAGCTCTCCTTTGCACAGCATACAAGTTACTGTCATACATTTTATTGGATAGAATCACTCCTCTGGCGGAGGGCTTGGTTGGTGACTATCAGGGAGGATTTCGTCCGAATCGATCAGTCACTGATCAGGTCTTTTCGCTGCGGATGATTCTATCTAAATATTATGAGACATCCATCTCCGTACATCAGGTTTTCCTGGATTTCCGGCAGGCCTACGACTCGATCAATCGAGAGAGTTTGTGGTCTGCCCTGGAATACCTAGGAATGCCAACAAAATTGGTACGACTGTGTAGGATGACAGTGACGCAGTCTCAATGCTGTGTTAAAGTTGAGAACAGGCTATCGACAATTTTTGCAGTTAACTCGGGTGTTCGGCAGGGAGATGCTCTGTCCCCGATACTCTTTAATCTCATGTTGGAGTACATCTTTCGTAAAACTGAAACACCTCAGCCCAACATCTTATATCGCCAGTCCAATCAAGTGCTTGCATATGCAGATGACATATGCGTGATTGGACTGAATAGGAACGGAGTGAAAGAAATACTTGATCCGCTTGTAGTTTTCAGCTTCTGTTGGACTCCAGATCAATGAGTCCAAAACGAAATACCTGATCTCTGGTTTTAGAGACAATGGCACACTAGATTTTAGTAGTGGCCACCACACGTTTGAGGGAGTGAGGAGGTTCAAATATTTGGGCTCTCTTATCACTCACGATAACAGTGTGGGTGAGGATATTAAAGTGCGGCTGGCAGCTGGCAGTCGTTCTTTGTATCCTCTAAGGCCACTGCTAAAATCTAAACACTTATCAAGTGCCGTGAAGCTGAAGCTTTACAAAGCGTTGATCAGGCCCGTTGTTATGTTTGGATGTGAAAGTTGGGCGCTGACGGATGAGTACGAGAGATGGCTCCTTACATTTGAGAGAAGAATCATGCGTGTGATTTACGGCCCTAAACGCGAAATAGATGGTACATACCGAGCTCTGTACAATTTCGAGATCAGAGATCTGATGAAGATCCCCGATATTGTACATGAAGTTAGATCTCAGCGAGTACGCTGGCTCGGTCACGTTCTGCGTGCTGATCCGGAACGAATTGTGCAGCGATCTCTGAAAGGAGAGCCACCATATGGTAGGCGCAGAGGTCGTTGCAGGCGACGATGGCTCCACGATGTAGAGAACGACTTGGCCTCTTCAGATTGTCTAAGACAGTATGAAGACCAAGCTCAGGATCGAAACCGTTGGAGCCAGATTGTTGATTCAGTAAGGGGCCAGTAATGGCCTTTAACACTGTTATTATTAGTTACTAATTGGTACCACAAAAAGACATGGTCAGGACGTTATCTCAATTACAATTCTTATCTCAAAAAACATACAAAATAAATACAATAACCATATTAGCAAAACGCATTTTATCACTATCAGATCCAGATTTCCACAAACAAAACTTTGATCTCCTCAAAGAAACATTATATAACAATAACTACCCACCACAAATTGTGAACCAAACCATAAAAACCGTAAAACAAAAACATCATCAAACACCCAGACCAACAGTCGAACCAGTAGAGGAACCAACAAGTAAACGATACATATCGATACCCTATGAACACCGTACCTTCCATTCCCTGAAACTAATACTTAAATCTCATAACATACAGTTAGTTGCTAAACCTTTCGACACTCTCTATAAAAATACCTTCTCCAAACTTAAAGATAAAACGGACAAAAAAATACAATCAAATTTAATTTATGAAGTACCATGCAATAATTGTAACCAAACTTATATAGGCCAAACCAAACAATATTTAAAGAAACGCATGTACAGTCACCATTACCATATAAACATCAAAGATCCAAAACATAGCGCATTAGTTGACCATTCCCTCCGACTGAAACACTCCCCCAATTTTGAGAAAGTAAAAATTTTAGACAGAGAATCCAACTACCTGAAACGCAATATACTAGAAATGATCCACATAAAAACAACTAATAATACAATGAACAAACAAACTGACAGCCTTTCGCTTACTAATTCTTATAATAACATCATAAATTAAAACTCCCCAGTAATTTTCAGGTACCAAATTATTTAACGGTTTTTCCCTTTCTCGGTAATAATTATTGATCCCTTTTTTAATTGTTTTTGACCTGAAACTACAACGGTGATACACTAGCCGCTTTTGCATATTTGTCATTCATTCAGTCAAGTGCCACAGCATGATAAACGCTTATTATTTTTTAAAATATATCGTAGTTTAATGCAGTTATTTTAATGTTATATAATATAGTCAATTTTATTTTATTATGTAAGTACAAAAAAATTGTTTAATTTAAGTCAAATTCAGTAATTTTAATTATCATTATTGTTGTTTTATATAATTGCTCCTAGTTTAATCTTGAAAATGATTTGGAATTCAAATCGAAACGTCGATAAAAATAAAAATTAAATAAAATTGTGTTTTTTCTTTTAAAATTATAAAAAAACTTTTCGTGTTTCCTTAATTTAAATTAAAACTGGGTTCCGCCGAGAAAAAAATTCACTAATAAATTTATTTTTATAGAAAAAACCAAGAATATCAATTAATTTATTGGATAACAATTTTTTGATCAGCTTATAGGACCCGAGAACAGTTGAATGATTGATTTGGCACAAAATCCTGGACTGATTTTATAACGAATGAAATAATCGAAGGTAGGCTGAACTGCATGAACTGTAAAAATTGTTTGTCGCTTGGTTGGAACGTTTACAATTATTTAAATTTTGTAAAACATAATTATCACGTCGTCTAGATAAACAAAACCATTAAACCATTTAGAATAGTATTCATAAGACGTTGAAACGTTTCTGGTGCGCACTTTTTAACCCGAAAGGAATTCGCTTATACTGAAAATATCCTAACTGAGTATAAAAAGCAGTCTTTTCTCTGTCGTGTGAATCTAACCGAACCTGATGATCAAGGTCCAGGAAATAATTATTTTCTTCATTATTTGTTTTTTTAGGAACTTCAATTGCGTGAACATTTACTAGGCTCGATTATGTCGTTCCAACATTAGATTTATCTGTTTGTTGATGTCAGTTTTAGTAGACTCTGATTAACGATTTTCTTGACATATATTGGCCCTAGTGAGCGTGTTTGGTGAAATTTCTTGAACGAGTCCCGACCCATTTCCCGACGAATATGTTTTAATGTATGTTTAGGTTTGTTCGCAAACTGGCGTTTTCTGCAAATACTAATGTGATGACCAGCCGCTTTACAGTAAGCACGACTTAAAGCTTCCCGGTGTTGCATATCGTATTACATTATATCTGTTACACGTCATATGATTTGGTAAAACTCTACTAGAAACTTTAGATGTCTGATCTGGGTAACATTTTTCAGTAGAACGCCCAGGTCCCTTGCGCATATTTGACACTTAACTTTTCAGTTGGTTCAATTTGGTTAGTAGTTGGTTGGTACGTGTGTTTTTTTTTATGTTGGTTGTATAAGATTTAGTTGGATGTGTTGAATCGAACTAAATTGGATCGTCTTGTAGAAATTTTAGAATTTATAAAAATTGATCGGAAATTTCCAAAAATCTGGATGCTAAAATCCATGGAGGTTGTACAATTTATTCTTTAAATGGAAGAAAGTCGGATAGCCTAACGCCATGAAATTCACTTTGCCAGATATTCGTGTATTCTAGTCGTTGTTCCTTTTTATTGACGTTTTTCGTGATGTAACATCATTGGTTTGGCTATAACTTCTATACTCTATAGTTAATTCAGTTAATGTAGTTTTGTACTGGGCTACCAATGCTGGGGAATTTAACTTTTGTGGTTGTGCCCCGTATATAGTGCATTTAAAAAATTTTGAAATTAAATTACGAAATTCGGTGAATGGTTGTGTCGCGAAAACAACAACTCGGCGAAAGTTTCACCAACTTTTACCACCATCAATGGAGTTTATGACACTACAGTGCCGAGCGTTGGTCTATTTGATGGTCCTTCTTTATTCGGTCGGTATTCCAGCAAAGCGAACAGGAGGAACGAATATCAGAAAAATATAACGTTGAGGCGTTCACAAAGTCAAACGGCAATCCTTTCCGCAGAATCCGACGGCTCCCGCATTCTCTTCAAAGTATCTTCTCAGCTGTATAATTCTTAATAAGTTCATTGATTGATGTAAAATGCTGATCAATATTTGGATAAACTCGTTAGAATACGGGGTACGTCCGCTGGGCTGGGAAATAAAATTGTCTGTTTTAATTTTACCACCTCTGAGATTGTTCTGCTACCTTTGCAGACATAAGAATACTATTGCGCTAAGATGCCCAATATGTTCGGGAGACCAGAAGGGTGGTCTGTAAAGGTCTGAAATTCGGAGAGCTATATATCAATTAGAGACTAAGGCCATGCAGATATTGAAACGAAACCGATCACCTGGGGTGGACTGCATTAATTCGGAGCTCTTGATATTTGGAGGGGATACTTTGTGGAACTGTCTTTTCGACCTTATTTGATTAGTGTGACGAACCGAAGTTATGCCTAACGAATGCAAAGTGGCCGCGATATGCCCCATCGTCAAGAAGGGAAACCGCTTGAAGTGCAATTAGGTGCAGTTGGACTCCAGATCAATTAGTCAAAAACGAAATACTTGAGCTCTGGTTATAGGGACAATGGCACACCAGATTTTAGTAGTGACCACTACACGTTTGAGGGATTGAAGAGGTTCAAATATTTGGGTTCTCTTATCCCTCACGACAACAGTATGGGTGAGGATATTAAAATGCGGTTGGCAGCTAGCGGTTGTGCCTTGTATCCTCTAAGGCCACTGCTAAAATCTAAACACTTATCAAATGCCGTGAAGCTGAAGCTTTACAAAGCATTGATCAGGCCGAAAGTTGGGCGCTAACGAATGAGCACGAGAGATGGCTCCTAACATTTGAAAGAAGAATTATGCGTGTGATTTACGGCCCAAAACGCAAAGTAGATGGTACATACCGAGCCCTGTATAATATCGAGATCAGCGATTTGATGAAGATCCCCGATATTGTACATGAAATAAGATCGCAGCGAGTACGCTGGCTCGGTCACGTTCTGCGTGCTGATCCGGAATGAATTGTGCAACGATCTCTGAAAGGAAAGCCACCATATGGTAGGCACAGAGGTCGTTGCAGGCGACGATGGCTCCACGGTGTAGAGAACGACTTGGCCTCTTCAGATTGTCTTAGACAGTATGAACACCATGCTCAGGATCGAAATCCTAAGACCCAAATAGTTGACTGAGTAAGGGGCCAGTAGTGGCCTTTAAAAAACTGATTATTCGTATTATTATATCAATCAGAGTAAGTAAGGAGGAGGCACCTGTGTAATACCGACGCGGAGCTTGCGAGACGACAGCGGAGTCACAACAATCTTTCAACTCTAACTATAGTTACTATTTTGGTCGCACATGTCTGTTATATTCCACAGTTGGACGAGTTTCAAAGTTGGGCGCGACAACAGATTCCATAAGGCCCTGCGACCTCATCGTCGCACATGCACCTTTAATGCGATTAGACAGCGGACCCAGTGTTGGAGTCGACCAAGTCAGTAAAACAAAGGTATTTTGCCGTATCTCGAGCCACACAGAACCTCGGATGCTGTTCTTAGGGGTCATCGGGGAGTCACAATGTTCCTGGTGCTCTCAAACTTCATTCAAACTATAATTTTTTGATATTTTGAGAGAATTGTATTAAAACTAAATTTATGCATATCAAGTTTGAATATGGAATTAGAAAATGTTGTTTTGTGAAAAACCAGTTATATTCTAGATATATGTGAATTAACCCCTATACAGTAAATATTTGAAATGTAACTATCCATTTGTCACAAATTAAATATATTGCATAAATGATATAGATCCCCTGATTCCTCGGTCCGCTCTCTATATCAAAAATTGAATTAAATCAAACTTAATCTAACTTAAAAACAATTAATTTAATTCAATTTTATTTCATTTAATTTTCATCTATCCAAACCACAATATAGTTTTTCATTCGATTTTCTGTTTAAATTTTTTTTTATTTTTACCAACCCTCTAATTCGCATTTTTGTCGTCAAAACTAAGAATTAAAATTGGATAATAAAAAAATACAAAAAAAATGGATAATTACAATAGATTTGAATCAATTCAGTCTTTTGATGAATAAAAAAAAATTGAATAAAAGAAAATTTGAGCAGAAAAAAAAACAAAACTAGGATTAAATGAAATTACAGATGTGAACCCAGCGTCGCTTCATATATAGAACGTATAAGAATGTATGTATTTGACACCCCAATGAATCATCAAGCGTTGATTGTGATTGATTTTCGCGCGCGGTTCATTCGGGTGTTTGCGACACACTTTTTATATGCATCCAGGTGATATATTGCGTGTAATACACATGCCTTTCATGAAATCGATGAATAAAAATTCCACACCATCACAAATCTTGGCACAAGTATATAAAGGTAAACTGACTCAGACCATGGTTCTGGAAGTTCCAAAGAAAACTTAAAACTCTTCACCAAAAATGTTTCGAACCGTAAAAAGAATACTACATTAAACGTGTACCCTTTATATTGGCCATCTGTATTCGCATTTAAATCTCGTATACGTCTTAAGAAATGCAACAACAACAAAATATAAGAAAATTGTGTAAATAATCAATAAACAATTTTCGTTGCTTTTCACTTTCAATATTTTTTGTGTTTTCCTTGTGTAAACACTAATACAAAAAAATTAAATCCTTTTTCCATAGATACAGCACAAAAAAAAATCAATACAAAAGAAAATTTTATTTTTCCGTAAATCTAAAATAACAGCAACACAACAAATCAAATAAAGTAACAAGATTTATGCGGCGGTGCATGAAAGAAGATTCACTCACATCATCATCATCGTCACTCCAAATTCCGTTGGTTATATAAAAATTGTTTGGTTTTCTTTTGGGAGTTTATACTTATGGCGGATAATAATAGACAACAAAAAAAAAAAAAAATCGGATCGGATCGAATGGGTTTTACGGAAAAATAGGAAGAAATTAAAACCTAAGATTTGCGGTGTTCCATATACCAAACAATAAACCGCTCATACACAATAGAGGGGATCGAAATAATGAAATTGGCTGTGCAGAAAAGGAATTATAAATTAAGTTTGATTAGAATTTGAAAGAAAGGATTTTAGCCTCTCAATTAGTATACTTTTCTTATATACTACAACAGTTTCAATATACAGGATTAAGGCAATGGAATTATGTTTGATTAGAATTCCAATCAATTTGAGATGAATAAAATTTACCAAATAAATAATATCGTTAAACTTTTAATTTATGATTTTAATAAAATTTGATCAGACACAAACCATGAATTTGATAATACTTTGATCAGAGTTTGAATAATATGTGTGCATAATTAAGTATCTGTAGTGAATTGAATGTACAACTAATAGGTACAATTTCTTTCAAATTTCAATCAAAATAGCATTGAGTTGAATTTGACAGTAGTTTGAACTGAATTTGAAATACACATTTATTTTATAATCCTAATCTATATACAGGTTAGATTAGAGTTAAATTTAAAGGCTTAATTCTTTTGAAGTTCTCATCAAATACGAATACTTTTAAACATATGTATTTGAATGAAATTTGAAAGTTACATTTATATTAATTTCAAATTTTCTTGAAAATGTTTAAATTTTAGATTCAATTCGTCTGGTTATTTGCATTTCAACTTCCATAAAGGCAAACGCAAAGTTAAATCAAATGTGAAAATTTAAGTTAAATTCGAGTTTGACAGTAGTTTGAACTGAATTTGAAATACACATTTACTTTCTAATCTGCATATAGGTAAGATTAGAGTTACATTTAAAGGGTTAATTCTTTTGATTATTATAAATAGTTTTAAAGGCCATTACTGGCCCCTTACTGAATCAACAATTTGGCTCCAGCAGTTTCGATCCCGAGCATGGTCTTCATACTGTCTAAGACAATCTGAACCAAGTCGTTCTCTACACCGTGGAGCCATCGTCGCCTGCAACGACCTCTGCGCCTACCATATGGTGGGTCTCCTTTCAGAGATCGCTGCACAATTCGTTCCGGATCAGCACGCAGATCGTGCCCGAGCCAGCGTACTCGCTGAGATCTTACTTCATGTACAATATCGGGGATCTTCATCAGATCTCTGATTTGGACATTGTACAGAGCTCGGTAGGTACCATCTATTTCGCGTTTTGGTCCGTAAATCACACGCATGACTCTTCTCTCAAATGTTAGGAGCCACAAATGTTTAGATTTTAGCAGTGGCCTTAGAGGATACAAAGAACGACTGCCAACTGCCAGCCGCACTTTAATATCCTCACCCACACTGTTATCGTGAGTGATAAGAGAACCCAAATATTTGAACCTTCTCACTCTTTCAAACGTGTGGTGACCACTACTAAAATCTGGTGTGCCATTGTGCCATTCTTTTGATATTTTGAATGAAATTTGAAAGTATTATTTTATTTGCAAACTTTTTCATAAATTATGAAAGATTTAGTTAAGTTGAACAAACTAGCTAGGTACGGTACAACTCAAAAACTGCAACCCGAAAAGGCAAGCCTAAGGAGGCCTAATACAGCGCTCAAATTAGCCCTTAAAAAAGAAGCATTAGCCTCAGTGAAAGAAAGTCTGTCCAAAAGCCCAAAGTTGGACTTTAAACACCAATACTCTAATCTCCCTACGTAGACGTAACTTAAGATCGTGGGGATACTGAATAGACAAGAGTATATGGTGGACCACTTGAGTCAACCTCATTTCTAAGGTCAAATAAGGTGAATTTTGCTGACGATAGAAAAACAAAACACGCGTCTAAGTCTACGATCATACAATATAATCAAGGTCAAGAGATAAGAAACCAATTAAGGTCAACATAATGAGGGGTCAACAAGGTTACCTTATTTGACCTTAGAAATGAGGTCGGCTCAAGTGGCCCACCATTTACTGACGAGGAGGAGGAAGAGACTTTAGTTCACTTCCTATGATAAAGAAAAATTCGCCTATTTTTACATTTATAAATCAATAAATCAAAAAACAAAAATTTAATGAACATCAGATTTTCCACAATTTTCCAAACACAAAAATCCCATACACATATTTTGTAATTAAATAACAAAATTGCAATTTGTAATAATGTATTTATGATTGTTCATTTTACGTTTTGTATTATTGTCCGAAAATTGATTTTCCAAGGGTATTTTTCATTTTTTACTCGCTCTCCCGGTAAACATATAATCGCATGTTATTTCATTTACAATAATTATGAAAATCCTGATCGATTAGTTTATATATAAATAATATATGTAGCAAGCAAAAACAAAATTTTTTTAATCCTTAAGAACCTGAATGGAAGAGGCAACCGACAGTAGGATGGAAAAGGGGGGGGGGGGGGAGAATTATATAACAGACCATATACATATGCAGAAATATGTATTGATTTTGTCGAATTACATAATGGAAAATGCATTTTCCATAATAAATTAATAAACAATATAATTTTAAATAATTTAAATATGCGGATTTTCCCCATTATATATTTCTTGTTTAATATTCTTACCTCGTTTATGTAAATCGTCCCGGATTATTTGCCCACTTAAATTTGTTGTTGGTGTTGCTGCTAACGATAAATGGGCCGGTGTAGCACCGCCATACCATGCCCATCCACTTGATTGTCCATTAAACATTCGAAGCTTATCGTAGACGGATTCGTTTTGTTGTTGAGCCTGTTGCTCTTTTTGTGATGCTAGATTTCGTAGTACTCGATTTATTGATGAAACCTAGAAAGTAAAATCATATATAGTTATATTTTCCACAAAAAATATTTAGTTTCTACAAAACTAAAACAAAATTATCAATGTGCTGAGAGTAATAAATCGGCTCAACCGGCCGAAATTTGTCTGGTAATTTTCGAGATATTTGTGGTAAGAAAACCTTAGTTCTTCTTTAATCGTTCCGTTAAATAATACTTGTAGACGAGATGTGGGAACTATAGAATGAACGGGATGGTTGTAAGGAACTACTTAGTCTATTGTTTGACTCATTATGATGAAACTCTACATATTTAATGCCAACGGAATTATAAAATCATTTTTGGATACATCAGATGAAATAATTCGTGAACTTCGTGCACCGAAATCGTTATAACTGCTAATTCAAATCTCAAGGACAAATGTGTAGTCTGTATAGACAGCTACATCCTTAGTTTAGATGTCCAGTATTTAAAAATAAGAATTTTGGCCTCTCTGTTGTTCGTGGCGATGATAAAAACACGTAACAGAACTCCAGCTATTTTGAGCATTATTGCGAAGTCAGTCTTAATCCATATACATACATATACACGGACTAGCATCAAAATCGGCTGGGAAAACCACAACCAAACTCAATATAACCATTTATTCGTGTATTGACACATATTTTAACTTAAACGTAATGTGGATGTGTCGCCGAAATTCGTCAGATACCGTCAGTTGACAAATTAAGTTTTGAGAAATGGAAGAGGTACGAAGCCAGATCCATTCAATCTCAAGAATCCATATGAGGTATACTACTGACAAACAACTACAAGTGATACAAATGGGCGATTTGTTGTGAGCGATGTCCTTCCAATAGGTTCAACAATTCAGACAGACTTTTCAATCATTATATGAAAACTTGTAATTGCCCAAGTGGCAGATATAGAAAAAAATTTCTCCAAATTCTCGTAAACCCTTACGATACTAATTTTCAGCTAATTCTCCTTTAAACTTCAGCCAAAGATTTGAAACGATTATAGTCAAAGCTTTGAATGGAAATCCAATTCGCTTGAATTTTTGAGTTGATTTTCACAGACCGAATTTGAGGACATTTAACATGAGCTGTCAATCAAAACATTGGGATTAATATGGAATGCGGAATACGAAGAGTAAACATATTTATCGAGATCAATAAAGGTGGATGATACACGCTTAGAAAAAACATCAAAATATCTCAACGTTCTAGCAACAGCCAATAGGGAAGTACATGGCCTCATTCTCAGTCTTTGTATTAAGATTTGGTCGAGCATTGAAACCCACAACTACTCGATCACTCCGTTCGTAATACTGTGTAATGTTCAAGCCAGATCTTTCATCGATGAATTAGCAAGTCGTAGCAAGAGCTATCCACAACCAGCAACCAATCAATTAAGATTACTTAATACGTTTTTCAGATGCGAACGGATTACTACGAGTATAGGCGGACGATTTAAAAAGTTATCGTTACCATTTTGAAACACCCAGTCATCCTTACCATATGTATGCTGGTAACTATACTTGACTTTGAGCATTATTCGAAATAAGTATGCTAGAGAAATTCAGAAATTTTCTTTTATTGAAGCAATTTCCATTTCTAAATAGAAACACGAGTACTAATCAGTCGAACTCTTAAGTAACTGCTTCGTAGTTTTGGGGACTTCGAAATTTTATTTGTTTATAATACGATTATTGGAAACCTAGAAAATCCAGTTTTTCTGGATTTGAAATTTTAAGTAACTTCTTGCAACTTTCCAAGATCTTCAGTACCCAGGTCTCATCGGGACCCTGCAAGGCTCTGTAATAATTAATTCTGTATCACGTTAATATCTAGCAGCCTTTCCCAGATGCCAACCGTTCATTTCCTCCGTTCATCTAAGAAAAATATATTTATAAGAACTAGCACTGATGCAAGACCAATTTTCGTGTGTTTTACTATGTGGGCCCTTGGAAAATTTAGCTAAGATTTGGTGTAGAGAATTTTTTTTTAATAATTACATATTGAAGAATTATAGTAAATCGAAAATTATTTCGATGCCAAATTTTAGTCGACATTGCAAGCCCGCACATAGTAATATACACAACAAACTATCTAGCACTGATGCATGATAATTTTCCGTGTATTTTACTAAGCGAGTGCTTGAAAAGATCGGCTAAAAGTTACTATCGAGCTTTAAGATGTCGAAATGAGTTAAACTGTGGTTTTAATTCACATACATGCTATTTAAACAAAATGGTTACCATTAACATAATTTTAATTAGTTCAAACATTTTAATCCCTCTCTCCTTAAACAGACCCCTAAATATATAAATTTGTTTATACTCGTATATAAAACCCGACCCTTCATCACATTTAACAAAAAAAAAATATTAAATATTAAATTATGATTTTGTGGTTTTGGTTAAACACATTCAGGTGTGTTTTCTAAGGGATTGAATCATCCTTTCATTTGGATTGGATAACTGTATATAAATAGTGTGCGTATATCGAAAACTATCTGCCGATCAAATTAAAATAAAAAAAATGTAAATAAATAGTGTGTGTGTGTATAGAGGGATTAAAATTTCGGGGTCCCTTATACCATATATAAACTCGTCTATATTATCCCATCTATGTACATCTCGGCAAAATTTTTTTTTCTTTTGTTCTGTGCCATTCATGAATAAAATTGTATCTCTTAAGTTTGTATTTTTTGTTTGTTTCATTATATATATACACATTTATATACAAAAAGGGATGTTACAAAATACCGTTGTTGTTTTCATAAAACTACTAAAAAGGGACATATGTAGTTTTCTATATACAGATAATACGTACATTATAGATTTGATCTTAATCAAAAATTATACAATGTTTATATATTTTTATGGTCAATAATCATTTGAATGGTATCAGATGAGAAAATTTAGATTATGGTCGTCATATGTGGAAAAAAACATTTCAACTTGATTCAAATTTGATTCAAATTTCATTTAAACTTACCTCAAAACGCTTTCCATTTAACCATTAATACGAATTTAGACGATTAATTACAATTTTGTACAAGTCCAGTTTTGTAGTTCGTTCAAACTTTTACTAGAAAACTAGATTAATATTTTAATCACGACGCCTGAAGAAATTTTATAAATTTCATTCAAACTTGAGTCAAACTTAAATCAAATTTTGCTCATATCGATTTCCGATTAAATTAAATTTTTGTACAAAATCCATAATCATCAGTGCGTATGAACTGTTTGGATTTTATTTCTCAACAATCCACCGAGTTCGGGGGTTCAACAGTTCGGAAGCCCAATTTAATTTTTGTAATTTTAATGCTTCTTGCAAATTTTTTATTGTAAAATCCTTTACAGCCAACTCAGAAGTACACCTTTAATGACGTTTTGGGGACCAACATTTGGGCACTTAGTATGGCCTTGGACTTGTCAAGTCATCTTGTTGAATTTTATAGGTTCCAACAAGTTATGCAGTCCAAAAATAACTTTAAGTTTAGGGGCGACGCCTGAAGAAATCTTTTAAATTTCATTCAAACTTGTCTCAAAATTCAATCAAATTTAAATAAAATAAATAATAAAAAATCCTTTACAGCCAAATCAGAAGTACGCCTTTAATGGCCTTTTGGGGACCAAAATTTGGGAATTAAGTATACCCTTGTACTTATCAAGTCACCTCGTTGAAGTTTATGGATTCCAACAAGTTTCTCAAAAATAACTTTAAGTGAAGAAATCTTTTAAATTTCATTCAAACTTGGGTCAAGCTTGAATTAAATTTAACTCAAATAAAAAATAAAAAAGTCTTTACAGTCAAATCAGAAGTACGCCTTTAATGGCCTTTTGGGGACCAAAATTTGGGAATTAAGTATGTCGTTGAACTTATCAAGTCATCTCGTTGAAGTTTATGAATTCCAACAAGTTTTGCAGTCCACAAATAACTTTCAGTTTAGGGACGACGCCTGAAAAAATCTGGTAAATTTCATTCAAACTTCAATCAAATTTAATTTAAATTTTGTACAGAATCCAAAATAATCAGTGCTTATATGAACTCGAATTCAGAATGGTTAATAATTTCGAAATTTAGTCTCATACACATCCTTAGGATACTCGAGTTTGAATTTTATTTCTCCAGAATCCACCAAGTTCGGGGGTTCAATATTTAGGAAGCCCAACTTATCGACTATAAAAAAGCTATTGAACACTATTGAAAAAACTTTTGTTGACCTTTCGGGAACTTAAATTTAGGCATCAGTATATGCCCTTTAACTTATTAAGTCTTTAATTTGGGGCTGAAATTCAGTAAATATATCCCGGGTCCGAATCCGATTACAAACCCTAAACATGATTTTTGTTTCGCATTTCATTTTTATTTATTTAGAACAATAATTTGAAAAGTGCTTTAAAGTTATAGATTCTGAGCCGGTACGAAAGGGTATATTCAATGTGTTTACTCTGTTATATAAATATATAGGCGTGGTTGGAAATAAATTTTATACAGCGGGCTGCAAGTTGGCTAATCAAATGTGATTTTATAACCTATACAACACACACACACACACACACACACACACACACACACACACACACACACACACACACACACACACACACACACACACACACACACACACACACACACACACACACACACACACACACACACACAGGCCGAGGAGTGGGGTAGCAAATATACTAACATTAGAGGCAACACATTGTTAGAGGCGTTTTCCCAACTGGACGTCATTCTAGTGAACAGAGGCAACACCAGCACCTTTCGTAAGAATGGTCACCAATCCGTGATCGACATTACTTTTACAAGTAGTCAACTAGCAAGGGAAATTAAATGGCATGTCAGTGAACGATACACTCATAGTGATCACCAAGCGGTGTTTTTTGAAGTAGGATCTCAGAGCAAGGCAAAATTGAAGCCAATGACCTGGAAAAGAAGAGGCTGGGTGCCCGATGCTCTGGACGAAGAACTCTTTCGGGAATTGGTCCAAGACATTAGTATACCAGCAAGCACAGCCGAAGACAAAGTCAACCACGTGGCCAGGAAACTCTACAGGGCATGTGACGCATCTATGCCAAAAAGGACAGCAAACCATAGAAGGAAACCAGCCTACTGGTGGAACGAGGACATTAAGGAACTAAGGGCTAAATGTCACAAGGCCAGAAGAAGAAGTCAAAGATCTGCCAGATGCCCCGAATATGAGGAGCTAAATCGAGAGTACATAAGGCTGAGGAAACTGCTTCGTGATGAAATAAGGAGAAGCAAGAGGGAGAGTTTCAAACAACTGTGTGACGCGGCAGACGCAAGCCCATGGGGCAGCGCTTACAGAGTGGTCATGTCCAGAATAAAAGGCCAAAGAACCCCTCAAGAAAGGTGTCCAGAGATGCTGCAAAAGATCGTCAAGACTCTTTTCCCGCAGCACCTTCCAAAACCTGGTAATCGAGAGGATGATCACACGAATGAATATATGGAGAATATACCGGAAGTGACGGTAGAAGAGACATTGAACGCGTGCGGCCAAGTGGGTGTAAACAAGGCCCCTGGTCCAGATCTAGTACCCAACAAAGCGCTCAAAGTGGCTATACGAAGTAACCCTAACCTCTTCGTCAATATAGCGCAGTCCTGCCTAGAGGAAGGAGTGTTTCCCAGGATATGGAAAAGGCAGAGATTGGTACTCTTGCCAAAAGCAGGAAAACCACCAGGTGAACCATCCTCTTATCGTCCAATCTGCCTGCTCGATACAAGGGGGAAAATACTGGAGCGCATTATTCAGAATAGGTTGCTCCCGATTACAGAAGGAGATGGCGGTCTCTCGTCTCAACAATTCGGATTTCGCAAGGCACGATCCACATTGGATGCTATTAATGCAGTGGTATCTAAGGCCAAAGAGCCTTACAGGGAAAAAGATGGAAAGGAGGAACTAAACAGTACTGTGCGGTTGCCACACTCGACGTTAAAAACGCATTCAACACAGCTAACTGGGCCCATATTTTGGATTCCCTACGAAAGTTGAATGTTCTGGCCTACCTCTTGAAGATACTAGATAGCTACTTCGAAGATAGAGTGTTAGAGTACGACACTGAGGATGGTCCCATGGAATACAACATAACAGCTGGAGTTCCACAAGGTTCCGTTCTGGGGCCAATCTTGTGGAACATTATGTATGATAACGTACTAAAGCTACGAATCCCAGATGAAGCAGAAGTGATAGGGTTTGCCGATGACATCGCGATAGTGGTGTCTGCAAAGCACCTGGATGAAATTGAGATGATCACTAACGAGGCGATTGCAATAGTGAGGGACTGGCTGGAATCCGTTGGCCTGGAACTGGCGGAGCACAAAACAGAAGCAGTGCTGCTTAGTAGCCGTAAAAAACGGGAAACGGTGTCGTTTAAGGTTGGGAACCACGTCATAAAGTCCAAAGAAGCGGTAAAATATTTGGGAATTATGCTTGATGACAGATTAAACTTCAAGAGTCACATAGATTATACGTGCGGAAAGGCATCGAGGGTGTACTCGGCGCTCTCCGATATGCTACCAAATGTTGGTGGCCCAAGAAGCAGTAGACGTCTTCTTCTGTCCAGAGTGGTAAGCTCAGTGCTACTGTACGGGGCTCCGATCTGGTTAGAGGCACTGGAGGTAAAATGCTACAGGAGACGGCTGGCACAAGTCTATAGGCTAAGCACCCTTAGGGTCATCAGTGCATATAGAACCACCTCAGAAGAAGCAGCATGCGTCATAGCCGGAATGATACCGATTGATATCATGGCGAACGAGGCGAAAAGAATATATGAGGCTAAGAAACACAGTTCTACAGTCGGTCAGGCTATCCAAACGAAAGAAAGAGCCAAATCCGTGCAATATTGGCAGGAACGTTGGGATAATGCGACGAAAGGACGTTGGACACACAGATTGATTCCGAATATCAAACCCTGGATGAATCGCAAACACGGAGAGATGAATTACCATTTAACCCAATTCCTAACAGGACACGGTGGGTACCGAAGCTATCTGCATCGCTTTGGGCATGATGACACTCGTCTCTGTCCAACGTGCAATAAAGTAGAAAACCCGGAACACGTATTATTCGAGTGTCCGCGATTTGAGACTGAGAGAATGGACCTGTGTATTACCATAAACACAAACTTAGGTCCGGACAACATAGTGGATGAAATGCTGAAATCACAGCAAATATGGGATGCCTGCTGCGCTACCATAACTAAGGTGCAAGAGGAGCTAAGGCGATTAGAAGCGGCTAGAAACGTGTGAGTAGAAATACTAATACCGCACCCCGAAGTAATACTTTGCGGTGGTCCCGGGGGGAATAACGGTCCGGCGAGAGGAGGCGGTTTTAGTGGGTAAAAATCCCACACGGCGGTAAGTACGCTTATCGTGTCTTTTGAAGATTTCCCCTCCTCGAAAAAAGAAGGAAAAAAAAAAAAAAAAAAAACACACACACACACACACACACACAACCGACGAATGGGATATGATGCGTTTATATCTGGTACTTTCACTACTAGACGCAGCCTCTCCATCCCTACTCCGCTTGGCTACGTCCACGTTCGTGTCGGTGGTAACTCGGTTCTAGGAATCTAGGCCGAGGCAGAAGTCAAAGGGGGGTCACATAGGTCACTTGCAAATGAT
Source organism: Tipula unca (assembly GCA_951394425.1). Taxonomy (NCBI): domain Eukaryota; kingdom Metazoa; phylum Arthropoda; class Insecta; order Diptera; family Tipulidae; genus Tipula; species Tipula unca. The sequence goes on along the minus strand of OX596383.1, from coordinate 16,617,623 downwards.
GCGCTTAAGAGTTATGTGACTTAAATCCTGGAGCGTCTGTCTCACATTGAGCGGCTTCCAGGTCAGCGACGGTACCCCAGGAGGGGCGGCTGTGTACCTACTTGGCAGAAAGTATAAAATGCTAGGGGCGGCACCTCGAAAAATAATCCATCATGAGTTTAGTTAAGGAGAGTTTGGTTACGGTGCAGGGAGTAGGAAACCCAGTACCGCCTGGAGGGAGTGAGCAAGCAGGCTCCCAACAGTCGAGATCCAGCGACAGCAATGTTACAACGGTGGCGACCTTGGCCGATGTAACAGATATTTCGACAAGCGAAGAGAGAGGAAGCACTACATCCGTGCATGGGAATAGAACCCCTGGTAACCCGTTTGGTAAGAGTGCGTTAGTGCAGAGGTCCCCTAAGAAGGGAGCGATGACTAGTACATTGGAGAGATGTTTTTCATCGCCTTCTTTGGGGAGTTATAAGGAGGAAACCCAAGAAATAAGGCTAGTCAGGCTTGGGAAAAAAATTGAGGAACTGGCGGAGTTCGTAAGACCTCGAAATAACGTTCATAGCGAGATTAAAAAGATGATAAGCACCATTAGCACGCTTTATGGCTCAGCTATAGGTAATAAGATGAGTGTTTCGGAAAAGCAGTGCCAAACTTCACCGATCAATAATGACGGGAAGGAGAATTTAGGTCGTCAACGAACTGTGAGCAGGAAAGAGGAAGCGACTAACGAAGATATACCACTTGCAGAGCCCAGTAAGAGGAAGTTGTCCACGCCACCTAAGAGTGAAGAAATAAGGCAAAGTAAGAGAAGGAATACTAAGGCTGCTCCGCAAGGTCCTTCGCAACCATTTCGAATGTCGGAGACTCTTATGAATGAGGAGGACGGAAATAAGAAGCAAAAGACCCCAGCATCGATTTCGGATAATGGAAATAGAGACACTACGAGCTCAAATCAATTGGAGGATGCGACAGTTGGCTCAGAACAAGAATGGCAGAAAGTGAATGGGAAAAGAACGCCAAAAAGACGATTACGTCCGCAAAGGAAACGGGCTCACCCGGATGCTCTGCTAATAAAGAAGAGTGATGAAATTTCATTTGCCGATCTGCTGCGGAAAGTTAAGGTGGACCCGACGCTAAATACTCTGGGTGAAAGGGTATCAAACATACGTCAAACTTATAGTGGAGACCTACTGTTGGAGCTACAAACTACAGGAGACCTGCCGAAGACCGCAATATTTCGAGAGCAAATAGCGAAAGCGATCGGGGGCAATGCGGCGGTTAAAACTTTGACCCAGGAGGCGTTACTGGTGATCAAAGACATGGACGAGGTTACCACGTCTGAAGAGGTGATGGAGGCTCTAGAAGCACAGTTTGAAGGGGTGAAAGGTGTCTGTATTGTTAAGTCACTCACAAAGGCCTACCGTGGAACGCAGACAGCGGTAGTTAGTATCCCTAACACTATGGTTGGGCAAGTGCTAGAAGTGGGTAAAGTAAGAATCGGCTGGGTGTCTTGCCGAATCCGGGAAAAAATAGATCTGACTAGATGCTTTAAATGCCACGGTTATGGGCATCGTTCATGGAACTGTAGAAGCGAAGCGGACAGATCAAAGCTCTGCAGGAGATGTGGTGAAGAAGGGCACTTTGCTAAGACATGCCAAAAAGAGTCAAAATGCATGCTATGCGACGAAACGGTCAAAGGCTGTAGCAAACATGTAACTGGTAGTGGTAGATGTCCGGTATACCAGAAAGCGCTGCAAAAAGAGCGTGGTAAATGAAAGTCATCCAAGTCAATCTGAACCACTGTGAGGCTGCGCAGGACCTCCTGCAGCAATCCATACAGGAAGTGAAAGCGGACATTGTAATTGTATGTGAGCAATATAGGAACCTTGATAGACGGTGTTGGGCTTCAGATAGATCGAATCGAGCTCCTGTATGGGGTTGTGGTACCTACCCCCTACAGGAAGTTGGTGTGAGTTCTGTACCCGGGTTTGTTAGAGCCAAAGTGAACGGCGTTCATATTTATAGTTGCTACCCACCTCCTAGTGCATCGATTGAAGAATTTAAAACATTTCTCGATCAATTAACGGATGATGCACGGAGCCACAACCCAGTGCTCATAGCCGGGGATTTTAATGCATGGTCCGTAGAGTGGGGAAGTATAGAAACCAGTAGCAGAGGAATCGCATTGCATGAAGCCTTCGCATCATTGCCGGTTGTATTAATGAATACAGGAAATACACCTACTTTCTGTAGAGGAAATGCAACCTCGATAGTTGATCTGACGTTTGTGAGCGATTGTCTTGCCGATAGAGTAGTAGCGTGGAAAGTGAGCGATCTATATACGCATAGTGATCATCAAGCTATTGTGTATGAACTGGCGGATAGTAAACCCCAAAGTGCTATAGTTAGACACAGGAAGAGAATAGGATGGAAGTCCGCAGCGTTCGATGAGAACATTTTCCATCTAATGATGAGATCTAAGGATCTTACTCTATCTGGTACCGCAAGTAACAAAGCCGTCCAGCTTATGAGGCATGTTACAAGAGCCTGTGATGCAGCAATGCCAAGAAGGATGGTGGATAATCGTAGAAAACCAGTCTTCTGGTGGAACGACGAGATTTCTGAATTACGTAAAAGATGCCTGCACACAAGAAGGCGATACCAGCGTACTAGACACGTCGAAACCTCTCCCCTTCGACAACAATATTGTAAAGCTCGATCGGAGCTTAAGCATGCCATTAAAGAAAGTAAGCGTAAATGCTTTCGCGAACTGTGCGAGGAGGTCGACCGCGACCCCTGGGGTAGACCTTACCGATTGGTAATGAAAAAACTCAGAAACAATTACGCCACTGCTCCCACATGCCCGGCAATGCTGTCTGACATAGTGAGTCACCTGTTTCCGCAGCAACCCGATTGTGTGTTAGAGGTATTAGGCAACGAGGAGGATGATATACCACCAGTTACTGAGGAGGAGGTTCTGAAGGCATGTGGCAAAGTGGGTAACAATAAAGCTCCTGGCCCATAACATTCCGAATATTGCATTCAAGTCGGCGGTTAAAGCATACCCAAACTTATTCACGGAAGTATATACTGCATGCTTAGTTGAGGGGGTGTTCCCTAGTAAATGGAAGGAACAGAGACTAGTATTGTTGCCAAAAGGAGACAAACCACCCGGTGAGCCATCATCCTGGCGTCCCGTCTGTCTGTTGGATACGGCAGGCAAAACCCTAGAGAGAGTTGTATGTGACCGGTTACAAGAGGCTATAGTTAGAGCAGGACACCTGGCAGAGCAGCAGTATGGCTTTCGAAAGGCGCGCTCAACAGTGGATGCGATTAAAGTGATTGCAGATACGGCACACCACGCGATATCCGGTTCTCGATGGCTACGTGGTAGTAAAAAATACTGTGCCATAGTTACATTGGACGTGAAAAACGCATTCAACACGGCGAATTGGAGCTGCATATTTAACGCACTGACGCGGATGAACGTACCGAGGTACCTGCTGAGGCTAGTTTCCAGCTACTTTAGCGAGAGGGTCTTGATGTATGATACGGAAGAAGGAAAGAAAACATACGAGGTTACAGGTGGAGTTCCTCAAGGTTCAGTGTTAGGTCCTACACTCTGGAATGTGATGTACGATGGTGTACTTCGGCTGCCCATACCAAAGGATGCGCGGGTGATTGGATTTGCGGACGATATCGCGATTGTAGTTGTCGCAAAACACAGAGAGGAGGTTGTGGACATCTGTAATAGTACGGGCAGACTTATTCAACAGTGGTTAACATCTGCTGGGCTGCAACTAGCAGAACATAAAACAGAAGCTGTCCTTATTACTAGCCGGAAAGTAATGGAGAACGTAACCTTAGAGATTGGAGCCCACCAAATTGTTAGTCAGCCATCCATCAGATACCTAGGAGTAATGATCGATGCCAGATTGTCATATAAGACACATCTCATTACCACCAGCGAGCGAGCAAGAAGAGTTAATGCGGCACTAGCACGAATAATGCCGAATACAAGAGGGGCGCGGATGAGCAGCAGAGTTCTGCTCGCCAACGTCGTTACATCTATAATGATGTATGGGGCACCAATCTGGGTCAACTCGTTGGAGAAAAATACTTATAGACAAAGAGTAGCAACAGTTCAGAGGTTAAGTGCTCTGAGAGTATTGTGCGCATTTCGGACGATGTCAGAAGATGCTGCTTGTGTTCTTGCGGGAATGCCCCCAATAGATCTACTTGCAAAGGAGCGCCAAACCACTTACCTGCGTCGTGGTCAAGGAACAAAAGCGGAGAACCACCGATTAGCACGTGCTGAGACGATCACTGTATGGCAGAGAAGATGGAGTGAGTCGACGAATGGTAGATGGACCCATCGCCTGATCCCCTACATCGAGGCGTGGCTAAACAGGCGACACGGTGAAGTGGATTACCATTTGACGCAGTTTCTGACGGGTCATGGTTGCTTTAGATCATACCTGTTCAAATTCAAGCACGAAGAGTCACCAGATTGCCCTTTATGCATCGGAGTAACGGAGAATGTAGAGCACGTATTATTCGAGTGTCCACGATTTGCTGAGGAGAGAAAGAGTATCTGTGTACGTGGGGTCGAACGCCGGAAAATATAGTGGAGTTTATGCTGGCATCTCAAGATGGGTGGAACGCCGTAAGCGGAAGTGTCTCACGGATAACGAGTGAGTTGAGACGCCTGCCTCGAAAGAAGCAGAAATTCAGTGAGGAGTTAATTCCATCCGAGCAGTGAAAGCTGAGCCTGCCTCGTGAAGTAATACCTAACGGTAGTTCCACGTGGCCGAACGGCATGGTTTATCGGGGGTGGTGGTTTGGTCGGTAAGAATTCGACACTTTCACGTGTTGATATATGGGTTCGAAGCCTATCGAAGGTTCCCCTCCTCCGCCGATAAAAAAAAAAAAAAAAAACACACACACACACACACACACACACAGCACACACACAGATTAACACACACACACACACACACACACAAAGATTGGCTGGGTAGTTTGTAAAGTTAGGGAGCTGATTCAACCAAAAATATGCTATAGGTGTCTAGAGTTTGGTCATATCGCAAAAAACTGCAACAACTGCGATAGATCTAAACTCTGTAGAAGATGTGGCGAAATCGGGCACATGGCGAGGACATGCAAGAAGGATCCAAAGTGCATGCTCTGCACTGGTGAACAAGGGCATATCGCAGGGAGCAGTAGGTGTCCACTATACAGGAGGGAAATCTCAGCCCGCAGATGAAAGTAATACAGATAAATCTTAACCACTGTGAGGCAGCTCAAGATCTCCTTGGGCAAGTTGTAAGAGAACCAAAATCAGACGTGGTCTTAATGTCGGAACCATTCAAAATACCCATAAATAATGTATGGATATCAGACCGGACCGGAAAGGCGGCAATATGGCTTTGCGGAGAATACCCCTTCCAGGAAGCTAAAGTGCGGCAAGAGGACGGATATGCACTGGCAAAGATCAATAATATATATTTCTTTAGTTGCTATGCCCCTCCACGTCTACATCTGTCAGAGTACGAAGCGATGCTTGCTAAAATTGTGGCGGAGGCAAGAGGGCACCATCCAATTGTTATTGCTGGGGACTTCAATGCATGGGCCGAGGAGTGGGGTAGCAAATATACTAACATTAGAGGCAACACATTGTTAGAGGCGTTTTCCCAACTGGACGTCATTCTAGTGAACAGAGGCAACACCAGCACCTTTCGTAAGAATGGTCACCAATCCGTGATCGACATTACTTTTACAAGTAATCAACTAGCAAGGGAAATTAAATGGCATGTCAGTGAACGATACACTCATAGTGATCACCAAGCGGTGTTTTTTGAAGTAGGATCTCAGAGCAAGGCAAAATTGAAGCCAATGACCTGGAAAAGAAGAGGCTGGGTGCCCGATGCTCTGGACGAAGAACTCTTCCGGGAATTGGTCCAAGACATTAGTATACCAGCAAGCACAGCCGAAGACAAAGTCAACCACGTGGCCAGGCAACTCTACAGGGCATGTGACGCATCTATGCCAAAAAGGACAGCAAACCATAGAAGGAAACCAGCCTACTGGTGGAACGAGGACATTAAGGAACTAAGGGCTAAATGTCACAAGACCAGAAGAAGAAGTCAAAGATCTGCCAGATGCCCCGAATATGAGGAGCTAAATCGAGAGTACATAAGGCTGAGGAAACTGCTTCGTGATGAAATAAGGAGAAGCAAGAGGGAGAGTTTCAAACAACTGTGTGACGCGGCAGAAGCAAGCCCATGGGGCAGCGCTTATAGAGGCGAAAAGAATATATGAGGCTAAGAAACACAGTTCTACAGTCGGTCAGGCTATCCAAACGACAGAAAGAGCCAAATACGTGCAAAGTTGGCAGGAACGTTGGGATAATGCGACGAAAGGACGTTGGACACACAGATTGATTCCGAATATCAAACCCTGGATGAATCGCAAACACGGAGAGATGAATTACCATTTAACCCAATTCCTAACAGGACACGGTGGGTACCGAAGCTATCTGCATCGCTTTGGGCATGATGACACTCCTCTCTGTCCAACGTGCAATAAAGTAGAAAACCCGGAACACGTATTATTCGAGTGTCCGCGATTTGAGACTGAGAGAATGGACCTGTGTATTACCATAAACACAAGCTTAGGTCCGGACAACATAGTGGATGAAATGCTGAAATCACAGCAAATATGGGATGCCTGCTGCGCTACCATAACTAAGGTGCAAAAGGAGCTAAGGCGATTAGAAGCGGCTAGAAACGTGTGAGTAGAAATACTAAGACCGCCCCCCGAAGTAATACTTTGCGGTGGTCCCGGGGGGAATAACGGTCCGGCGAGAGGAGGCGGTTTTAGTGGGTAAAAATCCCACACGGCGGTAAGTACGCTTATCGTGTCTTTTGAAGATTTCCCCTCCTCCAAAAAAAACAAAAAAAAAAAACACACACACACACGGCAGTGACGCGGCAGACGCAAGCCCATGGGGCAGCGCTTACAGGGTGGTCATGTCCAGAATAAAAGGCCAAAGAACCCCTCAAGAAAGGTGTCCAGAGAAGCTGCAAAAGATCGTCAAGACTCTTTTCCCGCAGCACCTTCCAAAACCTGGTAATCGAGAGGTTGATCACACGAATGAATATATGGAGAAAATACCGGAAGTGACGGTAGAAGAGACATTGAACGCGTGTGGCCAAGTGGGTGTGAACAAGGCCCCTGGTCCAGATCTAGTACCCAACAAAGCGCTCAAAGTGGCTATGCGAAGTAACCCTAACCTCTTCGTCAATATAGCGCAGTCCTGCCTAGAGGAAGGAGTGTTTCCCAGGATATGGAAAAGGCAGAGATTGGTACTATTGCCAAAAGCAGGAAAACCACCAGGTGAACCATCCTCTTATCGTCCAATCTGCCTGCTCGATACAAGGGGGAAAATACTGGAGCGCATTATTCAGAATAGGTTGCTCCCGATTACAGAAGGAGATGGCGGTCTCTCGTCTCAACAATTCGGATTTCGCAAGGCACGATCCACATTGGATGCCATTAATGCAGTGGTATCTAAGGCCAAAGGAGCCTTACAGGGAAAAAGATGGAAAGGAGGAACTAAACAGTACTGTGCGGTTGCCACACTCGACGTTAAAAACGCATTCAACACAGCTAACTGGGCCCATATTATGGATTCCCTACGAAAGTTGAATGTTCCGGCCTACCTCTTGAAGATACTAGATAGCTACTTCGAGGATAGAGTGTTAGAGTACGACACTGAGGATGGTCCCATGGAATACAACATAACAGCTGGAGTTCCACAAGGTTCCGTTCTGGGGCCAATCTTGTGGAACATTATGTATGACAAAGTACTAAAGCTACGAATCCCAGATGAAGCAGAAGTGATAGGGTTTGCCGATGACATCGCGATAGTGGTGTCTGAAAAGCACCTCGATGAAATTGAGATGATCACTAACGAGGCGATTGCAATAGTGTGGGACTGGCTGAAATCCGTTGGCCTGGAACTGGCGGAGCAAAAAACAGAAGCAGTGCTGATTAGTAGCCGTAAAAAACGGGAAACGGTATCGTTTAAGGTTGGGAACCACGTCATAAAGTCCAAAGAAGCGGTAAAATATTTGGGAATTATGCTTGATGACAGATTAAGCTTCAAGAGTCACATAGATTATACGTGCGGAAAAGCATCGAGGGTGTACTCGGCGCTCTCCAATATGCTACCAAATGTTGGTGGCCCAAGAAGCAGTAGACGTCTTCTTCTGTCCAGAGTGGTAAGCTCAGTGCTACTGTACGGGGCTCCGATTTGGTCAGAGGCACTGGAGGTAAAATGCAACAGGAGACGGCTGGCACAAGTCTATAGGCTAAGCACCCTTAGGGTCATCAGTGCATATAGAACCACCTCAGAAGAAGCAGCCTGCGTCATAGCCGGAATGATACCGATTGATATCATGGCGAACGAGGCGAAAAGAATATACGAGACTAAGAAACACAGTTCTACAGTCGGTCAGGCTATCCAAACGACAGAAAGAGCCAAATCCGTGCAAAGTTGGCAGGAACGTTGGGATAATGCGACGAAAGGACGTTGGACACACAGATTGATTCCGAATATCAAACCCTGGATGAATCGCAAACACGGAGAGATGAATTACCATTTAACCAAATTCCTAACAGGACACGGGTACCGAAGCTATCTGCATCGCTTTGGGCATGATGACACTCCTCTCTGTCCAACGTGCAATAAAGTAGAAAACCCGGAACACGTATTATTCGAGTGTCCGCGATTTGAGACTGAGAGAATGGACCTGTGTATTACCATAAACACAAACTTAGGTCCGGACAACTTAGTGGATGAAATGCTGAAATCACAGCAAATATAGGATGCCTGCTGCGCTACCATAACTAAGGTGCAAAAGGAGCTAAGGCGATTAGAAGCGGCTAGAAACGTGTGAGTAGAAATACTAAGACCGCCCCCCGAAGTAATACTTTGCGGTGGTGCCGGGGGGAATAACGGTCCGGCGAGAGGAGGCGGTTTTAGTGGGTAAAAATCCCACACGGCGGTAAGTACGCTTATCGTGTCTTTTGAAGATTTCCCCTCCTCGGAAAAAAAAAAAAAAACACACACACACACACACACAACCGACGAATGGGATATGATGCGATTATATCTGGTACTTTCACTACTAGACGCAGCCTCTCCATCCCTACTCCGCTTGGCTACGTTCACGTTCGTGTCGGTGGTAACTCGGTTCTAGGAATCTAGGCCGAGGCAGAAGTCAAAGGGGGGTCACATAGGTCACTTGCAAATGATGCGCTTAAGAGTTATGTGACTTAAATCCTGGAGTGTCTGTCTCACATTGAGCGGCTTCCAGGTCAGCGACGGTACCCCAGGAGGGGCGGCTGTGTACCTACTTGGCAGAAAGTATAAAATGCTAGGGGCGGCACCTCGAAAAAGAATCCATCATGAGTTTAGTTAAGGAGAGTTTGGTTACGGTGCAGGGAGTAGGAAACCCAGTACCGGCTGGAGGGAGTGAGCAAGCAGGCTCCCAACAGTCGAGATCCAGCGATGGCAATGTTACAATGGTGGCGACCTTGGCCGATGTAACAGATATTTCGACAAGCGAAGAGAGAGGAAGCACTACATCCGTGCATGGGAATAGAACCCCTGGTAACCCGTTTGGTAAGAGTGCGTTAGTGCAGAGGTCCCCTAAGAAGGGAGCGATGACTAGTACATTGGAGAGATGTTTTTCATCGCCTTCTTTGGGGAGTTATAAGGAGGAAACCCAAGAAATAAGGCTAGTCAGGCTTGGGAAAAAAATTGAGGAACTGGCGGAGTTCGTAAGACCTCGAAATAACGTTCATAGCGAGATTAAAAAGATGATAAGCACCATTAGTACGCTTTATGGCTCAGCTATAGGTAATAACATGAGTGTTTCGGAAAAGCAGTGCCAAACTTCACCGATCAATAATGACGGGAAGGAGAATTTAGGTCGTCAACGAACTGTGAGCAGGAAAGAGGAAGCGACCAACGAAGATATACCACTTGTAGAGCCCAGTAAGAGGAAGTTGTCCACGCCACCTAAGAGTGAAGAAATAAGGCAAAGTAAGAGAAGGAATACTAAGGCTGCTCCGCAAGGTCCTTCGCAACCATTTCGAATGTGGGAGACTCTTATGAATGAGGAGGACGGAAATAAGAAGCAAAAGACCACATCATCGATTTCGGATAATGGAAATAGAGACACTACGAGCTCAAATCAATTGGAGGATGCGACAGTTGGCTCAGAACAATAATGGCAGAAAGTGAAGGGGAAAAGAACGCCAAAAAGACGATCACGTCCGCAAAGGAAACGGGCTCACCCGGATGCTCTGCTAATAAAGAAGAGTGATGAAATTTCATTTGCCGATCTGCTGCGGAAAGTTAAGGTGGACCCGACGCTAAATACTCTCATTGACCCAGGAGGCGTTACTGGTGATCAAAGACATGGACGAGGTTACCACGTCTGAAGAGGTGATGGAGGCTCTAGAAGCACAGTTTGAAGGGGTGAAAGGTGTCTGTATTGTTAATTCACTCACAAAGGCCTACCGTGGAACGCAGACAGCGGTAGTTAGTATCCCTAACACTATGGTTGGGAAAGTGCTAGAAGTGGGTAAAGTAAGAATCGGCTGGGTTTCTTGCCGAATCCGGGAAAAAATAGAACTGACTAGATGCTTTAAATGCCACGGTTATTTTCATCGTTCATGGAACTGTAGAAGCGAAGCGGACAGATCAAAGCTCTGCAGGAGATGTGGTGAAGAAGGGCACTTTGCTAAGACATGCCAAAAAGAGTCAAAATGCATGCTATGCGACGAAACGGTCAAAGGCTGTAGCCAACACGTAACTGGTAGTGGTAGATGTCCGGTATACCAGAAAGCGCTGCAAAAAGAGCGTGGTAAATGAAAGTCATCCAAGTCAATCTGAACCACTGTGAGGCTGCGCAGGACCTCCTGCAGCAATCCATACAGGAAGTGAAAGCGGACATTGTAATTGTATGTGAGCAATATAGGAATCTTGATAGACGGTGTTGGGCTTCAGATAGATCGAATCGAGCTCCTGTATGGGGTTGTGGTACCTACCCCCTACAGGAAGTTGGTGTGAGTTCTGTACCCGGGTTTGTTAGAGCCAAAGTGAACGGCGTTCATATTTATAGTTGATACGCACCTCCTAGTGCATCGATTGAAGAATTTAAAACATTTCTCGATCAATTAACGGATGATGCACGGAGCCACAACCCAGTGCTCATAGCCGGGGATTTTAATGCATGGTCCGTAGAGTGGGGAAGTATAGAAACCAGTAGCAGAGGAATCGCATTGCATGAAGCCTTCGCATCATTGCCGGTTGTATTAATGAATACAGGAAATACACCTACTTTTTGTAGAGGAAATGCAACCTCGATAGTTGATCTGACGTTTGTGAGCCATTGTCTTGCCGATAGAGTAGTAGCGTGGAAAGTGAGCGATCTATATACGCATAGTGATCATCAAGCTATTGTGTATGAACTGGCGGATAGTAAACCCCAAAGTGCTATAGTTAGACACAGGAAGAGAATAGGATGGAAGTCCGCAGCGTTCGATGAGAACATTTTCCATCTAATGATGGAGGATCTTACTCTATCTGGTACCGCAAGTAACAAAGCCGTCCAGCTTATGAGGCATGTTACAAGAGCCTGTGATGCAGCAATGCCAAGAAGGATGGTGGATAATCGTAGAAAACCAGTCTTCTGGTGGAACGACGAGATTTCTGAATTACGTAAAAGATGCCTGCACACAAGAAGGCGATACCAGCGTACTAGATACGTCGAAAACTCTCCCCTTCGACAACAATATTGTAAAGCTCGATCGGAGCTTAAGCATGCCATTAAAGAAAGTAAGCGTAAATGCTTTCGCGAACTGTGCGAGGAGGTCGACCGCGACCCCTGGGGTAGACCTTACCGATTGGTAATGAAAAAACTCAGAAACAATTACGCCACATGCCCGGCAATGCTGTCTGACATAGTGAGTCACCTGTTTCCGCAGCAACCCGATTGTGTGTTAGAGGTATTAGGCAACGAGGAGGATGATATACCACCAGTTACTGAGGAGGAGGTTCTGAAGGCATGTGGCAAAGTGGGTAACAATAAAGCTCCTGGCCCATAACATTCCGAATATTGCATTCAAGTCGGCGGTTAAAGCATACCCAAACTTATTCACGGAAGTATATACTGCATGCTTAGTTGAGGGGGTGTTCCCTAGTAAATGGAAGGAACAGAGACTAGTATTGTTGCCAAAAGGAGACAAACCACCCGGTGAGCCATCATCCTGGCGTCCCGTCTGTCTGTTGGATACGGCAGGCAAAACCCTAGAGAGAGTTGTATGTGACCGGTTACAAGAGGCTATAGTTAGAGCAGGACACCTGGCAGAGCAGCAGTATGGCTTTCGAAAGGCGCGCTCAACAGTGGATGCGATTAAAGTGATTGCAGATACGGCACACCACGCGAAATCCGGTTCTCGATGGCTACGTGGTAGTAAAAAATACTGTGCCATAGTTACATTGGACGTGAAAAACGCATTCAACACGGCGAATTGGAGCTGCATATTTAACGCACTGACGCGGATGAACGTACCGAGGTACCTGCTGAGGCTAGTTTCCAGCTACTTTAGCGAGAGGGTCTTGATGTATGATACGGAAGAAGGAAAGAAAACATACGAGGTTACAGGTGGAGTTCCTCAAGGTTCAGTGTTAGGTCCTACACTCTGGAATGTGATGTACGATGGTGTACTTCGGCTGCCCATACCAAAGGATGCGCGGGTGATTGGATTTGCGGACGATATCGCGATTGTAGTTGTCGCAAAACACAGAGAGGAGGTTGTGGACATCTGTAATAGGACGGTCAGACTTATTCAACAGTGGTTAACATCTGCTGGGCTGCAACTAGCAGAACATAAAACAGAAGCTGTCCTTATTACTAGCCGGAAAGTAATGGAGAACGTAACCTTAGAGATTGGAGCCCACCAAATTGTTAGTCAGCCATCCATCAGATACCTAGGAGTAATGATCGATGCCAGATTGTCATATAAGACACATCTCATTACCACCAGCGAGCGAGCAAGAAGAGTTAATGCGGCACTAGCACGAATAATGCCGAATACAAGAGGGGCGCGGATGAGCAGCAGAGTTCTGCTCGCCAACGTCGTTACATCTATAATGATGTATGGGGCACCAATCTGGGTCAACTCGTTGGAGAAAAATACTTATAGACAAAGAGTAGCAACAGTTCAGAGGTTAAGTGCTCTGAGAGTATTGTGCGCATTTCGGACGATGTCAGAAGATGCTGCTTGTGTTCTTGCGGGAATGCCCCCAATAGATCTACTTGCAAAGGAGCGCCAAACCACTTACCTGCGTCGTGGTCAAGGAACAAAAGCGGAGAACCACCGATTAGCACGTGCTGAGACGATCACTGTATGGCAGAGAAGATGGAGTGAGTCGACGAATGGTAGATGGACCCATCGCCTGATCCCCTACATCGAGGCGTGGCTAAACAGGCGACACGGTGAAGTGGATTACCATTTGACGCAGTTTCTGACGGGTCATGGTTGCTTTAGATCATACCTGTTCAAATTCAAGCACGAAGAGTCACCAGATTGCCCTTTATGCATCGGAGTAACGGAGAATGTAGAGCACGTATTATTCGAGTGTCCACGATTTGCTGAGGAGAGAAAGAGTATCTGTGTACGTGGGGTCGAACGCCGGAAAATATAGTGGAGTTTATGCCGGCATCTCAAGATGGGTGGAACGCCGTAAGCGGAAGTGTCTCACGGATAACGAGTGAGTTGAGACGCCTGCCTCGAAAGAAGCAGAAATTCAGTGAGGAGTTAATTCCATCCGAGCAGCGAAAGCTGAGCCTGCCTCGTGAAGTAATACCTAACGGTAGTTCCACGTGGCCGAACGGCATGGTTTATCGGGGGTGGTGGTTTGGTCGGTAAGAATTCGACACTTTCACGTGTTGATATATGGGTTCGAAGCCTATCGAAGGTTCCCCTCCTCCGCCGATAAAAAAAAAAAAACACACACACACACACACACACACACACACACACACACACACAGCACACACACAGATTAACACACACACACACACACACAAAGATTGGCTGGGTAGTTTGTAAAGTTAGGGAGCTGATTCAACCAAAAATATGCTATAGGTGTCTAGAGTTTGGTCATATCGCAAAAAACTGCAACAACTGCGATAGATCTAAACTCTGTAGAAGATGTGGCGAAATCGGGCACATGGCGAGGACATGCAAGAAGGATCCAAAGTGCATGCTCTGCACTGGTGAACAAGGGCATATCGCAGGGAGCAGTAGGTGTCCACTATACAGGAGGGAAATCTCAGCCCGCAGATGAAAGTAATACAGATAAATCTTAACCACTGTGAGGCAGCTCAAGATCTCCTTGGGCAAGTTGTAAGAGAACCAAAATCAGACGTGGTCTTAATGTCGGAACCATTCAAAATACCCATAAATAATGTATGGATATCAGACCGGACCGGAAAGGCGGCAATATGGCTTTGCGGAGAATACCCCTTCCAGGAAGCTAAAGTGCGGCAAGAGGACGGATATGCACTGGCAAAGATCAATAATATATATTTCTTTAGTTGCTATGCCCCTCCACGTCTACATCTGTCAGAGTACGAAGCGATGCTTGCTAAAATTGTGGCGGAGGCAAGAGGGCACCATCCAATTGTTATTGCTGGGGACTTCAATGCATGGGCCGAGGAGTGGGGTAGCAAATATACTAACATTAGGGGCAACACATTGTTAGAGGCGTTTTCCCAACTGGACGTCATTCTAGTGAACAGAGGCAACACCAGCACCTTTCGTAAGAATGGTCACCAATCCGTGATCGACATTACTTTTACAAGTAGTCAACTAGCAAGGGAAATTAAATGGCATGTCAGTGAACGATACACTCATAGTGATCACCAAGCGGTGTTTTTTGAAGTAGGATCTCATAGCAAGGCAAAATTGAAGCCAATGACCTGGAAAAGAAGAGGCTGGGTGCCCGATGCTCTGGACGAAGAACTCTTTCGGGAATTGGTCCAAGACATTAGTATACCAGCAAGCACAGCCGAAGACAAAGTCAACCACGTGGCCAGGCAACTCTACAGGGCATGTGACGCATCTATGCCAAAAAGGACAGCAAACCATAGAAGGAAACCAGCCTACTGGTGGAACGAGGACATTAAGGAACTAAGGGCTAAATGTCACAAGACCAGAAGAAGAAGTCAAAGATCTGCCAGATGCCCCGAATATGAGGAGCTAAATCGAGAGTACATAAGGCTGAGGAAACTGCTTCGTGATGAAATAAGGAGAAGCAAGAGGGAGAGTTTCAAACAACTGTGTGACGCGGCAGACGCAAGCCCATGGGGCAGCGCTTATAGAGGCGAAAAGAATATATGAGGCTAAGAAACACAGTTCTACAGTCGGTCAGGCTATCCAAACGACAGAAAGAGCCAAATACGTGCAAAGTTGGCAGGAACGTTGGGATAATGCGACGAAAGGACGTTGGACACACAGATTGATTCCGAATATCAAACCCTGGATGAATCGCAAACACGGAGAGATGAATTACCATTTAACCCAATTCCTAACAGGACACGGTGGGTACCGAAGCTATCTGCATCGCTTTGGGCATGATGACACTCCTCTCTGTCCAACGTGCAATAAAGTAGAAAACCCGGAACACGTATTATTCGAGTGTCCGCGATTTGAGACTGAGAGAATGGACCTGTGTATTACCATAAACACAAACTTAGGTCCGGACAACATAGTGGATGAAATGCTGAAATCACAGCAAATATGGGATGCCTGCTGCGCTACCATAACTAAGGTGCAAAAGGAGCTAAGGCGATTAGAAGCGGCTAGAAACGTGTGAGTAGAAATACTAAGACCGCCCCCCGAAGTAATACTTTGCGGTGGTCCCGGGGAGAATAACGGTCCGGCGAGAGGAGGCGGTTTTAGTGGGTAAAAATCCCACACGGCGGTAAGTACGCTTATCGTGTCTTTTGAAGATTTCCCCTCCTCGAAAAAAAACAAAAAAAAAAAAACACACACACACACGGCAGTGACGCGGCAGACGCAAGCCCATGGGGCAGCGCTTACAGGGTGGTCATGTCCAGAATAAAAGGCCAAAGAACCCCTCAAGAAAGGTGTCCAGAGATGCTGCAAAAGATCGTCAAGACTCTTTTCCCGCAGCACCTTCCAAAACCTGGTAATCGAGAGGTTGATCACACGAAGGAATATATGGAGAAAATACCGGAAGTGACGGTAGAAGAGACATTGAACGCGTGTGGCCAAGTGGGTGTGAACAAGGCCCCTGGTCCAGATCTAGTACCCAACAAAGCGCTCAAAGTGGCTATGCGAAGTAACCCTAACCTCTTCGTCAATATAGCGCAGTCCTGCCTAGAGGAAGGAGTGTTTCCCAGGATATGGAAAAGGCAGAGATTGGTACTATTGCCAAAAGCAGGAAAACCACCAGGTGAACCATCCTCTTATCGTCCAATCTGCCTGCTCGATACAAGGGGGAAAATACTGGAGCGCATTATTCAGAATAGGTTGCTCCCGATTACAGAAGGAGATGGCGGTCTCTCGTCTCAACAATTCGGATTTCGCAAGGCACGATCCACATTGGATGCCATTAATGCAGTGGTATCTAAGGCCAAAGGAGCCTTACAGGGAAAAAGATGGAAAGGAGGAACTAAACAGTACTGTGCGGTTGCCACACTCGACGTTAAAAACGCATTCAACACAGCTAACTGGGCCCATATTATGGATTCCCTACGAAAGTTGAATGTTCCGGCCTACCTCTTGAAGATACTAGATAGCTACTTCGAGGATAGAGTGTTAGAGTACGACACTGAGGATGGTCCCATGGAATACAACATAACAGCTGGAGTTCCACAAGGTTCCGTTCTGGGGCCAATCTTGTGGAACATTATGTATGACAAAGTACTAAAGCTACGAATCCCAGATGAAGCAGAAGTGATAGGGTTTGCCGATGACATCGCGATAGTGGTGTCTGCAAAGCACCTCGATGAAATTGAGATGATCACTAACGAGGCGATTGCAATAGTGTGGGACTGGCTGAAATCCGTTGGCCTGGAACTGGCGGAGCAAAAAACAGAAGCAGTGCTGATTAGTAGCCGTAAAAAACGGGAAACGGTATCGTTTAAGGTTGGGAACCACGTCATAAAGTCCAAAGAAGCGGTAAAATATTTGGGAATTATGCTTGATGACAGATTAAGCTTCAAGAGTCACATAGATTATACGTGCGGAAAAGCATCGAGGGTGTACTCGGCGCTCTCCAATATGCTACCAAATGTTGGTGGCCCAAGAAGCAGTAGACGTCTTCTTCTGTCCAGAGTGGTAAGCTCAGTGCTACTGTACGGGGCTCCGATTTGGTCAGAGGCACTGGAGGTAAAATGCAACAGGAGACGGCTGGCACAAGTCTATAGGCTAAGCACCCTTAGGGTCATCAGTGCATATAGAACCACCTCAGAAGAAGCAGCATGCGTCATAGCCGGAATGATACCGATTGATATCATGGCGAACGAGGCGAAAAGAATATACGAGACTAAGAAACACAGTTCTACAGTCGGTCAGGCTATCCAAACGACAGAAAGAGCCAAATCCGTGCAAAGTTGGCAGGAACGTTGGGATAATGCGACGAAAGGACGTTGGACACACAGATTGATTCCGAATATCAAACCCTGGATGAATCGCAAACACGGAGAGATGAATTACCATTTAACCAAATTCCTAACAGGACACGGGTACCGAAGCTATCTGCATCGCTTTGGGCATGATGACACTCCTCTCTGTCCAACGTGCAATAAAGTAGAAAACCCGGAACCCGTATTATTCGAGTGTCCGCGATTTGAGACTGAGAGAATGGACGTGTGTATTACCATAAACACAAACTTAGGTCCGGACAACTTAGTGGATGAAATGCTGAAATCACAGCAAATATGGGATGCCTGCTGCGCTACCATAACTAAGGTGCAAAAGGAGCTAAGGCGATTAGAAGCGGCTAGAAACGTGTGAGTAGAAATACTAAGACCGCCCCCCGAAGTAATACTTTGCGGTGGTGCCGGGGGGAATAACGGTCCGGCGAGAGGAGGCGGTTTTAGTGGGTAAAAATCCCACACGGCGGTAAGTACGCTTATCGTGTCTTTTGAAGATTTCCCCTCCTCGGAAAAAAAAAAAAAAAAACACACACACACACACACACACACACACACAACCGACGAATGGGATATGATGCGATTATATCTGGTACTTTCACTACTAGACGCAGCCTCTCCATCCCTACTCCGCTTGGCTACGTCCACGTTCGTGTCGGTGGTAACTCGGTTCTAGGAATCTAGGCCGAGGCAGAAGTCAAAGGGGGGTCACATAGTTCACTTGCAAATGATGCACTTAAGAGTTATGTGACTTAAATCCTGGAGCGTCTGTCTCATATTGAGCGGCTTCCAGGTCAGCGACGGTACCCCAGGAGGGGCGGCTGTGTACCTACTTGGCAGAAAGTATAAAATGCTAGGGGCGGCACCTCGAAAAAGAATCCATCATGAATTTAGTTAAGGAGAGTTTGGTTACGGTGCAGGGAGTAGGAAACCCAGTACCGGCTGGAGGGAGTGAGCAAGCAGGCTCCCAACAGTCGAGATCCAGCGATGGCAATGTTACAATGGTGGCGACCTTGGCCGATGTAACAGATATTTCGACAAGCGAAGAGAGAGGAAGCACTACATCCGTGCATGGGAATAGAACCCCTGGTAACCCGTTTGGTAAGAGTGCGTTAGTGCAGAGGTCCCCTAAGAAGGGAGCGATGACTAGTACATTGGAGAGATGTTTTTCATCGCCTTCTTTGGGGAGTTATAAGGAGGAAACCCAAGAAATAAGGCTAGTCAGGCTTGGGAAAAAAATTGAGGAACTGGCGGAGTTCGTAAGACCTCGAAATAACGTTCATAGCGAGATTAAAAAGATGATAAGCACCATTAGTACGCTTTATGGCTCAGCTATAGGTAATAAGATGAGTGTTTCGGAAAAGCAGTGCCAAACTTCACCGATCAATAATGACGGGAAGGAGAATTTAGGTCGTCAACGAACTGTGAGCAGGAAAGAGGAAGCGACTAACGAAGATATACCACTTGTAGAGCCCAGTAAGAGGAAGTTGTCCACGCCACCTAAGAGTGAAGAAATAAGGCAAAGTAAGAGAAGGAATACTAAGTCTGCTCCGCAAGGTCCTTCGCAACCATTTCGAATGTGGGAGACTCTTATGAATGAGGAGGACGGAAATAAGAAGCAAAAGACCACATCATCGATTTCGGATAATGGAAATAGAGACACTACGAGCTCAAATCAATTGGAGGATGCGACAGTTGGCTCAGAACAATAATGGCAGAAAGTGAAGGGGAAAAGAACGCCAAAAAGACGATCACGTCCGCAAAGGAAACGGGCTCACCCGGATGCTCTGCTAATAAAGAAGAGTGATGAAATTTCATTTGCCGATCTGCTGCGGAAAGTTAAGGTGGACCCGACGCTAAATACTCTCATTGACCCAGGAGGCGTTACTGGTGATCAAAGACATGAAGACGAGGTTACCACGTCTGAAGAGGTGATGGAGGCTCTGGAAGCACAGTTTGAAGGGGTGAAAGGTGTCTGTATTGTTAATTCACTCACAAAGGCCTACCGTGGAACGCAGACAGCGATAGTTAGTATCCCTAACACTATGGTTGGGAAAGTGCTAGAAGTGGGTAAAGTAAGAATCGGCTGGGTTTCTTGCCGAATCCGGGAAAAAATAGAACTGACTAGATGCTTTAAATGCCACGGTTATTTTCATCGTTCATGGAACTGTAGAAGCGAAGCGGACAGATCAAAGCTCTGCAGGAGATGTGGTGAAGAAGGGCACTTTGCTAAGACATGCCAAAAAGAGTCAAAATGCATGCTATGCGACGAAACGGTCAAAGGCTGTAGCCAACACGTAACTGGTAGTGGTAGATGTCCGGTATACCAGAAAGCGCTGCAAAAAGAGCGTGGTAAATGAAAGTCATCCAAGTCAATCTGAACCACTGTGAGGCTGCGCAGGACCTCCTGCAGCAATCCATACAGGAAGTGAAAGCGGACATTGTAATTGTATGTGAGCAATATAGGAATCTTGATAGACGGTGTTGGGCTTCAGATAGATCGAATCGAGCTCCTGTATGGGGTTGTGGTACCTACCCCCTACAGGAAGTTGGTGTGAGTTCTGTACCCGGGTTTGTTAGAGCCAAAGTGAACGGCGTTCATATTTATAGTTGATACGCACCTCCTAGTGCATCGATTGAAGAATTTAAAACATTTCTCGATCAATTAACGGATGATGCACGGAGCCACAACCCAGTGCTCATAGCCGGGGATTTTAATGCATGGTCCGTAGAGTGGGGAAGTATAGAAACCAGTAGCAGAGGAATCGCATTGCATGAAGCCTTCGCATCATTGCCGGTTGTATTAATGAATACAGGAAATACACCTACTTTCTGTAGAGGAAATGCAACCTCGATAGTTGATCTGACGTTTGTGAGCCATTGTGTTGCCGATAGAGTAGTAGCGTGGAAAGTGAGCGATCTATATACGCATAGTGATCATCAAGCTATTGTGTATGAACTGGCGGATAGTAAACCCCAAAGTGCTATAGTTAGACACAGGAAGAGAATAGGATGGAAGTCCGCAGCGTTCGATGAGAACATTTTCCGTCTAATGATGGAGGATCTTACTCTATCTGGTACCGCAAGTAACAAAGCCGTCCAGCTTATGAGGCATGTTACAAGAGCCTGTGATGCAGCAATGCCAAGAAGGATGGTGGATAATCGTAGAAAACCAGTCTTCTGGTGGAACGACGAGATTTCTGAATTACGTAAAAGATGCCTGAACACAAGAAGGCGATGCCAGCGTACTAGACACGTCGAAAACTCTCCCCTTCGACAACAATATTGTAAAGCTCGATCGGAGCTTAAGCATGCCATTAAAGAAAGTAAGCGTAAGTGCTTTCGCGAACTGTGCGAGGAGGTCGACCGCGACCCCTGGGGTAGACCTTACCGATTGGTAATGAAAAAACTCAGAAACAATTACGCCACATGCCCGGCAATGCTGTCTGACATAGTGAGTCACCTGTTTCCGCAGCAACCCGATTGTGTGTTAGAGGTATTAGGCAACGAGGAGGATGATATACCACCAGTTACTGAGGAGGAGGTTCTGAAGGCATGTGGCAAAGTGGGTAACAATAAAGCTCCTGGCCCGGATAACATTCCGAATATTGCATTCAAGTCGGCGGTTAAAGCATACCCAAACTTATTCACGGAAGTATATACTGCATGCTTAGTTGAGGGGGTGTTACCTAGTAAATGGAAGGAACAGAGACTAGTATTGTTGCCAAAAGGAGACAAACCACCCGGTGAGCCGTCATCCTGGCGTCCCGTCTGTCTGTTGGGTACGGCAGGCAAAACCCTAGAGAGAGTTGTATGTGACCGGTTACAAGAGGCTATAGTTAGAGCAGGAAACCTGGCAGAGCAGCAGTATGGCTTTCGAAAGGCGCGCTCAACAGTGGAAGCGATTAAAGTGGTTGCAGATACGGCACACCAGGCGATATCCGGTTCTCGATGGCTACGTGGTAGTAAAAAATACTGTGCCATAGTTACATTGGACGTGAAAAACGCATTCAACACGGCGAATTGGAGCTGCATATTTAACGCACTGACGCGGATGAACGTACCGAGGTACCTGCTGAGGCTAGTTTCCAGCTACTTTAGCGAGAGGGTCTTGATGTATGATACGGAGGAAGGAAAGAAAACATACGAGGTTACAGGTGGAGTTCCTCAAGGTTCAGTGTTAGGTCCTACACTCTGGAATGTGATGTACGATGGTGTACTTCGGCTGCTAATCCCAAAGGATGCGCAGGTGATTGGATTTGCGGACGATATCGCGATTGTAGTTGTCGCAAAACACAGAGAGGAGTTTGTGAACATCTGTAATAGGACGGTCAGACTTATTCAACAGTGGTTAACATCTGCTGGGCTGCAACTAGCAGAACATAAAACAGAAGCTGTCCTTATTACTAGCCGAAAAGTAATGGAGAACGTAACCTTAGAGATTGGAGCCCAACAAATTGTTAGTCAGCCATCCATCAGATACCTAGGAGTAATGATCGATGCCAGATTGTCATATAAGACACATCTCATTACCACAAGCGAGAAGTATATACTGCATGCTTAGTTGAGGGGGTGTTACCTAGTAAATGGAAGGAACAGAGACTAGTATTGTTGCCAAAAGGAGACAAACCACCCGGTGAGCCGTCATCCTGGCGTCCCGTCTGTCTGTTGGATACGGCAGGCAAAACCCTAGAGAGAGTTGTATGTGACCGGTTACAGGAGGCTATAGTTAGAGCAGGAAACCTGGCAGAGCAGCAGTATGGCTTTCGAAAGGCGCGCTCAACAGTGGAAGCGATTAAAGTGGTTGCAGATACGGCACATCAGGCGATATTCGGTTCTCGATGGCTACGTGGTAGTAAAAAATACTGTGCCATAGTTACATTGGACGTGAAAAACGCATTCAACACGGCGAATTGGAGCTGCATATTTAACGCACTGACGCGGATGAACGTACTGAGGTACCTGCTGAGGCTAGTTTCCAGCTACTTTAGCGAGAGGGTCTTGATGTATGATACGGAGGAAGGAAAGAAAACATACGAGGTTACAGATGGAGTTCCTCAAGGTTCAGTGTTAGGTCCTACACTCTGGAATGTGATGTACGATGGTGTACTTCGGCTGCTCATACCAAGGGATGCGCAGGTGATTGGATTTGCGGACGATATCGCGATTGTAGTTGTCGCAAAACACAGAGAGGAGTTTGTGGACATCTGTAATAGGACGGTCAGACTTATTCCACAGTGGTTAACATCTGCTGGGCTGCAACTAGCAGAACATAAAACAGAAGCTGTCCTTATTACTAGCCGAAAAGTAATGGAGAACGTAACCTTAGAGATTGGAGCCCAACAAATTGTTAGTCAGCCATCCATCAGATACCTAGGAGTAATGATCGATGCCAGATTGTCATATAAGACACATCTCATTACCACCAGCGAGCGAGCAAGAAGAGTTAATGCGGCACTAGCACGAATAATGCCGAATACAAGAGGGGCGCGATGAGCAGCAGAGTTCTGCTCGCCAACGTCGTTACATCTATAATGATGTATGGGGCACCAATCTGGGTCAACTCGTTGGAGAAAAATACTTATAGACAAAGAGTAGCAACAGTTCAGAGGTTAAGTGCTCTGAGAGTATTGTGCGCATTTCGGACGGTGTCAGAAGATGCTGCTTGTGTTCTTGCGGGAATGCCCCCAATAGATCTACTTGCAAAGGAGCGCCAAACCACTTACCTGCGTCGTGGTCAAGGAACAAAAGCGGAGAACCACCTGTTAGCACGTGCTGAGACGATCACTGTATGGCAGAGAAGATGGAGTGAGTCGACGAATGGTAGATGGACCAATCGCCTGATCCCCTACATCGAGGCGTGGCTAAACAGGCGACACGGTGAAGTGGATTACCATTTGCGCAGTTTCTGACGGGTCATGGTTGCTTTAGATCATACCTGTTCAAATTCAAGCAAGAAGAGTCACCAGATTGCTCTTTATGCATCGGAGTAACGGAGAGTGTAGAGCACGTATTATTCGAGTGTCCACGATTTGCTGAGGAGAGAAAGAGTATCTGTGTACGTGGGGTCCAACGAACGCCGGAAAATATAGTGGAGTTTATGCTGGCGTCTCAAGATGGGTGGAACGCCGTAAGCGGAAGTGTCTAACGGATAACGAGTGAGTTGAGACGCCTCGAAAGAAGCAGAAATTCAGTGAGGAGTTAATTCCATCCGAGCAGCGAAAGCTGAGCCTGCCTCGTGAAGTAATACCTAACGGTAGTTCCACGGGGCCGAACGGCATGGTTTATTGGGGGTGGTGGTTTGGTCGGTAAGAATCCGACACTTTCACGTGTTGATATATGGGTTCACACGTGAAGCCTATCGAAGGTTCCCCTCCTCCGCCCATAGAAGAAAAAAAAAAAAAAAAAAAAAACA
Source organism: Tipula unca (assembly GCA_951394425.1). NCBI lineage: Eukaryota > Metazoa > Arthropoda > Insecta > Diptera > Tipulidae > Tipula > Tipula unca. The sequence goes on along the minus strand of OX596383.1, from coordinate 16,593,449 downwards.
CACACACACACACACCCACACACACACACAATCTGACTTACATTATGTCGGTGTGATCGTGATTTCCGCAAAATAATTCACACAAATATGAATAAATTTCGATCGTCTCGACAAAAAAAGAAGAAAATCCCAAAAAAAAAAGTTTTTCGATTTGGAAAATCTTATTTTATTTTTCCGTGTGTCTCGGAATATTTGTGCGCATGAGTAAGCACACCCTCTTCATTCAACAAAATCATTTTTGTGTACACAAATGAAAAACATGCTTTTACCCTTGGATTTTTTTTTACAGCAGTAATTTCGGTTTGGCAACGGACGAGGGTGATGTGGCAGTATATAGTACATATATAGGATGTGTACATATTTTGGGGTATATACTTATATATATATATATATATATATATATATATATATATAAATCTAAATTTTATATAAAATGGAAAATTGCAAAAACGCCACCTTTTTCTTTTGTTAATGTTTTCAAATTTTCCAAAGAATTACAAATACAAAATATAAAAAGAAACAAGGATGTTTTCTTATATATTTTTACATGTTTTCGTTGGGAAAATTTGCAATGTGATAATATGGAAGCCATGGTGTTATATAAATATATAAATTTTCCCCATTTTTCGGTATAGGGTATACCACTAGACGTTGTCATATTCTTCCAGGATATACTCGTCCTTTTTGGCTTGTAATTCTAATTAATTTAATTGATTTGAACAACCATCCTGTGCATATACATACTCGTATGTACCTATACACAAATTTATAGATAATACAGAGTAAAACTTTTATGGAAAAGATCAATCATCGTAATTGAAGATCCTTATCAAATTATGTATAATACGCTCCTTTATTAAAGGGATATATTCAATTCAATGGAAAACTTTAAATGGAACGTCCGAATTATCTAATTCAGTTGATTAATTAATTTTCAAAATACTCGCATCAGACCGGACTTTTACCAAATGAAATTCTAATTAAAAGTACACAGATGCTTCTGATATGAGAGTCATTGCTTTTGTGAGCTAAAAAGAACCGATGCCTTATTGTAGAAATTTTGTTTTCAATTTATTCTTGTATGGTTAATTTTCTGCTTCGTATTGCAATCCATTTTCCGGCATCGAACTTTGCAAATGACCCACCAGTTTCGCTGTATGGCATGGTACTGAATCTTGTTGAAAGACTACAGTGTCACCACAACCAACTTTATCAATATTTTCCTGTTTTCCTGTTTCCATTAGCTCCTTGTACTTTGTATCGTTCGACTCCCAAGTTTTTCGTCCTTCTATTTTTGCACGAAACGAGACCGCTGTCCCTGACCACAAAATGTGTTTCATCGGCAAATAATACTTTCCTCCAATCGGTAATCGTCCAATATGTATGTGCTTTGATCCATACCGTTGTTACCAATTTCATTTTGTTGGTCAAATAGTCTCCCCTTTTCAATTCTTCGCACTGTAGAGTCATGTATAATAGCTCCATGACATAGCATCTTCACAGATTCAGTATTATTTTTAGAAACTCACAGTACATGCTTATATGTGTACGATTTGCATCTGTGTTATTGTGGTATGCCCATTTAGAGTAATAATATTTTCTCTCTGTATGCCTGTTAAACGTCAAATTTTGGATAAATGTGACACCCAGAATTAAAGTTTCACAAATACGATGCAATTCAGCGCCCTTGATTTTGTATTTATTGTTTATAGGATTTTTGTTCCTGTGAAACGACATAATCTTGCAATTTTTGGTATTTAAATGCAATGAGTTGAGGTCACACCAGTGTCGCTTCTTTTTTTGATGTTATATGGAAAATTTTAGTCGTTCTTTGTATCCTCTAAGGCCACTGCTAAAATCTTAATACTTATCAAGTGCCGCGTAGCTGAAGCTTCACAAAGCGTTGATCAGGCCCGTTGTTATGTTAAGATGTGAAAGTTGTGCGCTGACTAATGAGTACGAGAGATGGCTCCTTACATTTGAGAGAAGAGTCATGCGTGTAATTTACGGCCCAAAACGCGAAATAGATGGTACATACCGAGCTCTGTACAATATCGAGATCAGAGATCTGATGAAGAGCCCCGAAATTGTACAAGAAGTCAGATCTCAGCGAGTACGCTGGCTCGGTCACGTTCTGCGTGCTGATCCGGAACGAATTGTGCAACGATCTCTGAAAGGAGAGCCACCATATGGTAGGCGCAGAGGTCGTTGCAGGCGACGATGGCTCCACGATGTAGAGAACGACTTGGCCTCTTCAGATTGTCTTAGACAGTATGAAGACCATGTTCAGGATCGAAGCCGTTGGAACCAAATTGTTGACTCAGTAAAGGCCTTTAAAAAACTGATTATTCGTATTATTATGATGGAAAATTTTAATATCGTCTGCAAAAAAGAGCACGTTACAATTTTTTATAACCTCTGTAACTCGATCTGGAGTAGTACCAACATTAACCACAAGGGTTCTTCTCTGAAATTCTCAATACTGGGGATGCGAGCCTACTTTTGTTAACTCTATTCGGCAGGATGTGATTGACATTGTCTATGCTCCATGTCTATCATTGATTTAATTTTAGACTGGAGGGTGATGGATGACATCCTCGTCTCTGATCACAGGTGTATCTCGTTTAATATTAACCTTAAACGACCGCCTCTTAAACCTTACCGCCTTCGAAAACTCGTGTGCTCTTATCACTAATCAAAAGATTCGGAACAAACCATTCTGGAACTCTGATCTTAAAAAATTATGGAAATATACTAGGAAACTGAAGAACAAAGCAATAAAATGTTAGCGACAGATTGATTGGAATAATTTTTTCTCAACACAAAAGGAATATAAAAGAAGTTTAAGATCCGCTCAAAGAGCCTCATGGTTGAACTTCTGCGAGGAAATTAACGGCCGTGTGTAAACTTGATTCTCTTCGTCTACCGGACGGACAGCTTACTTTTTCCAACAAAGTAATTGGTGAGGTGCCCTATTCTGATCATTTTCCTGGCTGTGATATCGTCAACTCGGATGATGTTGCTGCCAAGCTCACTAGAACGTCTGTTGCAAGTCCCGATTGGAATTTGGCTCGTTAGCTGATCAATCGTGATGTCTTGCTTTGGACCCTATTTTCCTTTGCATCTTATAAGGTTGGTGGCCCTGATGGTATTTTTTCTGCTTAATTACACCAGGTCTCTCCGTTAATTCAGAATCATTTGCTCCACCTCTTTCAAGCGTGCATGACTTTTAGCAATGTTACAAATTCTTGGAGCAGGAGTATAGTGGTTTTTATCCCGAGAGCTGGTAAGTCGGATTGTACGAACCCTAAGTCATTTCGGCCTATTAGTCTATCCTCAACTTTTCTTAAAGCTCTGGAAAGAATTGTCGATAGGTTTATTAGAGATTATTTTCTCGTCATTTAGCCACTCAGTAACATGTAACATGCTTACAGAGTCGGCAAGTCCTGTGAAACCGCCATACATGAACTTGAAACCAGGTTTGAACAATCTGTTAATAATAAGGAGTTTCTTGTGGGTACTTTCTTGGATTTTGCGGTAGTTTTCGATAGCACTTCGTTTGCTACGACCACTTCTGCTTGTACCAATTTTGGTACTGATCGCTACTCTATCTTATGGATTGAATCCATGCTCAAGTCTCGCACTGTGGAGGCGGAGCTGGATCTCTGTTAGTTTCTGTTTAGGTTACCAAAGGCTGCTCTCACCTCTGCTATGGCTTTTGATCATTGACGAGTTACTTGTAAAGCTGCAGCAATCTGGCTACATTGCACAGAGTTACGCTGATGAACTTGTTTTGACAGTCTCAGGCAAACATCTCAGTGTCTTATCCGACCTAACTCAGCATGTCTTAACTATTGTGAAGGCATGGTGTGTTGAGAAGGGTCTTCACGTCAATCCTTCTAAAACTGATTTAATTGCCTTTACAAAGAAGAGAAATACTCTTGAACTATCTGTTCCTTCTGTTTTTAGGGGAACGATCACTAAATGTGACCACGTCAAGCACTTTGGTGTTGTCTTGGTTAGTCAACTTTCCTGGCAGAATCACCTGGACTTCAAGCTTCAAAAAGCAACTGCCATATTTTGGCAATGTAGAAGAGCTTTTGGGAAATCCTGGGGTTTAAGCCCTAGGGTGCTTTCTTTCATTTATGAATCACTGGTCCTATCGTTACTATCGTACGCTTCTATATTGTGTGGTGGCCAGTGGTTGACCTAAAGGCTTCGGTGGCCAAGCTTAATGGTTTACAAAATCTTGCTTGTAGAGCCATAACTGGGGCTATGTCTTCGACTCCACTTGTTGCTATGGAATCTATTCTTTCCTTTGCCTTTGTTACGCACCTTTATTTTAGGCACAGCCTGTTCTGCAGTGCATCGCCTGCATTGGGGCATGGAATATTTCGGTTCTATTGTGGGACATAAACAAATTTTTGAAATCGATATGGTTAATGACAGACTACTGCCCGAGTTCCATTTCTCAAATTTTTTCTCAGTGGCTTATCCTTCCTGAGATTTGTGGAAGTCGCAGGTTTTTTTCGACAAATTAGATGGGTCCATAGTCTTTTTTTCCGATGGTTCTGATTCTAACCTCAGTGCAGGTTTTGGAATATATACTGCCCTTGGATGGATCTGAGACTTTTCGGTATAGTCTTGGTTCTATTGCACTGTTTTTCAGACCTAACTAATAGCACTGGCACGTACTGTTGTTTAGGCTTTGAATCACGTCAACCACGTATGCTTTATCTTTAAAAACAAACCAGTTGAGAATCTTGGTAGCGTTTCTTACGGCACATGACCGTTTTAAAGATCATCTGCATCGTATGGGCTTAGCTCATGATGTTATTTGCGAAACTGTGAAAGACGATGACTGCCTTCACTTCGTGACCAGTTGTTCAGCGTTCAACTCTATTCCCCGACTTCAGGTATTCAACTTTAGGTTTTTAAATTTAGATCAGTTGTTCTCTCTGCCTTGGTCTAAACTTTTTCAGTTTGCGCACTGCGGGCGTTTGCGAATTGGGGTAGAATCCCAACGATTGATATACGAACACGCCGGTTAATAACCACAAATTGAAGAGATTCCGCAAATTTGCATATCTCTTTAATACTTGATGGTATATTATCCGGCCCACATCCGTCACCAGAGCCAGTCAGTGCAGAAATAATAATTTCACCAGTATTACTAGGAGGAAAGATCGATATATTGTTGTTGTTGTCAAAGCTGTTGGTGTTATTATAAGACATATTAGCTGGCTACTCCTCAATTTCTCGTTTAGTTCTAAAGTATTTTCAAAATTGTGTAGGGTTCGTTTTAATATTATCTTGAATACCAGCTAGATATAAGAAGTGTATTTCAACTTAAAGTAAACACCGAACTCATCATTGTATTGGAAGAAGATCAGATTATCCGATACCAACCCACTTCTTATCATTCTAGCATAAGCTTTAGAATTTCGGTTTTTTAAATTTATGAGTATAGATCGTCAAACCACGGAGGATGGCTTCTGGTTCTTTTGATGCACAATGGAATATGATAACATCGTTAGTATTTAAAATATAGTCCCATTTAATTGCTTCCAAGTATTGATACAAATCCACGTGCGATCGCAGCTTAGTGTATAAGCACTTCAAGTTAAATACTTTTGCAAAAAAATGTATGATTTGGCCAACAATTTGCAGTTGTGGAGCAAGGTTGTCACATTTTTCATAATGACGTATTTTGCCGATAATTCTTCAAAACAATTCAGCAGTAAAGTTTTGGCCATTTAGCTAGTTCACAGGACTCTAAAGAAGCTCAAAATTTAATCTTGTGGAAACTTTATTATCATTTGAAAGAACATTTCTTGCCATTTATTTTGTTAAGATTACATTTTTCAAATGTTGGCCGCAACTGCGATGGTCCTTCCTCAAAGTTCAATTTTTGTGACTGATGGATTCCGATGAAATCCTCCTTGATAGTCACCAACCAAGCCCTCCGCTAGAGGACTGATTCTATCCAATACAATGTATGACAGTAACTTGTATGCTGTGCAAAGGAGAGGGCTATACCGCGATAATTCTGACACCTCAAGCGGTCTTCCTTCTTGAAGATTGGGCATATCGCGGCCACTTTTCATTCGTCAGGCATAACTTCGGTTCGCCATACTAATCGAATAAGGTTGAAAAGAGAGTTCCACAAAGTATCCCCTCCGAATATAAAGAGCTCTGAATTAATGCAGTCCACTCCAGGTGAGCAGTTTCATTTCAATCTCTGCATGCCCTTAGTGAATTCCTCGTGGGATGGCTCCTTAGTACAAATCTCCGCAGCCTGTCTTAGAGGTGGCTCAACAACAGTCTGTGACGCATGATGAACATCAAGCAGCTCAATAAAGTGTCCACTACATGCGTCAAGTACTGCGTCGATGTTGACACAGAGGTTTCCATCCCGGTCCCGAATGGCGGTTGACGTAGGCCTGAAAGTATGGTGCAATCCAGTAATTCCTTTAAAGAAATTACGCGAACTGCGGTCATTGCTGAGTTGTTGTACTTTCAGAACCTCGGCCTTCCACCATTCTCGCTTCTCCCGTCTACAAATCCGCATAGCTGCCCTTCTTGTAAGAGCATCCTTGTTTTTCCTCGCGATTGTGAGACGTTGTTGCACTTCATTATGGGCTATATTTTGTTGCTCAACTGCAAGACGACACTCGTCATCCAACCAATCATTCTTAGGTATGAGTTTCACTATACCTAGAGTCTGTTCAGCAGCACTGACAACCGAAGTTGACAGAGTTCACACAGTCAAACTGGTAATTAGCATCATCAATGTTGTCGCTGACAAGATCCTGATATCGTTTCTTTTGATGTTCATTTATCAGACCTTCACAGTCGAAACGTACCATCCGTTTCGCTGTGTTCCCATAGACTTGTACGAAAACTTCTATCGTAGCTTTGCAGCGACCAAATGATGATCGCTGCCTACGTATTTGGTTGCTGACCGATAAGTTCTCACATCCTGCACAACCCGAGCCCGTCCTTTACAAACTAACACATGGTCAATTTGGCTGCGGGAAGTTCCGCGAGGATGTGTCCATGTCTCTAGATGTATCTGTTTGTGAGGGAAGAACGTGCTTGCTACTTTAAGATCATGAGCAATTGCAAAGTACATCATTCTCTCACCATTATCGATCGCAGTTTCATGTCGGCAGTACGGACCTATGTTTTCACACAAGTCGGTCTAATTTCTGCCAGCTCTAGCATTAAAGTCCTCAATTACCATTCTAACATCGTGTTCGGTTATGGATCCCATCAGATCGTCCAAGTCATTATAAAATGAGTCGTTATCTTGAGGCTGGGTGACTTCTGTGGGCGCATGTACACAAATTATCGACAGGTTGGCTAACTTCATGCGCAAGCGGAGCTTACACAATCGGTTATTGACTGCTTGGAAATCCAAAACAGCGTTCTTTACCTGCGGCCCAAGAAGAAATCCAGTTCCAAGATTTCCGAGGTCATCTCCACTGTAGAGCAACGTATAGCCCTGGGACACATGGTCTCCACTTTTAGGCCAGCGAGTTAGTTGAAGAGAAACGAGTTCCACCGGATACTCCTTCATGCGTGTGATTAGGCCCTCCAACGTTCCTGGTTTTCTAAGTGATTGCACGTTCCACTTGTCGATCCTAAATCTCGTATCCGGGTAAATGAGCGGGGGTTCAATTTAGATTTACGAGACATGTGAGTGCCCCCAAACAGGGGCGATATGATACATAGTTGTAATGGCCTCCATTCCTGTTCTTAGGAATCATTCTAAAAGCATTTACATTCTTTAGATGGATCGACTCTATTGATAAATAACCATCGCCTTGGTTTTATCACAACAATGGTATCCAGTTCTTGATCATCTGATATATTTAGATTAACTTTTTCATTATTTATAGCAACCGGTCCCATTGTTAACGGCCCATCGGTATTTGGTGTTTTAATTGTTTGGTGTGCGATATCTGTTGTTTTTCTATAGGTTCAATATTTTGGTGTAACTTTTTAGATTGAAGCCTAGTTACACGTCGTTCAGTGGATGGATCAGAACTTGGAGAGGCATTCGATGTTTTATTAGTTAAAGCAGTTAATTTTCACAATCAATTGCATTAATATTTCTTAACGGCATCTTATTACTTCTTAATGGCATTTCTAAATGTTGTGACGGATTTGCCTTAAATGCCAGCATAGGAATAATGTGCCGCACTGTTACACATAATCCCCTTACATATGAAAAAAAATTCAATTACGCCTTCCGCATATATTTCGATCAGGATGATTAAGAACACATCTATAACCTTTCGTTGGAGTGCAGAATTCATGGGTTGAACCATCGTTCATATCAGTACAAGCTTACGTGGAGCTATGCAATGTGTAGATGGTCAATTAAAACTCGGACCTATATAGTCTTTAAAGGAAAACCTTTGTACATTTCCTTGATGTACTCCAACATGAAATTAAGGAGTATCGGGGACAAAGCATCTCCCTGCCGAACACCCGTGTTGACTACAAAAATTCTCAACTTTAACATACAGCATTTAGACTGCATCACTGTAATTTTGGTTGGTATTCCAAGGCAGACCACAAAAAATCCAGGAACACCTGATGTACAGAGATTGAGAACCATTTTGTAAACCCTTTTACATAAAGGAACTGCTATTTTCAAAACCATAAAAATGGCAACATTATAATTCTACATATACACATAAAGCACCCTTGGATGATGCCGATGCGATGATGTTCTGCAATATTTTTTGTGCTATTTACAGGAGCTGGGGGGACAACATATATATATATATATATATATATATATATATATATATATATATATATATATATATATATATATATATATATATATATATATATATCTGTATAATATATATATATATATATATATATATATATATATATATATATATATATATATATATATATATATATATATATATATATATATATATATATATATATATATATATATATAATAATAATAATAATAACAGTGTTAAAGGCCATTACTGGCCCCTTACTGAATCAACAATCTGGCTCCAAAGGTTTCGATCCTGAGCTTGGTCTTCATACTGTCTTAGACAATCTAAAGAGGCCAAGTCGTTCTCTACATCGTGGAGCCATCGTCGCCTGCAACGACCTCTGCGCCTACCATATGGTGGCTCTCCTTTCAGAGATCGCTGCACAATTCGTTCCGGATCAGCACGCAGAACGTGACCGAGCCAGCGTACTCGCTGAGATCTAACTTCATGTACAATATCGGGGATCTTCATCAGATCTCTGATCTCGAAATTGTACAGAGCTCGGTATGTACCATCTATTTCGCGTTTAGGGCCGTAAATCACACGCATGATTCTTCTCTCAAATGTAAGGAGCCATCTCTCGTACTCATCCGTCAGCGCCCAACTTTCACATCCAAACATAACAACGGGCCTGATCAACGCTTTGTAAAGCTTCAGCTTCACGGCACTTGATAAGTGTTTAGATTTTAACAGTGGCCTTAGAGGATACAAAGAACGACTGCCAGCTGCCAGCCGCACTTTAATATCCTCACCCACACTGTTATCGTGAGTGATAAGAGAGCCCAAATATTTGAACCTCCTCACTCCCTCAAACGTGTGGTGGCCACTACTAAAATCTGGTGTGCCATTGTCTCTAAAACCAGAGATCAGGTATTTCGTTTTGGACTCATTGATCTGGAGTCCAACAGAAGCTGAAAACTCTACAAGCGGATCAAGTATTTCTTTCACTCCGTTGTTATTCAGTCCAATCACGCATATGTCATCTGCATATGCAAGCACTTGATTGGACTGGCGATATAAGATGTTACGCTGAGGTGTTTCAGTTTTACGAAAGATGTACTCCAACATGAGATTAAAGAGTATCGGGGACAGAGCATCTCCCTGCCGAACACCCGAGTTAACTGCAAAAATTGTCGATAGCCTGTTCTCAACTTTAACACAGCATTGAGACTGCGTCACTGTCATCCTACACAGTCGTACCAATTTTGTTGGCATTCCTAGGTATTCCAGGGCAGACCACAAACTCTCTCGATTGATCGAGTCGTAGGCCTGCCGGAAATCCAGGAAAACCTGATGTACGGAGATGGATGTCTCATAATATTTAGATAGAATCATCCGCAGCGAAAAGACCTGATCAGTGACTGATCGATTCGGACGAAATCCTCCCTGATAGTCACCAACCAAGCCTTCCGCCAGAGGAGTGATTCTATCCAATAAAATGTATGACAGTAACTTGTATGCTGTGCAAAGGAGAGCTATACCGCGATAATTCTCACACTTCAAGCGGTCTCCCTTCTTGAAGATGGGGCATATCGCGGCCACTTTCCATTCATCAGGCATAACTTCGGTTCGCCATACTAATCGAATAAGGTCGAAAAGACAGTTCCACAAAGTATCCCCTCCGAATATCAAGAGCTCCGAATTAATGCAGTCCACTCCAGGTGAGCGGTTTCGTTTCATTCTCTGCATGGCCTTAGTGAATTCCTCATGGGATGGCTCCTCAGTGCAAATCTCCGCAGACTGTTCTAGAGGTGGCTCAACAACAGTCTGTGATGCATGATGAACATCAAGCAGCTCAGTAAAGTGTCCACTCCATGCGTCAAGTACTGCGTCGATGTTGACACAGAGGTTTCCATCCCGGTCCCGAATGGCGGTTGACGAAGGCCTGAAAGTATGGTGCAATCCAGTAATTCCTTTAAAGAAATTACGTGAACTACGCTCATTGCTGAGTTGTTGTACTTTCAGAACCTCGGCCTTCCACCATTCTCGCTTCTTCCGTCTACAAATCCGCTTAGCTGCCCTTCTTGCAAGAGCTGCCTTGTTTTTTCTTGCGATTGTGAGACGTTGTTGCACTTCATTATGGGCTATATTTTGTTGCTCAACTGCAAGACGACACTCGTCATCAAACACAAATATATATATATATTTATCTATATATATATTTATTTATATATATATTTATCTTGGCTGAAATAGCGTAGTTCAAATATATGCTCGTATATAGTAGTATATTTCTTATATATATATAGGGATGGATAGTAATAATTATACAATAATAATAAAAATACGGGAAAGCGAAAGTGGGATGAAAGACTTCAGGAATGGTAACTCACGGAAGAATGCCCAATTACAACAAAATAAAAAAAGTTATTATTGTGCGTGAAGTTTTTCCAACGAATAATGAAAATGGGAAAAAAAATGTATTTCAAAATTTTAGAATAATCAAAAAGAGGGAGCAGGAGGAATGATAATAGCTAAATGTGTATATAGCAGATCGAAATGAAAATAAAAGAAAATTTACGAGAACTGTGCGGTACGAGGTATATGTATAGTCTCCCCATCATTTATATTTATTCGTCTCCGTGTAATTCCCTCACAGTATACTCGTATGTATAAACTTTTCGCATTTTTATTTTTCTGTTGAAAATGAGAAAATTACCAACAACAATGAAGGAAAATATTTTATATACATATATATATATATATATATATATATATATATATATATATATATATATATATATATATATATATATATATATGAAAAATTTCTCCCCTTTTTATTTTAGAGATATTAAGTCATATTTTTATTGTTGTTTTTCCTTTATATACTACATAGAATAAAATATAAAAATGGAAAATTATGATAGATTTCCACGAATCGTAAAAAAAAAATGTTTTTGTTGCTAAGTTAAAAAACTCGAAAATTAGCGAATAGATGTGGGTGTGTGTTATAAATCTCTATATACATACACATAATCTTCACACACACACACACGCACACACACACACACACACCCACACACACACACACACACACACACACACACACACACACACACACACACACACACACACACACACACACACACACACACACACACCACCGACGTTAGAACCTTGTCACAGGAAACCCTAATAGAAATACGGGATATTGATGAAGTTACTACATCCGAAGATATACTACAAGCTTTGGAATCGCAGGTGGAAGAAACAAAAGGTACTACTACTGTGAAGATGCTTAGAGGCATCTTATCGTGGGACGCAAATGGCAGTGATTATCAGGCCAAGAAAGGTGGCGGAGCAAGTCTTAACAAGAGGCAAAATAAGGATCAGATGGGTGATTTGTCGTATAAGGGAGGCTGTTAAGCCGGTAAAGTGTTTTAAATGCTTTGAGTTTGGTCACCTGGCGCAAAAATGTAGGAGTGAAAACGACAGATCTAATCTGTGTATAAAATGTGGTAAAGAAGGTCATATTGCAAAACAGTGCAAGAATGACCCAAAATGCGTGCTTTGTAGCGAGGAAGCTGTTGGGGGAAATAAACATGCAACGGGTAGTTGGAAGTGCCCTGCATATAAGAAGGCGCTAGACAGAATGCTGGTCAAATGAGATTGATCCAACTAAATCTCAACCATTGTGAAGCTGCACAAGACCTGCTGCAGCAAACTGTACGTGAAATAGGCGCTGACATTGCTATTATATGCGAACAATATAAACAGCTCGATAGCAATATGTGGGCATCAGACTATTCAAAAAAAGCACTTGTTTGGGCCTGTGGTAACCGCCCCTTTCTGGAGAAGCCCAGCGGCGGAGAATCTGGCTTTGTAAGAGTGAAGATCGATGGTATTCACATTTATAGCTGTTATGCCCATCCTAGTGCTACCCTTGATGAATTCAAAATCTTCCTAGATCGATTAGTTAGTGACGCGCGAAACCTAAACCCTCTGTTGATAGCTGGGGATTTTAATGCTTGGGCTGTTGAGTGGGGCAGCCGAGAGGCTAATGTTAGAGGTAAAGCGCTACTGGAAGCATTTTCTCTAGTACCAGTTGCGATGTTGAATGTTGGTAGTACATCCACTTTCCGTAGGGGTGGCGCTAGCTCGATAATTGATCTCACATGGGTTAGCGAGGGCCTTTTAAATAGAATAGTGAGTTGGGAAGTTAGTGAACAATATACACATAGTGATCACCAGGCTATTATCTGTGAAATAAGAGATGGAAGGCCAGGAAAGGTTCGTTCAGAATCAACAAAAAGGTTTATCGAGTGGAAACAAACAATGTTTGATGAAAAGTTATTTGTCTATATGCTGGAGGACATTACTTTGTCCGGAACTGCGGATAGCAAAGTGAATCAAATCGTAGATCATATCACAAGAGCTTGTGATGCAGCAATGCCACGGAAAACGAGGGATAATCGGAAAAAAGAAGTGTTCTGGTGGACCGAGGAAATAGCCCAGCTTCGTAGAGAATGCCTTCGAGCTAGACGTTTATACCAACGTGCAAGATTGGAAACTAGGGACGATCTACGCAAGCAGTACTGTGTCGCCCACGGTGCCCACGAGTGCTGAAAAATATAGTCACGTCACTGTTTCCACAACAACCAGACTGTACGGTTAATGTCGAAGCAACAGGAGGCGGAGAAATATTCCTATTAATTACAAAGGAGGAAGTGCTTAAAGCATGTAGCAAATTGAAGAATAACAAAGCTCCGGGGCCTGATAAAATCCCCAATATTGCCATTAAATCGGCGGTCCGCTCATACCCAGAGTTGTTTGTAAACTTATTCAACTCATGCATGGAGGAAGGAGTATTTCCAGAGCAATGGAAATTACAACGGTTGGTACTATTGCCTAAAGCGAAGAAGGCGCTCGATGATCCATCTTCCTACCGGCCAATCTGCTTGCTAGATACTGCAGGTAAATTATTTGAGAGAATTATATGTGAGCGACTACAGGAGGCCATTAAAAACAAAGGAGACTTGGCGGAGAACCAATATGGGTTCCGTAAAGCTCGCTCTACCATTGAAGCGATTAAACTCGTAGTGGATACGGCGCGAGAGGCAATATCTGGTGATAGATGGAAAGGAGGTTCTCAAAAGTACTGTGCGGTAGTTACATTAGATGTGAAAAATGCATTTAACTAGGCGAGTTGGGATTGCGTATTAAACGCGCTAATCAATAAAGAGGTCCCTCTGTATTTACTTAAAATGGTGGCTAATTATTTTAGGCAACGAGTTTTGAAGTATGAAACCGACGAAGGTTTAGTACCTTACCATCACATTTCTGGAGGTGTACCACAGGGGTCTATGCTGGCACCCACATTGTGGAATGCCATGTACGATAACATTTTTAGACTACCGTTACCAGAAGAAGCAATGGTGGTTGATTTTGCTGATGATGTTGCGATCGTAGTTGTTGCAAAGTACAAAGAAGAGGTGGAAGAAATCTGCAATTGGAGTATAAAAATAATTCAGGATTGGTTATCATCTGTGGGTTTACAGTTGGCGGAGCACAAAACAGAAGCAGTGCTCATCACCAGTAGGAAAAGATTGGAATTCATGACGGTGGAAGTTGGTGGTCAACGGATCCAGTCAAAACAATCTATTAATTATCTGGGAGTAATAATTGATGCTAGAATATCCTTTAAATCGCATTTGGATACCGCTGGGGAAAAAGCTGGAAAAGTGAACGCGGCGTTAATGCGAATTATGCCAAACTCAGGGGGGGCCCGCCAGAGCCGTAAACTGTTACTGAGCAGTGTGGTGACGTCTATTATAATGTATGGAGCACCAATCTGGGCCAGTGCTATGGAGAAAAGTACATACAAGCAACCGGTGGCATCTGCTTATAGGTTAAGCGCTTTGAGGGTGGTTAGTTCATTTAGAACGGTATCGGATGAAGCCGTGTGTCTACTGGCTGGTATGCCTCCAGTTGACTTATTGGCTAAGGAGCGTGAAAGAATATATTCTCGCCGTGCAAATGGGGATAAGAGAGGAAATCGTATTGTGGCTCGCGCAGAGACCGTTAACATGTGGCAGCAGCGTTGGGACAGCTCGGGAAAAGGCCGGTGGACACATCGGTTAGTCCCTTCGGTAGTTAAATGGCTAGATAGGAAACATGGAGAGATTGACTTCTATTTATGCCAATTTCTGACGGGGCATGGTTGTTTTCGCGCTTATTTACATAAATTTAAGCAAGATGATTCCCCTTATTGCCCAATGTGGGAAGGAAAGCTGGAGAACGTTGAACATGTATTTTTTGACTGCCCGCGCTTCGAAGAAGAAAGATTGGGACTATATAGGTCTGTGGGAAATGACTTATCACCGTTAACAGTTGTGGATTATATGCTGCAGTCCGAAGAAATTTGGGAGGTGGTGTGTAAAATGAGTGCAAGGATTATTAAGAAGCTGAGAAGTCTAGAAAAAAATAGACAAAGATAACAAAGTTAGATGGCAGCTAAGGCTGAGCCTGTTCTCGCGAAGTTATACATAACAGTAGTTCCACGAGACAACTATAGGCATAAGAATTTGGGGGTTAGGGTTTAGTCGGTAAGAATCCGACACTCTCACATGTTTATGGATTAGGTCCACATGTGAGGTCTTATGAAGATCCCCCCTCCACCACAAAAAAAAAAAAAAAAAAACACACACACACACACACATATCCACACAAACCTATTTGGAAAATATTTTAAATTCTTGGCTGCGTGTGGAAAATTCCTAAAATAGTTTAAATGAATTTCGCACGCAAATTTTATTTCAATATCTCGCACCCCCTAATCCTCTCAACATTCCTGGAATAACTCTATTTTTTTTGGTTATTGTTGGTATATATATACAGTTTACATAAAATCCGTCATTTTTCATCATGATCTCGAAATAGAATTTCCGTGAAAAGCCTTCAATATATGTATACATAAATACATATGCTAAAAAGATTTATTGAAGCATTTATGTTGATGATTTGCTATTGTGATCCTTGATGATATATATTTATAAATGTATTTGTTTGCATATAATGTTGACGAATCTAACGAATGTCAGGTTATTAATAAAACAAAATATGCTACAAATGGGAGGGGAGGGGAGGGGGCTAAGGTTAGTTGTTATACCTAAACGATTTTCTATTGAACTTAACACATATAAAATTTGTGTGTGTAGGTGGTGTTGTAAATTTGGGTTAATAAAGGCTCTACTAGGATAAATTTGTGAGATGGACCTTGAAACATTAGAACCACGCGTATTAAGGGCGAAACAATTTTCTTTAGCCGACCTTTTCAAGCACAAACATAGTAAAATACACGAAAAATTGTTTTGTATCAGTGCTAGAGAATTTTTTGTGTATTTTACTATGGTGAGTGATTCGAAAGTTCGACTAAAATTTGAAAAAACAAATGTCGATACCCGACGAAAAATCGACCTGCATAAATGCTAGATAATGGAAAGTGCAATATTTGTTTGTACCCATTGGATTTATGTTTTTATACGTTACAGATAAGTAATAACTGATTAAATATGTAAATTTTTCGCTTAATATTTATAAATATTTGTATACCTTGCAAACTAAAATTGGCCTCGCATGAAATGTTGCCTACGGCTTCGCACATGCTTAAATCGCCCCTAAAAGCGTTCAACCTTCCATCATGCTTAAATCGCCCCTAAAAGCGTTCAACCTTCCATCATTACCTCTCAATTTTATCTCTATAACTCTCAGAATGGCTCGATATCTGAACGACAAAAATGGTAGATAGAGTATACGCCTGAGTATAAGCAGAACTGGTTGGAGATCTCACAAGTGAATCGTTCCTCGCAGTTCTAAAAACACTCCAGTTTTATCCGAAGTGCATTCTGATAATATTACAAATTTTATTGGTGCTAAGAGAATAAATTGGTAAAATAATCTTCGAACATGATCTTTCTAGAAATTCAATTGGCATTTCATACCATCAAGTGCACGTCACTTCGGAGGAATTTCGGAAGCGGCAATATTAGCGTAATTTCATCTAAACAGGGCCATAGACTAAACCATTCTAATAATTGAAGAAATAAATGAGCCTAAAATAAAATAATTAGTCTAGCAGCCATCATGTGCCAGATTTTTCATAAGAAATTCCTGAACTTCCATATTCATAACAAATTGGTAATCTTTAGACAATTTATCAAATTTGGGATAAAATCACAATGGTAGAAAACTTGTGGCCCATCCAAAAAATGAGAAACTCTATGGCCTAAAATAAAATTATTCCAGCTGCCATCATTGACTTGATTTTTCATAAGAAATTCCTGAACTTCCATATTCATAACAAATTGGTAATCTTTAGACAATGTATCAAATTTGGGATCAAATCACAATGGTAGAAAACTTGTGGCCCATCCAAAAAATGAGAAACTCTATGGCCTAAAATAAAATTATTCCAGCTGCCATCATTGACCAGATTTTTCATAAGAAATTCCTGAACTTCTAATTTTATATAAAATTGGTAATCTTTAGACAATTTATCATATTTGGATATCAAATCTCCAAAGTAGAAAATTTGTAGTCCATCCAGAAAATGTGGGACTGAATGGGCTGAATTAAATAATTATTCCAGCAGCCATCAGGTGCCAGATTTTTCATAAGAAATTCCTGAACTTCTAAATTATCCAAACTTGGTAATGTTTAGACATTTTATCATATTTGGATATCAAATCTCAAAGGTAGAAAACTTGTGGCTCATTCAAAAAGTGTGTAACTCTATGGCTTAAAATAAAATAATTTTTCCAGCTGCCATCATGTGCCAGATTAAGAAATTCCTTAACTTCCATATTCATATAAAATTGGTAATTTTTATACATTTTATCATATTTGTATACCAAATCTCGAAGGTAGAAAATCTGTGGCCTAAACAAAACATCTGGTCTAAGCTAGAAATACAATGGCCGTCTTAAAAATACATGGGATTAGACTACTATTTCGCAAAAGGCGTCTGTGAATGCTCCGAACAAGACACTCGGAAGTTGCTACTCCAATCAAATCCTTAATCTGCCTGAGAGCGAACGTAATGTATTCATCGTTAATTCTCATCTGTGTTGGGATGTTCTATCATCACTTTGACTCGCTTCGATAGACGTTTGTGTCTCTTTTTTTACGAACAAAATTGTATTCAATTTCGCAAATTATATTGCCTACTCGATTCTATTTCTATAAATTCATTCGATAAAATATCACCAATATTTTTATTTTCGATGGCAAGTGAAAAGAGGAAAAAGAGATAGTTTGCAAATTTATTCTAACAGGCTGAGATCGCAATAGACAAAACGTAATTCAAAAAACGCAATGGAGCACAATTTTCTTCGTAAAAAAAGAGACACACATGTCTATCGAAGCGAATCGAAGTGATGATAGAACATCCCAGCACTGTTTGTCACCTTTTTGTTGCCCACTTCTGATTTTATGGTGTATAGCTAAATGGATCAAATTATAATAAAAAGCCATGAGATTATGCAATCTGCTGCTATTTACATCGATATACATCGAATTCCTTCAAGTGACCATATATAGGGACAAATCATATGGAATAAATAATAATAATAACAGTGTTAAAGGCCATTACTGGCCCCTTACTGAATCAACAATCTGGCTCCAACGGTTTCGATCCTGAGCTTGGTCTTCATACTGTCTTAGACAATCTGAAGAGGCCAAGTCGTTCTCTACATCGTGGAGCCATCGTCGCCTGCAACGACCTCTGCGCCTACCATATGGTGGCTCTCCTTTCAGAGATCGCTGCACAATTCGTTCCGGATCAGCACGCAGAACGTGACCGAGCCAGCGTACTCGCTGAGATCTAACTTCATGTACAATATCGGGGATCTTCATCAGATCTCTGATCTCGAAATTGTACAGAGCTCGGTATGTACCATCTATTTCGCGTTTAGGGCCGTAAATCACACGCATGATTCTTCTCTCAAATGTAAGGAGCCATCTCTCGTACTCATCCGTCAGCGCCCAACTTTCACATCCAAACATAACAACGGGCCTGATCAACGCTTTGTAAAGCTTCAGCTTCACGGCACTTGATAAGTGTTTAGATTTTAGCAGTGGCCTTAGAGGATACAAAGAACGACTGCCAGCTGCCAGCCGCACTTTAATATCCTCACCCACACTGTTATCGTGAGTGATAAGAGAGCCCAAATATTTGAACCTCCTCACTCCCTCAAACATGTGGTGGCCACTACTAAAATCTGGTGTGCCATTGTCTCTAAAACCAGAGATCAGGTATTTCGTTTTGGACTCATTGATCTGGAGTCCAACAGAAGCTGAAAACTCTACAAGCGGATCAAGTATTTCTTTCACTCCGTTGCTATTCAGTCCAATCACGCATATGTCATCTGCATATGCAAGCACTTGATTGGACTGGCGATATAAGATGTTGCGCTGAGGTGTTTCAGTTTTACGAAAGATGTACTCCAACATGAGATTAAAGAGTATCGGGGACAGAGCATCTCCCTGCCGAACACCCGAGTTAACTGCAAAAATTGTCGATAGCCTGTTCTCAACTTTAACACAGCATTGAGACTGCGTCACTGTCATCCTACACAGTCGTACCAATTTTGTTGGCATCCCTAGGTATTCCAGGGCAGACCACAAACTCTCTCGATTGATCGAGTCGTAGGCCTGCCGGAAATCCAGGAAAACCTGATGTACGGAGATGGATGTCTCATAATATTTAGATAGAATCATCCGCAGCGAAAAGACCTGATCAGTGACTGATCGATTCGGACGAAATCCTCCCTGATAGTCACCAACCAAGCCCTCCGCCAGAGGAGTGATTCTATCCAATAAAATGTATGACAGTAACTTGTATGCTGTGCAAAGGAGAGCTATACCGCGATAATTCTCACACTTCAAGCGGTCTCCCTTCTTGAAGATGGGGCATATCGCGGCCACTTTCCATTCATCAGGCATAACTTCGGTTCGCCATACTAATCGAATAAGGTCGAAAAGACAGTTCCACAAAGTATCCCCTCCGAATATCAAGAGCTCCGAATTAATGCAGTCCACTCCAGGTGAGCGGTTTCGTTTCATTCTCTGCATGGCCTTAGTGAATTCCTCATGGGATGGCTCCTCAGTGCAAATCTCCGCAGACTGTTTTAGAGGTGGCTCAACAACAGTCTGTGACGCATGATGAACATCAAGCAGCTCAGTAAAGTGTCCACTCCATGCGTCAAGTACTGCGTCGATGTTGACACAGAGGTTTCCATCCCGGTCCCGAATGGCGGTTGACGAAGGCCTGAAAGTATGGTGCAATCCAGTAATTCCTTTAAAGAAATTACGTGAACTACGCTCATTGCTGAGTTGTTGTACTTTCAGAACCTCGGCCTTCCACCATTCTCGCTTCTTCCGTCTACAAATCCGCTTAGCTGCCCTTCTTGCAAGAGTTGCCTTGTTTTTCCTTGCGATTGTGAGACGTTGTTGCACTTCATTATGGGCTATATTTTGTTGCTCAACTGCAAGACGACACTCGTCATCAAACCAATCATTCTTGGGTCTGACTTTCACTATACCTAAGGTCTGTTGAGCAGCACTGACAACCGAAGTTTTCAGTACCTCCCAGACAGAGTTCACGCAGTCAGACTGGTAATTAGCTCCCTCAATGTTGTCGCTGACAAGATCCTGATATCGTTTCTTTTGATCTTCATTTATCAGACCCTCACAGTCGAAACGTACCATCCGTTTCGCTGTGTTCCACGACCTGTACGAAAACTTCCACCGTAGCTTTGCAGCGACCAAATAATGATCGCTGCCTACGTATTTGGTTGCTGACCGATAAGTACTCACATCCTGCACAACCCGAGCTCGCCCTTTTGAAATTAACACGTGGTCAATTTGGCTCCGGGATGTTTTGCGAGGATGTGTCCATGTCTCTAGGTGTATCTGTTTGTGAGGGAAGAATGTGCTTGCTACTCTAAGATCATGAGCAATTGCAAAGTACATCATTCTCTCACCATTATCGGTCGCAGTTTCGTGTCGGGAGTACGGACCTATGTTTTCACACAAGTCGGCCTGATTTCTGCCAGCTCTAGCATTAAAGCCCCCAATTACCATTCTAACATCGTGTTCGGGTATAGATCCCATCAGATCGTCCAAGTCATTGTAAAATGAGTCTTTATCTTGGGGCTGGCTGACTTCTGTGAGCGCATGTACACAAATTATTGACAGGTTGGCTAACTTCATGCGCAAGCGAAGCATACACAATCGGTTATTGACTGCTTGAAAATCCAAAACAGCCTTCTTTACATGCGGCCCAAGAAGAAATCCAGCTCCAAGATTTCCGAGGTCATCTCCACTGTAGAACAACGTATAGTATAATCATATGAAATACACAATGTATATATGTATATACGTTTCTACAAAAAGGACATTAATACGATTATATCCTTTTCTATAATATACTATATACATGCTATATATGCAAACGTATATACCTCGTATTGAATTCTGTGGTTTTAATTTTTCTTTCAATTTCAAAAAAGGATAATCAGGATTGTTATAATAAAAATAAAAATAAAAAACAGGCGGAATGTTTTTGTCATAATTTTCGCTTAATAAATTTTTCTGCTCCTATTTCAACGAAACGATCGATATCCTATTTAAGACGAGGTATAATAATATCGATATGAAGGAATTTTGAATATATCCATACATATATGCGTATACAAATCCTAAGTACGATAACGATCCTTTTTGTGTAACGATCCTAACTGTGATTATGGATTAGGGTTTTGGAAAAGAATTAAAGTATAGATTTTTATTTTATTTTTTATATAATTGAGGATCAAGGATTAAAAATATATATATTTTGTTCGGTAGCCCACTTCAAACACCAAACTTTAATCCCTTTTTGTACAAATGAAATTTATACGAGTATATATATGTAGTCCTAAGTATAAATGATTTAATGAATATATCTTATATGTGCTTATATATACTTACACTTGGTATATTGTCGGCAGTACAAACAGCTTCAGATAATAATCGGTCACGGATCTCCCATGCAAATATGCTCGGACATTCTCTTTTGTAGTCGGCTATTTTTTGTACTACGGGTGTTGTGGCAACACGTGGCTTCGATCCACCAATTGCACGTGGTTTTATTGATCCTGTTTCGTAATAGCTTATGGTATAAAATATATAGAAAACGAAAATATAGGAAAAAACTAATTTAGTGAAATATCTAAATTCGACATTTACAGAGTGAACCAAAACATCATTTTCACATTATTTTTATTTAATTTATATTTTCAGACGAAGTCTGTCATCATGTTTATACACCGGGTCATATATGTGGGCTGCCACCCAAATACCACAAAAGCGGGTAAGTAAAATAAAATTCTTTACAAACATTGTCTTGATTGAACTGGGGTACTGTGTAGGCTAGAACAAAATAAGCTATATGGCATTATCTGTAAGATAAGACCATGCGGAGATTATAAGTTTGACAGAAAATGTGTGAAGTAAATATCATTTGTATTTCTGGAAAATAGAAAAAATTATTAGGAGCACGTACCACAGTGCAAACGTAATATTAAATCGCTCTAATAATGTGAAAATGACTTAGATTAAGTCCGTAAATATTCAAAAAATAAAAAAAAATAAATGTTTAGTATCTTACCGGCCGAGTATTTTACTGACACATCCATTTGAAACTTGTAGAATCCGTGAAATATCACAAGGCCGTGCTCCTGAGTGCGCTAATTCAACAATTTTTTGTCGTGTCGAATCAGGTAGGGGGCGTCCATTTACATAAACGCCACCCAATTGGTTGATACCACTGTGGCCAGCTGAGGAACAACCAAATAGGGCACTCTGGCTAACAGCCGTGGAATGCCCATGCATTATATGATCTATAATATAAAAATACGTATTACATAGTATAGTATATAGTATAGAGAGGGTCGGACAAACATACATGCATAGATACATACACATACACACACACACGCAGGCTTCATCCATCCGAATCACCCACATTTAATAGTTTCCTTTAGACATTCAATCCCGCACTTAATATACATAACAAATATATATACATATACAATAAAAAGGACCGGGAAAACATTTTCATTTCAAATATATATGAAATCGGAAACGATATTCCTATATATATATATATTTTCCTATATATATATATATATATATATATATATATATATATATATATATATATATATATATATATATATATATATATATATATATATATTTTAAATTATATAGTAAAATCCGGAAAAATCATTTTTCTTTTTTCGAATTTTATCTGCATATAATGATAATCAAACAATCAAAACATTTTTATACGTCATTTTCTCATTACAAAACACAAATGGTCACGTGACTTAGAAAATATTTATTTAACATTACCCTTGAAACAAATGTCTAACAAGAGGTTTATGTATTTATAAAAGCGTGTAATAATATTCAGGAGCAGGTATATTCTCGGTACAACAAAATTATGATATACCGTAGCGAATTTTATTCGAGATGTATATACAAAGCGAGCGCGCGTTAGTCAATTGAACGGATATATAGTACGCATATAAGGAGGGAGAGTAACGATATATAGTGTCGACCCTTCGTAAAAAGAAAAGCTATACAGAAAAATGAGTTAATTAAGTGGTCATATTAATTCACTGCATGCTGTGATCCAGATTGAAAAAAAAAAAAAATCAAAAATCGATTCCAATTATACTTCCTGTGTGTTACTTATATATATTTATTATGTTTGTAACTCTCGTGTCTCGCTCCTTCTCAGGAAGGCAGATAAGTGGATACTACTGAACACAACAACGCAACAATAAAGTCAAAAAGGATAATTCTATCAAATATTTGAAGAATTTTCATTAATTGGATTTTTATATTCGTTAATAGTAGTCTTTAAGTTGTTCAGCTCTCTAAGTGGATTGTTGCTTTAAAGGGGATATATGTATATATATATATATATATATATATATATATATATATATATATATATATATATATATATATATATATATATATATATATATATATATATATATATATATATATATATATATATATGTATATAGGTATATGTATATGTATATATATATATATATGTATATATATATATATATATATATATATATATATATATATATATATATAATATATATATATATATATATATATATATATATATATGTATATAGGTATATATATATATATATATATATATATATATATATATATATATATATATATATATATATATATATATATATATATATATATATATATATATGGAAATAAAATCAATTTTCTTTCGTTTAATAATCATAAAATTTTCAATTGAAATCTATCAAAACGGAAATAAGATTAAAACAACAACATACATACATATATACCATGGCTATATATATGCGAGTACAACGATATACATTATGTATCTATCTATGTATAGATACTCGCGTACATTATATAAAATAGGAAAAATTATGAAAATTAAAAATGAAAATGTTTTTTCATTCATCGCAGCTAAACACAAAACAAAAAAATAAATATAAGTTTTATTTTTTATTTATTTATAAAAGGCCCTTTTATAATTTTGACGTTTTTATATTATTCACAACATAAAAGCATAAATACATAAATTCTATACTAAAACGTAAACTTTTTTTTTATTTGTCTAAATTAATTTCGCTAATGAATACTTTTTTACGTATATATATTTCAAAAATAGTTACGTAAAGCCGCCTAAATTTATTTTGATCGATCACTTCATTCGGAGGGGCCTTTGCGCCATTAAACCGCACTGTGATCGATCGATGCGAAGTTTATAGCAAATCAATCAATTATTGGTTTGTCAGGTTCATTACAAATCCAGAACCATCTCAATCAATTTGATGTGACTCGTTCAGAGTGAGTTATGATATTTTTAATTTGCGTGAAGTTTGTCCCATAATTTGTCCTAAAATTACAAACCCAACATTAGGGATAAATTTAAGGTAAAGTTTGTCCTAATAATTAAATATGAATAGATAAAAGAAAGTTTTTATATTTTTTTGTTATATATAGCCCTCAGGTACCTAAAAACATATAACGGTATTAAGTTACGATCCTGGGTTCAGCAGGAGAATTTTTAAAATTTTCAATTTTGTACTAACATACAACGTGGTAAAACACGTCAATCCAAAGTCACTTATTCTCTAGATTTAAAAAATCTTTTATATTTTTTACATAGCCCTCAGCTACCCAAAACCACGTGTCAATATTTGGGAAATTTTTAAAAATTTCAATTTTCTACTAACAAATAACATGGTAAACACCCATGTCCTAAGTTTCTGATCTTCTAGATTTAAGAAAGGTTTAATATTTTATTGTTACATTTTACCCCTCAGCTATCCAAAAACGCATGTCGATATTTGAGTACAATCCTTGGTTCAGCTGGAAATTTTTCAAAATTTTCAATTTTGTACTCACATACAACATGGTAAAACACCCCTGTTCTAAGCCACTTATCGTCTAGATATAGGTTTAGCCTCAACTACCCAAAACCACGTGTCATATGACGTGTACGATAAGTGCAGCAGCAAAATTTTTTAAAAATTTCTATTATCTACTACAACATATAACATGGTAAACAGCCTTGTCCTTAGTTACTGATCTTCTAGATTTAAGAAAGCTTTTATATTTTATGTTAGATTTAGCCAATCCTCGGTTCAGCGGTAGAATTTTTAAAAATTTCCAGTTTGTACTAAAATACAATATGGTAAAACACCCATGTCTTAAGCCACTTATCATCTAGATTTATGAAAGCTTTTATATTTTTTAGTTAGATATAGCCCCTAGGTACACTAAAACACATGTCGATATTTGGATAGGATCCCTCGGTTCAGCAGGAGAATTTTTAAAATTTTCAATTTTGTACTCACATGCAACGTGGTACAACACCCCTTTCCTAAGGCCACTTATCGTCTAGATTTAAGAAAGCTTTTATATTTTTTGTTAGATTTAGCCCTTAGCACCCAAAAGTATATGTCGATATTTGGGTACGAACCTAGGTTCAGCAGGAGAATTTTTAAAAATTCCAATTTTGTACTCACATGCAACGTGGTAAAACACCTCTGTCCTAAGCCACTTTAAGTCTAGATTTATGAAAGCTTTTATGTTTTATGTTAGATACAGCCTTCAGGTACTGCAGCATATCGATATTCGAGTATGATCCCCAAATTTTAAAAATTAGAGAGTCTTATGTTCATGTTCTTGTTCAAATCACTCAAATATTTTGCCCGAATTACGAAATGCTCAGATGTGTCGGATTTTGTGAATGATTAAGATTGTTTTACCATATTAAATATATAAATTCGGAACAAGCTAGATCATCTCAGAATTTCAAAATGTAGTTTAGAGTTTATGTATACGTTAAAAGTGGGATCCAAAAGTACATTGCGCGAATTTTCAAACCGCTCCGATGTTTTGTACACAATCAAACATCGACGACTCTGTCTAAACTTTTATATATTATTTCACTTGTTCCGAGAAACTCGAGCTCAGGCATATTTATAGTCAGCCTACGTAATAATGTATGAGTTCGTTTGAAAGGTGACACCTAAGGCTGGTGGATTTGTAAATTTATTGTTGAAAATAAGGGATAGACTAGCTGCACCAATTAGTTATGTTGCTGATTATATGGCAAATATTTGTCCTGGTGTTATTCATCTGAAGGATAAATCGGTTTGAATTAATAAATATCAGAAAATTGTTTTGCTCAATAGGATTATACTGGCTCCAGATGATCGCAAATCGTCTATATTGACAACCATCATGAAGAAGAGCATAAAGCCCATCTCAAACTTTTTTTTGAGCATGTCTCATTATAGTTTTTGTATCAATATCAAGACTGCCAAATGCAAATGCAAATTTGATATGTACATGCTTTAGAACCACTGAGCCACACAATTACTCAAGGTGGTATAAAACCCTCGCCAAGGCGAGTTGAAGCCATAACAAATCTGCCACCTCCAAAATCAATCACGCAAATTAAGCAATTCGTCGGAATGGTTAATTATTATCATCGGAACCTGATTCTGATGAAAGAATCATTTGCAAAATCGACAGTTTTGGCACACCCCTTGAACAATACAATGTTCAGCGTCACCATCTTGAGAATATTTGACAGACAGCTTTTTGCTAAAAAGTCCACGGCAAATACGCCACCTTGATTTCTTAGAATAGAACTTAGTTCCCTTCAACATTTGTTCGTATATTGCGAAACATCAACCAGAATTCGAGCGTCACGTAAGCTCATTGTATTTAATTATGGACTCATTGGGTCTGGAGTCCAACAGAAGCTGAAAACTCTACAAGCAGATCAAGTATTTCCTTCACTCCGTTGCTATTCAGTATAATCACGCATATGTCATCTGCATATATGCAAGCACCTGCGGTTGGACTGGCGATATAAGATATTGCTCTGAGGTTTTTCAGTTTTACGAAAGATGTACCCCGAAAGATGTATCCCTCGTCTGCACACCCGAGTTAACTGCAAAAATTCTTGATAGACTGTTCTTAACTTTAACCCAGCATTGAGACTGTGTCACTGTCATTCTACACAGTCGTATCAATTTTGTTGGCATTCCTAGATATTCCAGAGCAGACCACAAACTCTCTCGATTGATCGAGTCAGGAACACCTGATGTACAGGGAGGCCGTCTCGTAATATTTAGACAGAATCATCCGAGGGGTTTCGTTTTAGTCTCTGCACGGCAATCGTGAGTCTCAACGCAAATCTCCGCAGTCTGCGTCGTTGTTGACACATAGGTTTCCATCCAGGTCCCTAATGGCAGTTGACACAGGCTTGAAAGTATGGTGCAATCCAGTAATACCTTTAAAGAAATTACGCGAACTTCGCTCATTGCTATGAGTTGTTGTACTTTTAGAACCACGGCCTTCCACCATTCTTGGTTTTTTCGTCTACAAATTTGCTTCGCTGCTAGCAAACATATCTATATTGGCAGATTAAAACCAGCATTTGGAATCGTATATGAAACCTGCCCTTAAACAGTCCGATTTTGTCCCTCCAAAATAAAATTCCATTCTCACAATGATGCCAGTATCTAATCCTCTAGGAAAATGAAATCCAATCGATATACAAAAATGATCCTGATACGAAATTTTAGCCGACCGTTTCAAACACCCACACCCAAACACACGAAATATTGTCTTGTATCAGTGCTAGACAATTTTTTGTGTGTTTTACTATGCAAGTGCTTGGCAAGGTCGACTAAAATTTATTAATGAAATTTTAGTATTTTATAAATGTTGCTTACGGTCCCGCATAGCCACCATATTCTCACATACAAACTACCCAGATTCGGAACGAACATAAATTTTCAGTCATATTTAGCGAATTCATCATAAAAACTTTTGTTGATATAAAGAACTTGATTTTGATCACCCTTGTGTATATTACGTCTTATATATACATACATACATATATAGATATAAAAAGAGACGGCGGTGAATGATCATTGATCAATGGCAAACACCAAAATAATTGACGATCGATAAACATCGATTAATTGATCTTGTAAGACGAATTTGACGACAACATATTAATTTGAAATGTATGTACATGCACATAAAATAAGAAATCGAAATCACGTTCAAGGTTTTATTTTTATTAGGTTGTTTTGAATATTCGTGCGTGCTATGTAAGATCGCTCATTGGAGCGAAACAAAAGTCATAAATGATGATGAATTTGAACCCATGTTCATACATATACATATACGAAACTATGTACTATACAACATTTTTGTTATTCAAGATTTTATCAATTCATTCAAAAACAGAAACTATTTGCATTTGTATATGATTGACATAATCTTGAAATGTTGATCTAAGAAATGGAAATACGTACAGAAAAAGGAAAATTAATAAATTGGTTGGGTTTTATTTGTTTAATAATTAACATTTTATGGTTATTAAATTGACGTTTATTTGGGGAAGTCTAAGACGTAACAAGGCAGATTTAATGAATATTTACATTTGTGAATGCCCAGACCTGTTTCTCAATCGGTGTGTATATAAATGGCCATGTAATTGTGTAAGAGGTTACACAAGCGCAAAATTATTTTCAAATGTTCATATATTATTTCCCGAAGTTTTTAACACACACAGGGCTACATTTTCATCCTGGCCAAGCTAAAACACAATCCTAAAATGAACCCTTTACTGCAAGCTTCCAAAATTGGGTGGTTAACCATAGTCATTAATTTATTGTGGGTAACTCGACCATTTCTGTAAGCTCGAGCTCACGAGCTCTTTTATATTTTAGTTACAGCAAAACTATTTACTATACAAGTTTTAATTTAAGTTTGAATAAAATTTGAAGTGAATTTGATTCGAATTCTAAAATAATTTAGCTGTTTCTGAATTTATTCCTTATCAAAAGCTTCAAGGAGATACGTCAAAGTACTTTGCTGTACTCGTGCAACATTAATTCAGACTAAATTTCCAATATTGGAAGCTAAAATTCTAAATCAAACTGTAATCAAATTTCATTAAAACTCCCAACCATTATGAGAATGATAATAGTCACCTAACTCAATTATTTTTTCAGATCCCAATCAAACTGAATGTAACGTTTTGGCACAGTAGAACAATTTTAACCAAAATCTAAAACCAACTTGATTTAACTTGAGCAGAATTGGCATTAAATAACTATGTTTAAGTAATTTACATGTAAGTAATTTGTTTGAAGATGATCATTCCTTTCAAGCTCGTGTTAACTAATCAGCTTTTTAGGAGAAAATCATTTGATTCCACATTTTTCTCAATTTGCAATATTTTTTCAGGCTCGTTGAGTTCGAGCTTTTTATGTAAAAATCTCGAGTTTCATTCGACCAAAAATTGTCGTGCTTCCTCGAGCTTTCCGGCTCGATCTGAACACTCTACATGGTAGTATTCATATGCACCAGAGAGTTTTGCAACGAATAACATCATTTGGCCATTTCGAATGCACGGTATTGCTTTAAATTTGTGTTAAACCTAAAGGTGCAAATTTTGTTTGGCGCAAAAATCCGAACGAGCAGGTAAAAGACTATAAGCTGAACACCATAACATATAGCACTGCTTGTGATAGTGTTGGAAAGTCCCTCACAACACGTTTGAAATCATTTTGCCATCAGAAAAATACTTGAAAATTGATAGAAGCTGGTATTCCAATCGAAACCTTGGGAATCATGTGTAACGCTGAATCAGACACTTCATTCAAAGTGCAACACATTGTGAGAGTAATATTAGTTGGACTAAGCGAAAAATACTCTCAACAACTTCGAAGGTTTATGATCCGTTCGGCAGGCTTTCACCAAAAATTATTCTCTTTAAAATGCTATTATACAGAAGATTTGGTTGATCAATATCGACCCAATCATAAAAACAATTCAGCTGATGTCATATCAAGGGCAATAAAACCATAAGCAAGTGTTAAATTCGCAACTCTGGCTGGCATGGAGAATGAACAAGTCTGAATTATATATTAATAATTGATCGACCAAAACGATAATCATAAAAATCACAATAATTCGATCATCTCGGCTGAGACGTCCTGAAAATGATATTCGATAACGAATTAAAGCAGAACAAGTCATTCATATGGAATCAACCGGATTACTAAATGTCAACAATTTATTGGCCTGGATTATGGACCGCTCCTGCAGACAAGACGTATGTACCAGTTTTTGAATGCCTATATCCATTAAAGCAGTACATTTAGAAGTGATTAGGTGGTCTTGATAATAATAAACAGTTTCTTAAGGCCATTACTGGCCCCTTACTGTATCAACAATATGGTTCTAGCGGTTTCGATCTTGAGCTTTGTCATCATACTGTCTTAGAGAGTAGACACTTTCAGAGATCGTTGCACAATTCGTTCTGGATCAGCACGCAGAACGTGACCGGGTTAGCGTACACGATGTGATCTTATTTCATGTACAATATCGGGGATCTTCATCAGATGTCCGATCTCAATACTATACAGAGCTCGATATCTACTTCGCGTTTTGGGCCGTAAATCACACACATCTCTCAACCGTATAAGGAGCCATATCTCGTAGTCAGTGGCGTTAGAGGATACAAAGCACGTCGGCCAGGTGTTATCGTGAGTGATAAGAGAGCCCAACTATTTGAACCTCCTCCATCTCTTAAACGTTTTAGTGGTCACTACTAAAATTTGATGAGCCATTGCCCCTATAACCAGATATCATGTATTTCGTTTTAGATTCATTGATCTGGAGTTCAACAGAAACTCAAAACTCTACAACCGGATCAAGTATTTCCTTCGCTCCGTTGTTATTCAGTCCAATCAAGCATATGTTGTCTATATATGCAAGCATCTAATTGGACTGGCTACATAAGATGATGTGCTGAAGTGTTTCAGTTTTGCAAAAGATGTGTTCTTCATGCAGATAACACCCGAGTTATCTGCAAAAATTCTCGATAGCCTGTTCTCAACTTTAATACGTCATTGAGACTGTGTCACTGTCGTGCCGGAAATCCAAGAACACCTTATGTACGGAGATGGACGGCTCGTAATATTTAGATAGAATCATCCGCAGCGAAAAGACCTGATCAGTGACTGATCGGTTCTGATGAAATCCTCCTTTATAGTCAACAACTAAGCCCTCCGCTATAGAGGAGTGACTCTTTATTCAATATAATGTAAGGACAGTAACGTGTATGCTGTGCAAAGGAGTGCCATAACTCGATAATTCTCACACTTCAAGCTGGGCCATATCGCGGCCACTTTCCATTTATCAGGCATGACTTCGGTTCGCCATACTAATCGAATAAGGTCGAAAAAAAAATTCCACAAAGTATTCCCTCCGAATTATTGCAGTTCACCCCAGGGGAGAGGTTACGTTTTAATCTCTACATGGCCTTAGTGAATTCCTCATGGGATCGATCCTCAGTACAAATCTCCGCAGTCTATATTTGAGGTGACTCAACAACAGTTTGTGACGCCTGATGAACACCAAGCAGGTCGATAAAGTGTCCACTCCATGCGTCGAGTACTGCATCGATTTCCATCCCGGCCCCGAATGACGGTTGAAGCAGACAGGAAACTATGGTGAAATTCAGTAATTCCCTTAAATATATTACGTGAACTGCGCTCATTGCTGAGTTGTTGCACTTTTAATCCTCCGCCTTCTACCATTCTCGCTTCTTCCGTGTACAAATCCGCTTAGCTGATCTCCAATCAGTTGTTATTCGGGAAGCTTTGCAAGGATTGATCCATGTTTCTAAATATATTTGTTTGCGTAGGAAGAATGTACAAAGTAAATCGGGAGTACGGACGTACGTTTTCAGACAAGTCGGCTTGATTTATGCCAGTTCTACCATTAAAGTCCCCAATTACCACTCTAAAATCGTGTTCGGATATAGATCAGATCGTCCAAGTCAGAGTAAAATGAGTCTTTATCTTCGGCCTGGCTGACTTCGGTGGGCGCATGTACACAAATTTTCGACAGGTTGGCTATAAATTCATGCACAAGCGAGGCTTACACAATCGGTTATTGACTGATTGGAAACCAAAACCGCCTTCTTTAGTTGCGGCCCAAGAAGAAATTTCAAAGTCATCGCCACTTTTAGGCCAGCGAGTTTCATGAAGAGCAACGAGTTCCAGCCGATACTCCTCTTCATGTACGTGATTAGGGTTTCCTAAGTGACTGCACATTTGGAAAACATGTTCTTGTGATTTAGGTTTACGAGACATGTAAGTGGTCCCCAACCAACAAATTTGGTGTTACAATGGAACCAAACAATAGTAAATTATAATACAATCAATAATTAAATTTACCACAACCCCACTAAAATGTCCAGTTATATTACAAAAGCCACTGCAGGGAGTAATATTCGGGGGTTAATACCTTCTCAAGAGATGATGATCTCTGGGTTTCATTTCGCCCTAATCCAGGACTGGAGTTTGCACTCCAACAAAAAATTTGGTATATTCGTTCTTTTTATAGAAAAAGGTACGCACAACAAGTACTGTCTTGTATCTCAGACCCGAACACATATACATGTATACATAAATTGAAATACATGATAACATTTCATTTTGTGGCATTTTTATCTAACAAAAGTACTTTGATACACAAAATGAAAATATGTCAAAATGCACAGCATGACATCCAACTTACCGGTTGAGTTTGTCAGACTTGTGGGATCTCTTATTATTGTATATATCAAATATTGTGACATACGTGTAATTAAATTTTTCAAAGGTATTTTCAGATCGGTTTGGTTTTTTAAAATATTATATCACTTGAAGGTGACGGTGGGATGGAATTCCATTCTAATTTGTGTGTTTTTTTTTTTTTTTTTGTGTATATGACTGATCATCAATCATAATATATATATGTTTTAGATTTATAAGAAAAAAGTATTTAACAAAAAAAAAAAAAGATCATACACGCAGTGCTGAATTAGATCAATATTGCAGTATGAGTATATTAGACAATTTGATTCCATTTGGCCCGTCCGATTGTGCTATGCCAAAATTACGTATAGAAAGATCGTGCTATCCCGCATTCAATTTTTTTTTTTTATTAAATCTATAAACATGCACAGAAAGAGAGAAAAAAAGTGAGAACGAGAGGAGATATTTATAGACAGATATACATACACAGACCCCGAAACCCGTATTAATCAAAAGAAATTCAAAGTCGAAAACGTTTTGATCTTAACCTTTTTTTGTTGTTGTTTGGTTATTTATTTCGTTGATCATGATGATGATCATTCCAATCTGTCAACCATTTTTTTGTCATTTTATAAAACGAACAAATTTGACATTTTAAGACCGCCCTTGTTAATTTTTTAATTTTTTTTTATTAAATTCATTATCATATTCGATCATTTTACTCTACATACATACATCTATACGATAATAATCTTATGGATTAACTTTAGATTTTATAACCATTTAACGGACGCGTATATTATGATGAAACCAAATACACATATATAATATTGCATATGCTAGATTGCTGGCTGAATAATGAAACGGTTTCCTGGTAACAATCACAAATCGCTTTTCACATAAATAAAACGTAAGGTTAACTATCGAATACCGTGAAGTTTATACTAACGTTTACTAAACGGCGTAATTTATACTTAATAAATATTTAGTAAAAACTTCACACCAGTGGATGGTGGGGCAGTTCCCCATTTCAGTACATCTGCCGCATCATCCGCACGGCTATAGAAGTATAAGAAACCCATAGACCATATCAATGACACATCCTTGGGAACTGTTCGGTAAGCCAACATTCTTCTTCATAAATCATTGCTCGATAATTTGTCTGCCATCAATTCGCGAGTTGCCAATTCAGCTGGGTTTTCCTTTCCTTTCACATGCCGCCAAAGAGTTTGTGGAGGTAATGAATGGTTGATACGCGGTTCGTCACAAGCATAATAGTACAACAATAGAATCTGTCCATATGCCCAAATCGAAACATCATAACTCTCCAATCATGGCAAGCTAATTTGATTAATTGGTGCCACTTTACATTTACTTTATCATTTTGACCATACATCCTTCTGCGGTTATAGATTCGTCGCAAGTCACACAACTTTGCGTACAAATTTTTGCGTTAACAGTGTATATGGAATCAATAATGCCAATCGATCAACATTTTTAGATGCAACTCACAGTCCAATACTGATCTTTCGTGGGGTCCCAATAAAGTCCTAATATCGATGATATTTTTCCTTCTTCAGAAATTTGTGCTACGTCATGCGAATCATTTAATGCATCTAAATTAGAAACGGCAACTTTCTCAGCAAAAATCCAGCTCTAAAACTCAGTAAAATAGTTCAAACTATATGCCCGTGGACGAGAAAACTGAACCGTTAAAATGCCATATGGTGAGAAAGATAGTATAGAGTTCAGAGACACTCATGTTTTTCATCCTCTGATCAAGTCGCAGTTAGTTTTATCTGCATTTGACACACCAGCAATTAGCTCAATTATTGAGCGAATATATTGGTTTGTTAACTGAATTCGATAAGTTTGAAGAATGTAGAAGAAGTAATCGATCTTTTTTTAAGAAAATGCTGGATCGGCATTGATTTGCTCTTGGTGATCAAGGCTGAATTCGTTAATTTTAGCTGATGTGGTTGGCCTTGATGTGCCTGGCTTAATAGTCTCGCATGATTCTAAAGCATTGCACCTGTTACCCAAAAATTCCAGAAACTCATTGTAAGGGAGATATTTCTGGTCGACTGTTTTGTATACCCAGACTCTTCTTGTGGTTAAATCGAACAATTTGCTTCTGATACTGGGTATGTGCTTGATCAAGTCGACTGCCTCTCCGTCAAGTTGTGTTTTTAAATATTGAAATGTTTGTGCATAACTGTATCCCATTTTGTTGTGAATCCTTAATCCTTTCCTTAAAGCTGGAGTCATTTTTGTATTTACCTGAGAACTTTACAAATTTTAGATTGGGTAGGCGAATATAATTATGTGGCGCCAGCCATGTATTTATTGTCTTGAGATGTCTTGAGATATTGGTAGTATTTTGAGGGCCATCTAAAATCATGTTATGCGGAGAGCCAACACGTTCAATGGTTAGTTGACTGGAACCTTTTACCGTTGTTTAGCGATGTATGATACGTAGCCAAGCTGCATTTACGGTTTTTTGTAATATTCTTGACTGCATTCTTTGGAGTTTGATTATATTGGAAGCGCAACCAGAGGCCAACAATTAATTACCATACATTCAGATTGGTTTAAGGTTTCCAATGAACCAGTTCATCTTGGAATACCTTAACTTGATTTGTTGACGTTTAGTTACGCTATGATTTCTATCGGAGAGGCCAGTGGCGGCATGTACGAGGCCATAAATTCTCGATACCAAATTTTAGTCGAATTTTGGAAGCACTCACATAGTAAAACACACGAAAAATTATCCAACATTGATACAAGATAATTTTTCGAATGTTGTACTATGTGAGTGTTTCAAAAGGTCGTTTAAAATTTGCTCAGGGTATGTACCATTTTTGAATATGGTTTTTGTTGGCTCAGATTTTTAAGGTGAGTTCTTTAAATGAATTAAAAATAAAATAAAATGTATGTATCAAAACCACATCTGTTCATTGTTCAGGAAGGGGGAGGGGGAAATATCTCGCAGCGTTATATTTTGCGACAAAATAACCATTTTTCACATGGATTGGCACATTGTTCCCGAAACTTGCCTACAGGTTTTTCATTCATTTATTTGTTGTTTACATTCCCGCATCGATCGCATACACATACAATACGAGATCCGATATACAATAGAAAACTATCAATTTCAAATTAAAGACAAATCAATTGCACACGTCGTTCACCAAAATGGAAAAAAGGGGAAAAAACAAAACACCAACATTTGTCAAATCGGACAAATACTCAAATATGTATACATACATACGAGCACATATTTGTATTGTAATCGCACCGAATCGAATTCCGAATATTATATGCGATGATTCAATTTGAAATGGATTAACAAATTGGAAACGAAAAGGAAATTTCTTATATATAGTTTTTGACATTTTGATCTCTCTTTCTTTGTGCATCGGCACAAAAGTTGATGTGTCACGCGGGAATATTTTTGTTTGTTACATTCGACCCACTTGTTTGAGGTTGAAAATGTTCAAATTCTCATAAAACTTGAGTCATATACAGTGTAAATCAGTCTTCTAGATAAAAAAAGATCATTAAAGGTGTCAAGCTTTTTATAGATTCCAGTGGCGTTTTTAAGCATAGGCTGGACCCAAACGGCTTCGGGCCTCCCTTTTTTGTGAGCCTTAATTGAAAAATTCTTTTTCTTTAAAAATTACGTAAATAAAAATTTAAAAAAAAATGTTTGATACCAAATTTTAATTAATTTTTCAAGAACTCACATAGTAAAACACACGGAAAATTGTCTTGCATAAGTGTAGAGTATAAATTTCTGATGATGTAATGGTGTGGACACTAAATTATTGCTATGAGCACTGCCCACCTATTTAATGAAAATGAAATAATAAAATGATTGTTGGTAAAAGTTTTGGAATATGGCCAACAGGACCAGACATAAGCCATACCTTCACCGATTATGATGAAACTCGGTTTGTGAAATAATGAAATTTTATATGTTGGATGGAAGTGGGATATGAATATGACGAGAAGGAGTGGAACTAGACCAATCCTTGGCCGATTATGATGAAATTCAGTAGTTGGATAGAAATGTGGTTCTAAAATAATTTTTGGATGAAGTTCTGTATAATGACCTTGTAACGCGTAACTTTTGGTCTTAACTATTCTTCACAACAACAACAAAAAAAACTCAACTCTACAACATATTTCATTCTTATTTTTTTTGAATGTATTACATTATAAATCGTATATTTATACAAAAACAAATTAATTGCTAAACTGTTTAAAAAAAATTTTTAAAAGTAAATCTTCTGTCGACGGTGGTCCTCTCCGTTTTCAAAATCATGCAGGTCTGGCTTATGCGCATTAACTATGAAAAAAAAATATCAAAAAAATTTATTATTAATTAGCAAAAAGCAACAAAATAAATTATCACAGAAAAAAAATATTAATCCATCCACGTCCCTTCTTCCAGTTCAAATTCTGCTCATATTTTCGGGTATAGTATTGTTATTAAGTTGGGCGCCATCTTCAGATTTGAAGAAAACCCGTCACGCGTTTATTTAAGTTTTGGCTATCTCACAGAGCGAGTCTGAGACAAAGGGTGGGTTTCTTGAACAAACATTTTAAAACTGGAAGATATACGAGTATATATGTATATATTCTTTTTTTTTTTTATAAATCGAATTGACAAAACAACTTTAAATATACGTAGGTTATAGAGATATAATAAAAAAATTAAATATAGATATAATTATGAAAAAAAAGGTGTTTACTACAATTTTACTGCAAAGTTATTGCCACACACTAATTAGCTGATATTAAGTAAATAACCGAGGAAACATCTATTTAGTAAAGGAGTTTGCTTACCCGGGATCTTTTACACAGTATCTTACGGTTTAGTTATATTTTTTTTTTCCCCTTTTTTTTTTTTTTCTCACCATGCGGTTGAGCGGCCTCCATAGTCCATGTATCCTAGCGGTATATTCGATGTTCTACACGCGGTTTCAGCAGTGTTCGTGGTCCATATACCGTTCTCCAACGGTGATTTAAATCAGCTAGTTGTTTCAGCACGGTCCAACAGCGTATATACACACGCTCAAAAAGAAAATAATCATCTGCGAACTCAATTGCATAACCTTCCAATTTATTCAATCACTACAGACATTGGTAACAATATCTCAAACATTTATAAATTATTATTATTATTATTATGTTTTTTTTTTCTTGCACCAAACAAATTTTTAACTATAGGCAATACACTCAAAAAAAAAATCTTTTATTTTATAATATATAAAAAAAATCAACACACATAATCAACATAGTCACAAGATAGTTCCAGTTCTATGTTCTTATCTCAACATATTATTATATACAATATACGTAAATATATATCTATATATGTATATATCTACACAAAATAAATTATATTTATTGAAACAAAAATTAAATATTTATATTCACCCAAAAAAAAAATTATGTCCATATATTTTGTTATGGTTTTTTTTTCTGCCTGCACCATCTCGAGATGTGTCTTCATCGAACTCCAAAATCCAAAAAAAAAAAAATTCAAGTCTCCGCTTATCACTCAATAATTTTTTTTCCATTCCGCTTATCGCTCGTTCTTTCTTGTCTTCGTTTTCTCTCGGTCAGCAATTGGGTATTGGAGAATGGGGAAATCATGGTTATTTACAATTATATGCTTTTTAATAACATTTAAATCTTTCAATGTATGGCGAAAGAGAGACCCGAGGCACATTACAGGGTTTTATAACCAAAAAAAAAAATTATTACATTTAATAAAGTGCAGCGCGTGTTCGTTCCATTTAACCCGCTACAACCTTCACCGAAGGAAGTGCTGGAATATAACCAGAAGGAACGAAACTAGACCATTCCTTGACCGATCATGATAAAAATTGGTATGTTGGATGGATATGATTTTTGGATGCAGTTCTGGAATGACCTTTACCGATTATTATGAAAATCGGTATGTTAAAAATATTTGTTGGCAGTTAATTAAAACAGTTTTAAAGGCCATTACTGGCCCCTTACTGAGTCAACAATTTGGCTCCAGCGGTTTCGATCCCGAGCATGGTCTTCATACTGTCTAAGACAATCTGAAGAGGCCAAGTCGTTCTCTACACCGTGGAGCCATCGTCGCCTGCAACGACCTCTGCGCCTACCATATGGTGGCTCTCCTTTCAGAGATCGCTGTACAATTCGTTCCGGATCAGCACGCAGAACGTGCCTGAGCCAGCGTACTCACTGAGATCTCACTTCATGTACAATATCGGGGATCTTCATCAGATCTCTGATCTCGATATTGTACAGAGCTCGGTAGGTACCATCTATTTTGCGTTTTGTGCCGTATATCACACGCATGACTCTGCTTTCAAATGTTAGGAGCCATCTCTCGTACTCATCCGTCAGCGCCCAACTTTCACATCCAAACATAACAACGGGCCTGATCAACGCTTTGTAAAGCTTCAGCTTCACGGCACTTGATAAGTGTTTAGATTTTAGCAGTGGCCTTAGAGGATACAAAGAACGACTGCCAGCTGCCAGCTGCACTTTAATATCCTGACCCACACTGTTATCATGAGTGATAAGAGAACCCAAATATTTGAACCTCCTCACTCCCTCAAACATTTGTTGGCAAAACTTCTCGAATACAGTCAACAGGAAAGGAACTTGGCAATGAAACTCTATATGTTAGGTGGAACTGGGATTATAAAATACTTTTAGGCAGAAGTTTTGGAATATGGTAAACGGAACTAGGCCATTAGTTGGCGAAACACGATATGTTGGATGAAAATGGAATTATAAATGATATTTGGTAGAAGTGCTGGAATATAGCCAAAGGAACGGAACTAAACCGTTCCTATTGGTCGATTATAATGAAATTTGGTATCTTGGATGGAAATAGAATTCTAAAATAATTTTTGGATACAGTTTTGGGTAATGGCCATCAAGAACGGAAGTAGGCCATTAATTAAATGATTATGATGAAACTCGGTATGTGTAATGGAAATGGGATTATTGAAATGATTGGTTTCAACAGTTTTGGAATTTGACCAACAGAAATTCAGCACTTTGGATGGAAATAGAATTCTAGAATGGTTTTGGCAGAAGTTCTTGAATATATGACCAACAGGAACAGGTCTATGTGGCCGATTATAATGAAAGTTCTGGAATGTGTTCAACGGAACTAGGCCACTCGTTGGCCGATTATAGTTAAACTCGGTATGTTGGATGGTTTTATTTATATTTTTGCTACACATTTCACTACATTTCGACCGACAATGAATTGTTTAACCTTATACTTTTTAGTATTGTCTTAAAGTATCGTCCTTGTTCTGTTCAAGGACAACGTCAGCGTTATTGCGAGTTAATGGGTCACGATTTCATTTTTTATGTCTTTTTTGGTGCTTTAGTTTAAGTTCTTTTTCGCCATGAAGACTTTATTTATTACGATGCTTTGCTATCATTCAATAACAACGAGATTCTACTTTCCTGGACCAAGGAATCGCACGTCGACCACTCTAATATTGATTTAGTTGTGATTATAACATGTGTTGGTGTTTCTTCTCATTGCCCGTTTGCGAATTTGGATAAATTATTTAGGCGGCTGGGGTTCTTTTTAATATTGAGTGTGGAACCCTTATAGATTTCAACCGATTTATAAGAAAGAACTATTTTGTCTCTCACTCGCTCTTCTTCTCACAGCAAATTAAAATTAAAAACCGGCTATATCTAGGGTAGTTGATAATATTTTTAATGACATATGCCTGATCTACTGAATGCATACTGTTAATATCGCCTTATGGGCTGGAATGAACCTCATTATAATGATCTGCTACAAGCCAACAAGATGATAGTGGGAAATCCTAGTGCCTTGAAGGCGTTTGGATAAGTGGCTTGAAGTTTTACCTTAATATAAGGGAGACCCCTATAAGTACAAACCAGTGGCTCCTGTTAAAGTAGCTTCAAACAAACCTGCAGGCAATTAGTTAGTATATTCTGGCAGTTTTTAAACTATTAGTTAAATTTGTTGCTGCACCGATATGATGTGTCATCGCTCAAAACCCTAACCCCCTATATTAGTCCCATATATACCAGTCTTCATCCACAATATCAATATAATATTTCCTATCCAGTCATCGTGATGAGAAAACTGCGTGTACAACAGAAAATAATAATTTTGTTAATTTTGTAAGCCCATCAAAAACATTCACGATCGTATCTGCTCATGTGGAAAAACATTGAAAAATTAAAAAAAAAAAAAAACAAAACCATCTCAATTTATATTATCGTAGTATAATTCAAAATATTAAATTCACGCTCCGTTCTCTATGTTCTAAATCATTCGAGTGTACGTAATAAAAACGCATTTTTATTGTTCAATGCCGCGTGTGCATGCAATGTAACAATACAATTGATTTGGATTTGGATGAAAAAAAAAGAAAAAGCAATCAAGGGAAAATTCGAAATCCCTCACACTCGCGAATTTTAACATAGAGATATCCTTTTTTTTTGTTCCTAAATTTTCCAACCCCTTTTATTTTTCTTTATGTGTATACATATAAAAATGGATATATGTACTGCATCCCTTGTAAGAACATCCTTTTAATTATCCTAAATTAATAAAAAAAAAAGAAGAAATTTGTGGGGGTGACATGTTACATATAATAGATACACAAATTGATGGGAGGGAGATATCCTAATTTTTTGGGTGGTAAAAATTTGGTCGACCGATTTTAAAACAGCATTTGATAACAGATATCGCATCCGATCACGATATATGAAACTTAGAAAGCGCACCCATGATTTTGGGCATACTATGCCTGCAGAGCAAATATCAGTATCCTCTGTTGACCGTATTAAAGGTACTCCGGGCCAGTATTCCTTAACAAATTTCTTCCAAAACTCATGAACCACATACCAAGTCTCTTGCAGTTTGCTTCCATTGCTTCGATTAATTTTGAAAAAAATTGAATAAAAACTGCAGGCTTGCAAATTCTTTTGAAAGCTATCATTTTTATCACAGAATGAACTCTGGTACTGAGCCGCAATGGGCAGTTTAAAATTTTAGAGAAAACCAAGAAGATATTGAGCTGATCAAAAGAACCGAGGGGGCAGTAGAGGTCACGGTATAAAATCAGTAAAACACGTCAATTAAATGATTGACTCAGCTGAAGTGACTGAGGACGAATTGACATTAAATATGAGGATTTTGATGGTAGTAAATAGTTTAATAGAATGCGTTGTTAACTAGACCTGCGGACTAAACGGGTTAATTCGATGAACAAATGTAAAGTGATCAAGTCACTTGTAGTACTATCCATTGCTAGGGATATGATCTGACAGGCTGGGTTTCACACCTTTGTTCGAACATGATATAGACACAGGAAGGAGTTAAATGTGGTTGGAGTTCAGAAGGAGTTAAATGTGGTATCTGATCATATGTTACGGTTGTCGACAATCGCATTCATTGTGCCTGGAAGATTAGTTTAGATTAGATTAGATTAGCCAAACTATTTCCCGTTTAATGGACAAGCTTCTTGGGATAGATTTGGAGTCCAGGGAATTTGTTTAGCTAAGATGATATAATCGTGATGTCGCAGACGTTTAAAGAACTTAGTCGAACACGTTGAAAGAGGTAGAAGGCCAATCTTGCGATTAGTTTAGAGAAGTCAAAGTTTGAACTTTACAACACCGGCAACAGTTAAATACCGTCATGAATGCCGGTTTAAGTAGCTGTTTTATACATATCTTCAGTAGCAACGCTACTGGTGGCTGATGATAGGCTCGTTTCAGATGTATCTTTGAAAATATTATAGTACAACCTTTTCAAATTCCCACAAGAGCGCCAATAGCAGTTGTCCAACCGTTACAATTCTTATGCACAATGTCATGTTTAATAGGCACATCGTATCCTAGGTTCCTTTGTTATGGCTATAGGAACTGGTCGAATAAGATTTCCGAATGACTGATTGACCATGAACAGATGATCTGTTGCCAACAGATTGTATATATCTATGGTATTGGGGACCGGGGTCGTTTGTGACACACTATAATCCAGCCCTGGTTTTCAGTGCTTTTCCCGTTTTTAAATAGGCTGCCATCTATAGAGCAATAGATTAAGCCTAAAAATAGCATAAAACCTCCTATAGCTTTTTGGTTATGAACTTGCCGGCATTGAACGCTCCAATCTTATAGCTCGTCGACTAATATATATAGCCCCATATATGAAGAAGTTAAGCCGACATTAACTACATCCCGACTTTGATAAAATTTGAGCACATGTTGTTTTACGACGGGAACTCGGTATATGTTGAGGTACTACGTTCCGCATCGACTGTCTTAGGCGATTAAATAGAGAATTAGGATCTGTCGATGTGTTGGATAAATTCCTGGAAAAGTCCGTTTGTTCTCAAATTTACTGGATTGGTCAGTCGTAATCACGAGCGGTACACCGATTCTAGAGATTTACCGGTTTACAAATACACACACTACCGTGGTTGTTCGCATATCTACCAAATGTAGTGGTCCAACCAAGTCGCTGTGGATGTGCTTAAACCTCCCTGCAGAACTGATGGACGAATTCTAGTAGTGAGACTAGTCTCACATATCCTCAAACCTGTATTTCGATAGATGATATCCCGTCCTCGTTGTGCCTAGGCAAAATATCGGCTACCGCACATTACTTACATCATTGATGAACTGTATGCGTGGCAAGGACTTCATTCGATAGCTTTTTGAAGAAAAATTCCAATGGGTTCCAACGGGGTGGGCAAGAAGTGTTGCCGGATCCAGGGACGGTTTGGTTTTATCTATATAGCTATGCTTGACATCAAGTTGGCCAAATAAAATTGTTCTTCTTGCCTTTTTCGCTATTATTCGATCGCTATTCATGATAGTATTTTAGCCGAGCTGCTGGGTAAATGAGGAATGAATCGGTGAAAATGTTTATATAGCCACGTTTCTCTCTGAACATGGTCATGTCCCATCTGTAGAGATTTCATGACTTAGAAAATGCAGGCATTCTCGTGAACTCAAGAGGTCCATAAAAGGAATTGTGATAGTTGTTTTAAGTATATCTTCGAACTCTACTGGTGTTTGGTGGTAGGCTCGGTTCAGGTGTATCTTTGAAAATATAGTAGAACCCTGCAAATTCTCCACAAGGGCGCCAATGGCAGTTGCCCAACCATGGTCGA
This sequence comes from Tipula unca, assembly GCA_951394425.1. Taxonomy (NCBI): domain Eukaryota; kingdom Metazoa; phylum Arthropoda; class Insecta; order Diptera; family Tipulidae; genus Tipula; species Tipula unca. The sequence goes on along the minus strand of OX596383.1, from coordinate 16,549,235 downwards.
ATAAGATCTCCAAATGGACCATTTGGTCCAGACGAATTATTGGCTATACTATCGATCATACTATGGTCCGGTCCTGGTTTCCAGTGATTTTATCTTTTTTAAATAGACTGCCATTTATTGATCAATAGCCTAAATATAGCATAAAATCTTCTACATTTGCGATATATGAACTTGCCAGCATTGAACTCTCTACCGATCTTATGGCTAGATTCCAGAATTGAAACAAAAATATATGACAAATCGTCTTTTGTCTAATTAAATTCTATTCGGTTTGAATTACCATTTATTTCGTAAAAATAATTTAATTCCAAATTTATCATTTCAATTATTTATATGTGTCAGACACTATCATGGTATCCATCAAGAGTACACATGTAATACATAATAAATAAAAATAACAAAAGGAAAAGCGCAAGGGAAAACATTATAAATGAGAGAGAGAGAGAGAGAGAGAGAGAGAGAGGGAGAGGGCGATACACCACAATTTGTATGCGGTTAATTTAATTGATTGATCATCAAACCAAATCAAAACATAAACACAAAAACGATTTATAATTTATTTATTTATATTTAAATGATGTATTTTATGTTCATCTGTAAAAATATGTGTGTAGGCAGGTTTTTTCTAGTGTTATAGGAAAATTTTAACGATTTTCCAAGCAAATTTGACAAAAATCGTATATTGACTGTAATTTAAATTCTTTAGATGGATCTTACTGTTGAAGGATCGTTACTGTTGAAGGCCGCCCATATATGGTGAACACATAAGCTGGTTTCTAAGTCTTACTCAGTTGCACAGCCCAGACGATCAGAACATTCCCTCCTCTTATACGGTTGAACAATTAAATCCTCTAAGTGTGAATTTGGAGGAGCTTCCATCAATTTCCTCAGCCACGAAATCATCAAAGATGGTATCAAATCGTGCAAATCCAAGCTTTCCCTCAACCCACTTTTCCGAACATCTTGCCCCAATACACAGCCATTGGTAAGTAATCTTTTTGAAGTAATCTTGGAAAGAAGAGCCAATATTTTCTTTTCAAAGAATTTACGAAATTGTTAGGTTCTCACAGAATACATCAAAGGACATGACAGAGAGACTACATTGTCATTTAAAAGCTTCACTTTATGCTAGATCGAATACCCTTAACTGGAGTGATATGGTTAGGTTAAGTAAGGATGGCCGTCCTAGTCGACTAGCAATGACACATAGTTGGTCCGTAGCTATACCTCATATCAGCTGCCTTCTCTTCACTCGTTAAACCATCCTGAGCTTACCAAGAAGCGTTTAAAGTCACGGACCCCGATCTTACTAAGATCCGTGAGATCGTTCAATGGGGAAGTGCCCATAAATTTTGTTCTGCTGTACGCTAGACTAGGACAGGTGTAGAGCAGATGGAGCAAACTCTCCTCCTCCTTCTTCTCATCACCGCAGCTGCGGCAGAAGTCATGGGGAGGGGCACCCAGTCTGCTCGCATATATCCCAATGAGACAATGTCCCGTTATAGCTCCCACGACCATACCAATATGGTGCCGTCGAAGCGATATTAGTTGGCCTGATCTGAACTGGTTAAGTGCAGGCCAGATCTGCCTGGTTATTCACACGAACTGGCGTTAGACCATCTGACGTTCGTTTCTTTTATGGCTTCTTCCTGAAGCAGCCGTTTAAATGAAGCAAGCGGTATCTTTATATCCCGCCTGCTTTGGGTTATTAGGCGTGCTGTGCCATCGTGAGCCAGCTCAACTATGCCTTCATTCCCTGCGATATAGAAGTGCCCTGGCACCCACGTCAAGCAGATGTTGAACTGATCAGCCATCTCATTTAAAGATGCCATTCAGTTCTGTGCCTTCGATGTCAGGGATTATGATTGTAACGTTTTATTAGCAGCCAGGTTGTCCGTAAAAATGCGAATATCCCTCGTAGATATTACAATATACTTCAACCAGTCCATGACGTCCATTATCGCAATAAGTTTAGCTTGAAGAACACTACAAAAATCGGGAAGACGAAAGGAGAGGTTGACCCCTAATGCCTCACAGAACACCCCGCATCCAACCCCTCTATCCCATTTTGATCCATCTGTGAAGAAGCTTAGCGCCTCATTGCCTATAACCGTTTCGTTCACCCAGTCCTCTCTGGTGGGAAACTCAGTTTGTAATCTCACCTCAACAGATGGCAAAGGGATAGCATAGTCGGTAGCTTCCAGAGAACCCCTGTTGCATAGGATAGATGAGTGGCCTATATTGTTACAGGCATAGATATGGATTTAAGCCGAATAGCTGCGAAAGATGCCAGCTGCACGCCCGCAATATCCAAGGAAGTGAGATGAAAGAGAATCTCCAGAGCTTCAGTAGGTGTGCTCGTAAAAGCCCCATTTATACACAAGCAGGCCGTTCTTTGGACTCTCTTCAATAACTGGAGTGAAATACTTTCATTTATTCTTCTATGGAATAAGAACTGCAGGTTTAGTATCCCAAATCTGCGTTATCGACAGACCAGCAGGAATACAATAGCCGCAAAGCGATATACAAAAATATTCCCCGCATACCAAATTTTGCCGACATTTCCAATTGTTGATAAAAAAACTAAAGAGGGCGTCGCATCAAATAATACCCATGGTCTCGCACATACTAAGATCGCCACTGCTATATGTAGGTTGTTGACAGAGTTATTTCAAAATTTGGTTTATTTTACCATTCAGGTGTGTATAACCTGAGATCCGCGAACTATACAAAAGTGCGATCCTATATCCTGAGAACTGATCTGTTATTCGAGCACCTGTGTTAATCTAGCCACGCCAAACAACTGATTATAAAATCAAAGTAATTGATCTTAATTCGAATTATTTATATCATAGATCAATGAATCTCCAGTTTTTGCCTACAAACTACTCCTATATATCCACCTAATCGTTTGTCTTAATTTTATACCATCATAAATCACTTTCTTATGTGTATTAATACATTCGTTTTGAATGTCTCGTGGCAAAATAAAATTTTTAGTCTGCATTGAATTGGGTATTGTATGCGGCTCGGTGCAAAAAAACAGGTAGCTAAAAGATTTGATATTTTAAAGAAATATTTCTTAATTTCATCTTCATCTAAAATACATAATTATATATATATATATATATATATATATATATATATATATATATATATATATATATATATATATATATATATTTATATATATATATATATATATATATATATATATATATATATATATATATATATATATATATATATATATATATATATATATATATATATTTATATATATATATATATATATATATATATATATATATATATATATATATATAGATATATATATATATATATATATATATATATAGATATATATATATATATATATATATATATATATATGCATCTATATGGGTGTGTGTATAGTCAAATACAATTATGAGTACAATAAGAAGATGACGGGTATATAAATAAGAAGACGACTCCAAAGAATTCTTCTTATACATTTATACATACATATATACGAAGTTAATTATCGTGAATCCAAAACTAACAAAAAAAAAAAGATCAGATTACCAAAAATTGACAAGAAAGAATTAAAATCAGTCTTGAAAAATATTTGTTGTGATTTTTGTTTTTGTGCTTTCTGTGGATTATATAGGCGCGATGAGATTGAAATTTATTCAGTAGTGTATGAGTGCACGGAATGATTTTTACAATAGAGTTTGTATAGTGGTTTAAATGCTGGAACCCAGCTAGTACGCCAAAAAGTGCTAGTTTCAATTAAATCGCGATATCAGCAGCCCAATACCAAATTTAAGTCCAAATTTCTAAGCACTCGCATAGTAAACCACACGACAAAATGTTTGGTTACGGTGCTAGATAAATTTTCGTGTGTTTTACTATGTCAACGCTTGGTACGGCCGACCAAAATTTCGTAAATAAATATTAAAAAAAAAAAATTATTTCGATACCAAATTTTAATTGACTTTTCAAGCACTCACATAGTAAAACACACAAAAAATTGTCTTGCACACGTACTAGACAAATGCACAGTGCAAAATTTGTTTGATATCGATGGATTTATGTTCAAAAACATTCATGTGTGTTTCTGTGTAAATTCTATTTTCAATTCTATAGAAACATGGAACGAAGCAACACTGTTTTTTGTGTTTGAGCCTAGAGTTTGGTTAAAATAAATCCTGCTGCCGTTTAGATGTAATTACGACGAATTTGAATTCAATATGTCACCGCGGACTGTACAGTACAGAGAAACTATATTTGAAATGTACGAAAATGACCATTACAGATTAAGCATCTCAATTTGGATACTTATTTCAAATACTAATCAAACTTTGAAAGAAACAATTGTTAGAAACTAATTTAATTTTTTTTCCAATTGTGTCAATCGGTTTTTAGTTGTGTTTTAGTTGTGTTATATCTTCTAGGCTTCTATTTTAATTTGGCACAAACACTAACTTAACACAAAGTTTGAAATAGAAAATTATTGAAATTATTTGCAAAGACAATTAAAACGCGCTCAAACTAACTCAAACTTATGGTCAAATTAATAACAATAAACAGTTTTAAAGGCCATTACTGGCCCCTTACTCAGTCAACAAACTGGCTCCAACGGTTTCGATCCTGAGCATGGTCTTCATACTGTCTAAGACAATCTGCAGATGCCAAGTCATTCTCTACATCATGGAGCCATCGTTGCCAGCAACGACCTCTGCACCTACCATATGGTGGCTCTCCTTTCAGAGATCGCGGCACAATTCGTTCCGGATCAACACGCAGAACGTGACCGAGCCAGCGTACTCGCTGAGATCTTACTTCATGTACAATATCGGGGATCTTCATCAGATCTCGAAATTGTACAGAGCTCGGTATATACCATCTATTTCACGTTTTGGGCCGTAAATCACACGCATGATTCTTCTCTCAAATGTAAGGAGACATTTCTCGCACTCATCCGTCAGCGATCAACTTTCACATCCAAACATAACAACAAGCCTGATCAACGCTTTGTAAAGCTTCAGCTTCACGGCATTTGATAAGTGTTTAGATTTTAGCAGTGGCCTTAGAGGATACAAAGAACAACTGCCAGCCGCACTTTCATATTCTCACCCACACTGTTATCGTGAGTGATAAGAGAACCCAAATATTTGAACCTCCTTACTCCCTCAAACGTGCGGTGACCACTACTAAAATCTGATGTGCCATTGTCCCTAAAACCAGAGATCAGGTATTTCGTTTTGCGGACTCATTGATCTGAAGTCCAACTGAAGCTGAAAACTCTACAAGCGGATCAAATAACGCTTTGTAAAGCTTCAGTTTTAATGTAAAATTAGTGTTCAATAAAGATCGTAGGTATGGATAGTGTCGGTAACGTAATGGAGATTAATGATCTAATGGGATCTAAACCATGAAAACGAGTTTTAAATAAGGGTGGTTGGAAGCGGGAGGAAGAAAAGAAACTCAGGTAAGCTTTATCTTTTCAAATGTATATATATTTCGAGGGTTTAAATAAATTATTGTCTAAATAGATACACCATGAGAGAACTTCCTAAAATGCCACAATGTCGACATGCTGATTCAACCTTAAACTGTTCTAGTTTAAATATGAAGGATGCTTTAGAATTTTCTAAATAAAATAGAATAAGATAAGTTTATTTTAACATGCAGCGAAGTAAAACCATCGAATAGAACCAACCGCATAAAAAGATTGGATCTAACATCAAGAGAGCGATATCCATACCAACCACTACGTTCGAAAAACAAATGGTGGGATCATAAGGGTTTGCCAAAAAGCATTTACAGGCATACTAAATATCAGCAGATACCGAATAACAGGTGTGTGTAAACGTTTTTTCAATACACGTTCTCTGCCAATGGAAACTCGTGGAGGTGACCGTGGCAGAAAAAATGCTTACTGAAAAAGACGCCGTGAAAACATTTATAAAAACATTTAAGCCCGTGGACTTACACTATTGCCGGTCCAAAAATGTTGGTCGTCAATACTTAGCGCAGGCGATTTGTCCATAAATCAAATGCATCGGATGTATCTATCGGATTTAAGGCACCTTCCTCCGATAAATGTTCTACCTGCCTAATGTTTATGGAACAAATTAAAACGGCAACGGACTCAAAATCAAAATCCAACAGTATCATCAATAAAAGTGTGCATAATCTGCGGGCCAAGAGCTTTTATCAACTGGAAAGAGAAGAAATCGATGGGAGATGCTAACCATGTCCTTTGATTGCCAAAAAAATATGGTGCTCCCAAAAGTACCAGCGTACTTTTCAAGATAATTAACTTGTACAATTTTGGTGTTGTACAAGGTTCATCAAAATCCTGCCTTCACAAGGACAATGTGTATCTATATCTTTGGCTTGAAAATGAGCACATAAAAGGATCCAATCAAATTGTTTCTGCCTTGTACCATCGGCTAACATAACTTCATTCGAGAATACTTCTATCGTTCGGCTTATTTGTGACCGTTCTAAACGAAATTCTACTGTAATGGGAATGCTCTCATTTTGGTTGAAGCAGGTGGCACCAGCCCATGTTACTGAGGTCCAAGTAATTTTTCCGGTTCCTGGGCACTCTTATATTCCACCTGACAGAGTTTTTGCCCAGCTCGAAAAAAAACTAGAGCTAAAGAACGGATAATAAAGCCAGAGGAATATTTTGATATCTATTCTGAGTATGGACAAATTATTCGATTAGAATCCGCTACGTGTCCAGTAAATGACTGGAAAACTCTAACTGCAGCATGCATTAAACCACCGGTGCAATGGCATTTCAAATTTAAAAAAGCCAAAAGATTCATTATCACCAAAATGACGAATGCGGTATTAGTGCGCGGGGAACAAAATTATAGGTCAGATTTTGGAATCGCCAAATCGGTCCTCAAAAAAGGAAAACGAATAGGGCAAATACAGTCTAATAAAAAAATATTGGGGTGCCTGTGACATCGGCAAAAATTGACGACGTCACGAAACTACTCGTAAAATATTTTGGGCCAAATTGGGAAGAGATGGACGAACTCAAGTTTTACAAATCCGTTCTTCGATTTGAACTCAACCTTAATAATGCTGTTAGGGAGGAGGTCCCAGAAAGTTCGGATACCGAATGCTGCCACGATCATAATCAAGATAATTTAATGATTTAAATTTGAAATAAAATTTAATTTTTTATTGAAAGAATAAAATTTATTTTTAGACGGTAATACTGGCTTTTTATTATCAAAAATTAACAATTCCACAATAGTTGCTTGCAAAAGTCACTAATTCCCATAGTTACCTGCAAAACTCAATAATTCCAAAACAATTTGTAACAAATACAAATTATTATATTTGGTTTGATAAATACAAGTTTTTCACGTTTTTCACAAAATTGCTTGAGATGGAGTTAGGGGTTTTTGTAAATAATAGACACATATGCAAGCACCTGATTGGACTGGCGATATAAGATGTTGCGCTGAGGTGTTTCAGTTTTACGAAAGATGTACTCCAACATGAGAATAAAGAGTATCGGGGACAGAGCATCTCCCGAAAGCCGAACACCCGAGTTAACTGCAAAAATTGTCGATAGCCTGTTCTCAACTTTAACACGTCATTGAGACTGCGTCACTGTCATACCAGGGCAGACCACAAACACTCTCGATTGATCGAGTCATACGCCTGCCGGAAAAACACCTGATGTACGGAGATGGATGTCTCATAATATTTAGATAGAATCATTGGCAGCGAAAAGACCTGATCAGTGACTGATCGATTCGGACGAAATGCTCCTTGATATAGTTACCAATCAAGCCCTCCGCTAGAGGAGTGATTCTATCCAATACAATGTAGGACAGTAACATGTATGCTGTGCAAAGGAGAGCTATACCGCGATAATTCTCACACTTCAAGCGGTCTCCCTTCTTGAAGATGGGGCATATCGCGCCCACTTTCCATTCGTCAGGCATAACTTCAGTTCGCCATACTAATCGAATAAGGTCGAAAAGACAGTTCCACAAGTATCCCCTTCGAATATCAATAGTATCCCCTTCGAATATCAAGAGCTCCGAGTTAATGCAGTCCACTCCAGGTGAGTGGTTTCGTTTCAATCTCTGCATGGCCTTAGTGAATTCCTCATGGGATGGCTCCTCAGTGCAAATCTCCGCAGTCTGTATCGCAGTCTGTAGAGGTGGCTCAACAACAGTCTGTGACGCATGATGAACATCAAGCAGATCAGTAAAGTGTCCACTCCATGCATCAAGTACTGCGTCGATATTGACACAGAGGTTTCCATCCCGGTCCCGAATGGCGGTTGACGTAGGCCTGAAAGTATGGTGAGGTCCAGTAATTGCTTTAAAGAGATTACGCGAACTGCGCTCATTGCTGAGTTGTTGTACTTTCAGAACCTCGGCCTTCCACCATTCTCGCTTCTTCCGTCTACAAATCTGCTTAGCAGCCCTTCTTGCAAGATCCCTTCTTGTTTTTCCTCGCGATTGTGAAACGTTGTTGCACTTCACGTTGTTGCACTTCGCTGATGAGCAGAACTGACAACCGAAGTTGACAAAGTTCACACTGTCAAACTGACAATTAGGATCTTCAATGTTGTCGCTGACAAGATCCTGATATCGTTTCTTTTGATGTTCATTTATCAGACCTTCACAGTCGAAACGTACCATTCGTTTCGCTGTGTTCCCATAGACTTGTACGAAAACTTCCATCGTAGCTTTGCAGCGACCAAAGGATGATCGCTGACTACGTATTTGGTTGCTGACCGATAAGTACTCACATCCTGCACAACCTGAGCCCGTCCTTTACAAACTAACAAATGGTCAATTTGGCTGCGGGAAGTTCCGCGAGGATGTGTCCATGTCTCTAGATGTATCTGTTTGTGAGGGAAGAAGGTGCTTGCTACTTTAAGATCATGAGCAATTGCAAAGTACATTATTCTGTCACCATTATCGGTCGCAGTTTCGTGTCGAGAGTACGGACCTATGTTTTCACACAAGTTGGTGTGATTTCTGCCAGCTCTAGCATTAAAGTCCTTAATTACCCTTCTAACATCGTGTTCGGGTATAGATCCCATCAGATTGTCCAATTCATTGTAAAATGAGTCTTTATCATGGAGCTGGCTGACTTCTGTGGGCACATGTACACAAATTATCGACAGGTTAGCTAACTTCATGCGCAAGCGAAACTTACACAATCGGTTATTGACTGTTGGGAAATCCAAAACAGCGTTCTTTACCTGCGGCCCAAGAAAAAATCCAGCTCCAAGATTTCCGAGGTCATCTCCACTGTAGAGCAACGTATAGCCCATGGGACTCATGGTCTCCATTTTTAGGCCAGCGAGTTTCTTGAATAGCAACGAGTTCCAGCCGATGCTCCTTGATGCTTGTGATTAGGCGCTCTAACACTCCTATGGTTTCTTAAGTGACTGCACGTGATCCTAAATCTCGTGTCCGGGTACTTGAGCGGGGGTCCGTTATTGTTTTGGTGGTATCCCGTTTTACTTTTGTTGACTTTATAAACAGCTTATTTTTTTACGGATGCGGGTCGCCAGCCCAGCGATCCAACCGTTTAGTTGCCTCCTACGACAAGCAAAGGGTACTGTGGTGGTATTCTAGGAAAACATGTCCGTGCAATTTGGGTTTACGAAACATGTGTGCCAGACCACAGGGTCCAAATTAGTTTAATTTTATTTTAAATCAACTCAAACTATGGCATTCAGATTATCTACCGATCCGATTAGAATCAAATACTAATCAAACTTAAGTTTATGTTCGTAATAGAGAATGATTTGGCGCCCAGTTTCGACCACAAAGATGATGTTGTCATATAACCTATATATTTTCAATTAACGAACTAATTACCCACTTTAAATAGTTTTCCGAACTCTCCAAAACGGAACAAAAATAGATCAAACAATCTATGGTATATAGGAAAATACTTATTGGGAAAAATACAATTAAAATTACATGAAATGAAAAGGTCCCCAGAGGAGTATTCGCCTATTTGTTTATTTGTTGTCATCAATAAAAAGAAAATATTTCACGCAATTATATCCATCCTATATATATTGAATTTTCCCTCTTATTTCGTTTTCCAAAATTTTCCCCCTTTTTTTATTTTATTTTATTTCTTTAAAGGAACTCATCTTCTGGCATTTCTATTTCGACTTTCATACCGTATATATAAAAAATGTGTGTAGGATGTGATGAAATCACAACCGCAAATAAAATGAAAAATTCGCTTTCATCTATTCTGGGGATAATATGCACCACACTCATTTTAATGGCTCATATATACGTATGTATATGCGCGCGGCAAATGGCATTTTTAATAAAACCTAAATTTATTAAAACACTCAGGCACGTGACTTTGTGTGTGCCATGTTATGAGGTGATCTTGATACATCAAAGACATTTTTTTTTTGGTTGTTGTTTTTTTTGAATATTTTGTGCGATTTGAATCATTAATTCAATGTAATTTAACGTGGGCGCACGCAATGACGATTTATATATTAGGAGTGACTTTATGTGATGTCTGTCTCGAAATCCCGGGCAGCATGACAATTTGTAAATTTTAAGAACGTCACAGAATTCGAATTTTGACGATATCTGGGAAACAACTTTTCTGTAATGTTGATACTATATGCTACAATAGTGTCGAAATACCGCTGTATTACAAGTCATCCAAAAATGCTTGGCAAACTTCTGCGCTCATCAAGAAGTGGTACAACGTACTTTTGTTCCCTCAAGTTTTTCGACATGTGGAAGTTAGAGGATTACCAGTGAAAAAGATATTATTGGTGGATAGGGCCTTGAGTCATGGCACACCGTATCTTTTTCCCGCCTAATCCATATTGTAGCAGCTTGTATCAAAATCATCTTCTAGCAACTCTCGTGGCCCGAAGTGACAATGGAAATAACATGGAGTTCTTCATTGTTATAAGGCCTGAAGTAAACTCCCGTTGTCAGTTGTCAACAGTTATTTAAAGATGTTTTCATCGATTGACGATGTTGAATTCAACATATACCAATTGATTATTTTACGGGAAATAGTTTAGGCTTGTGTGAGAACTAAAATAATCTTGACCGGTTACCGCGAATTTTTTGAGAAACCAGGTCATGTGAAAAAAACTGAAATTCTTAATCTGTTGGGCAAATGTTTTATCCTCCCTATATAGTTGTGAAATAATTACATAATTGTAACGTATTTGGTCGCCTGCACTCATATACCATTAAATCTAAAGAAATGTAGCCAACGCGTAGTTAAGAACTAGTTTACGTTGTCTACGATATCTATGTTGTCTACGTCGCCTACGAGTTTTTTCCCATCCCTGGTAAAACATATTTATCATTCAGATGTGTTCAAGTAATAACTCGGCTTCCAAAATTCAGAGTACATAGTTTTTAAATTTGTTAATTAAATTTCAAAATTCCACAAATTTCGTAACAGGATTTTGAAGATAAAATGTAAAATTTGAATAATAAACCATCATGAAGATCCTTGAATTTTAAAGCATTCCTCCAATTTTTCCATTATTCGAATTCTACTGATTTAAGGAAAATTAAATAGGAGGATTTTAGCGTATATTTGGACATGACATTCAAAAGATAACGAGGAATCCTTAATTCGCCACTGGCGACAGTTCTCAACAGCAGGCAGACAAAATAAAATTCCAACATATTTTAACGCATGTGGTGTATCTTGAGAAGTTGTGCCCTAAACATACTGATCATTTTGTCCTGAAAAATGAATCCAATACAGATAAACCAAAATCGGTGTCTTATACATAATTAGGTTACCAAAAGCAACCAATATAAGCGGCTGATCACAAAATAAAATCTTGCGGAATGAAAGATTCCTGGCTATAGGGTTCCAATATACAGATAATCTCAACAAGCAACATGTCAGTTTTAGCAGCATGCCAGTCTTTTTATGGTCAAATGCTACAGACGCACAATCCGGCGGACAAGTATATTCCAATCTTATAGTTTTTTTACTGCCAATGGCCGTACTCTTGAATCGTTCTAATTATTTAGAAATTCAAAGAAGAAATTAAATTTAAAAACAAACCACAAAACTTTTTAATTTTATCAAAACCAAGTTAAATTTCAGAATTGTAAACCTAAAATTAGATTCATGTGGATTTTTTTCGGTAATACTAATGTCGTGGGTTAAATTGGGAGTGCATCTCTGATATTTGATATACTGTTTATACTGGGGTAAAACCAGCACTCCTCGCAGAAAAATTGGTTCGCAAAACAGAAAGTTCGTTCGCAAAACCAAATAACATTTGCAATTGCATCATCCGGTATTGCAGGTACATGGTTGGATAGAGGACGAACGACGCATTCAGCACCAAAATTACCACTTCAGGTAAAGTGCTGCAAATGACTGTACCATGGCACATACAAAATCATTGGAAGCGCCTGATCGATTACTTCACGATCTATACAAAACAGCAGACAACCATTCGGTGGTACTCTGATTTTGTTGGCAGGATATTTTCATGAAATTAGCGACAAATATAAGTGTGAAATGGTTGTACGAACGAGCACTAGTATTAGCACCGAAAAATTCGGAAGTCGATTAAACCACATCATTTTAAATCGAATTGACGGAAAAATAATGACAATGATGATGTCTATCCAGTTGAGTTTTTGAGTTCGATGTGCCGCAGGCTGCCCAGCACACTCCCCAAACACAATCTAACCGATTACAAATAAAAATTGGCGTCCCAATAATTTTGTTGAGAAACATTTTGCTTTGCAAAAGAATTGAACAACAATTTGATTAAAACTTGGTTAATCCTTGCTCTTCACATAGACAATTGTATATGTTGCGGGTTCCAGAGTAGGAAAACCAAGTGATTAAATCATTTACGCACCGGATGAAAAAACAACGAATCGCACTGGGGCACAGCAATAGTATATATATATAGTGTATAGTTGTACGACAAAATTGAATTAAAACTACAGGCTTGCAAATTTTTTTGAAAGCTTACAACTAAATTTAAAATTTATAATTATCGTTAATCGAAATTTGAATTGCAACACAAGTACCAATATGTATACTTTAGAATTTAATTCAACTGTTGAATGGGCTCCAGAGCCAATTGTGTATAAAAGTGTCGGACTAGCGCGCGGGGACTTTTTAAACTTTCCACACTAACTCTATTATTTCCAGGTCTTTCAATTTCATCGATCGCAAATGAGCCAACTTTAGAGCTTTAAGCCTAAAGTTGCATATAATCATCATAATAGATCGGCTGCAGACTGTAAACTCACTGTCAACCGCAATGAAGATGTGGAATTAGATATTTAGTTTCAGCCCGAACACCCTTCTCACCTATCCAACAAACTTGCCAAGGGACTGGGTTTTTTGGCATAATATTTGGAAAAAAATGGCTGCTTCTAAAAAATTTTGAAATCACAAAATCATCTAAAAATTATTAATGAAAATTATCAAATTCATTCAATTTCCAATCATATAATAATAAAAACAGTGTTTAAAGGCCATTATTGGGCTTGGCCTTCATACTGTCCTAGACAACCAGAAGAAGCCAAATCATTCTCTACACCGTGGAGCCATCGTCGCCTGCAACGACCTCTGCGCCTACCATATGGTGGCTCCCCTTTCAGAGATCACTACACAATTCGTTCCGGATCAGCACGCAGAACGGGACCGAGCCAGCGTACTTTAGATTCTGTTAAATATTTAAGAATTTCATGCTTGTTTCGATTGTGAGAAAAACAAATCACATAATTTGTTTGGTAGCGGGGCCCCACAGTAAAATGGGCCCTGGAAACCAGGTATATTCGAGGCATATTATAATCTGGCCTTGTTTGCATCATATCAGTTGCGTTTTGGTTTCCTTTTATTGGAGATTAGAAAACGATTTGATGTAAAAATAAACCTCTATTCTGTCTCTGTGTCGGTGTTCTCAAATTAATTCGGAACCATCTAACTCAGTTTTCGCATAAACGGGGGTTGGCCTGGGATACATGGTACTTAACATAACATTCAGGGTCCGTGGTAGAAATTCTTTAATTCTTAGGTGGTTAGTTTTGCTCGTTTTTAGGTTTTGATCGGATTTAACGCCAAGCAGTAACTGCATTGCAAGTAACTCGGAAACCGCCCTCGTTAGCACAGTAAGTCGCGTGCTTGCTTTGTTATCCGAGGGTCTCGGGTTCGATTCCCTGTGGTGACCAAAAATCAAGGTTGGATGTTTTTAATGTGCAAGTTTATGCGTTTGTCCGGGTATTGCACGTGGGCCCGTTGGTGGCATTGAGTGCTGGAGTAATCCGCTAAATTTAAAAAAAAAACTCGGAAAGAACACCTGAAAATTGTTGTTTTACATAAATATACATACATATATATAATTTATACAAACTCAAATAGTCATTTTTAATTGTAAGATAACCGGTAAAGAAAAACGTACCCAAGTTTTCTTTTCATATCAATTAAAATTTATGATTTTTCAATGCGACTTTAAAGGAATTATATATACAACAAAATCCAATTGACATAACAATATATTGTGTCGACGAGAGATCAAACGAATTCTATAAAAGTATAAAGTAATCTCGCGGTAAAAACCACTCGAAATTTATAAAAGCCCGCGCAATCACTCACACACGTACCGCAATTAAAAAAAATTGTATATTTATATAGAATTTTGATGTGCCCAATAAAATTTCTCAATTCATCAAAATTAAATTACATTTTGGTTTTAAAACAAAATAATAAAAAAATATATTCGGCCATTTTGTCGTTACAAAACGTGCTCGTTTAATTACCTTCGAAAAAAATTTTGACGGTTTTATTCTACCGATGGACACAAATTATAATATACAGGTGCGTATATATGTATATACACACACACACACAAATTTTCACAAATTTTGACACAAGTTTATATATACATATATATATATATATATATATATATATATATATATATCACTTTAAATTTCACAAAATTTTCATTTTTCACACATAATTTTCTTTAACATATATATTTATTTTTCTCACAAGACACTTATCTCTATATATATTTATAGATTAAACACAGAACCCCAACAAATAAACAAAATCTAAAAAACAAAACACACGCGCGAAACACCAAAAACTATAGTCCCGATTTCCCGATGAACGCGGGATTTTCCCGATAAAAGTATTTTTCTTGTAAATTGACACAAATTATTTTAATTAATTAACAAACAAATAAATTAATTCGGGATAACAACATAACACGCACACACATACACGGTACGCAATTAAACCGATTACAAAACAAAAAAATATCAAAACAAAAACAGTTAAATTTTACCGGAAAAATCTATATTTTCGTTTGGAAAATGTTTAAATTAAAAAAAATATATTTTTCTTTTTATAAATAATTCGATGTGTCATTCCGCTATGAACTGAATCAACAACAGTCCGTAAATATTTTTACACACACGAAAAAAAAAAAAACAAGAAACAAAAACACGTAAATAAACAACACAACAACAAATGTCGAGAAACACAGATTGTACACTAGCCCCCCGTATACAAGAAGTAATACAATAAAATGTGTTATAAAACAAATATAACGAAATTCCGACCAATACAAAATTTATAGGCGGAGCTATACGATAAGAAGAGGAGGGATTTATTTTAACAAAAAAACAAAATACGAAAATTTTACAAGTAAGGATTAAAAAAATGGGGAATTTAAATTTGCGCACCACCAATCCAACGACATTATTGCGTTTTGTAAAACATTTGTTTCGTTGATATTGTGTTCGACCCATAGATGGCAGTAAATGCAATTATGTGGTTGAATAGCAATTTTCACTGTGTACTAAAAAACGTGGTTTAAGTATTAGATAGTATTTGGTGAAAAACTGGGTATTTTAAAAATTTTTGTGTAAAGTTCTGGGGAATGGGAACCGTTTACAATAGGATATTTTAAAACAGATTTTGAAGAACCAGGAGATACGAAGCAGAATATCTAAAAATCGTATGGTGCTTGTAAACCGGTACAAGCTTTATCGTTAAAATATCGTTTTGTTACGAAGAACTTTGACCGTAAACCATTTCAGCTGGTGAGCACTTCAGATCTTCTTTCACCGTTGCACCGTTGCTCCGGATTCCAACTTCGAGAAGAGTTTGAACTGAAATTGTGTTGTTTGATTAGTTGTGATGTCAAGTGAAACACCGAATCGTGATACGTATAGTTCTGAACGAATGTGGTGGCACAGATGGCATTTTCGTATACCGTTGAACTTTTGACTTTTGACAAGATAAACATGACTGTATACCCAATGGGTTAAGTTCTTGTTTAGACTGGGTACTGAACTGCTCTAGCCAAAGGCTTATGGTGTAAATTATGAATTCCCGAGCCTCATCAAAGTATGTATCTGAAATGTTTGATTCGATTGGAACCTACTCGCATAGCAGAACATTTCTTCCCAATGGTTCCCAAAAATCGTATTAACAGAATGACATCAATGTATACGAAAACGAAATCGAGATCCGCACGAACAACTTCGTTCATGAAAAGTGTGTATTCGAATAGGCCAAATGGTATTGTAATTGCAGTTTCGTAAAGGTCTTCAGATACGGGAATGTGGTACCTGGTACTTAACGCAAAAATAATTTTACTATCCTTACTGTTATTTTAAATGTTGTTTTCTAATATCCTTAATGAGGTACTGTCAAGAAGCAGCTGGTTATGGGATTTGTAGATAGGGCGAATACGAGGGCGGAAGTATAATGATTCTAAACTGGAGGAATGAGGAAAAGGCCTTCTCAAAAAGGCTAGGAATATAAATACTGCTGCGAATATGGGACCGTTATAAAGATGCCGTCAAAACATAGACTCTTTAGAATCTTTCCTTTTAAACATAGAAACGCACTTCCCGGGGTGTTCGATACTAATAAAATGAGCAGTAAATAGGAGAAAATCCACTTCGGGAATCCCGAATGTATAGGACGCGTTAAATTTCAGAACTATATTCCCATTTTTTGAGCGGAGGTATACAGTTGCGGTTCCTATCGGCGGTCTCAATAAAAAAATTAAGATTAACTCCAGCACTCAATTCCACTAAAGGGGTGCAATACCGGGCAAACACATATACTTACACATTCAAAACACCCAACCGTGATTTTTGGTCACCACCGGGAATCGAACCCGAGAACCTCGAATAATAAAGCAAGCACGCTACTTACTGTGCTAACGGGGCCGGTAACCTTAGTCGATTTGCATACGTCACGCAAGCATGGTTATGAACATTAACTTGTTTCCCCATCCTCGGCCAGAAATACCCTTTATACACAATCGTTCAAAGGTTTTTTATTCCCTCTATGAGATGGTACAGGGTCCCTATGCTCTTGAGCGCATTAATATTTCAGTTAAACCGTTTGAATCTAAAGGTTCCAAATCAAATCGAATCATAAAAAGCTCCCGCTAGGGCATCTGGGTTCACTACATGCAACGCACTGCAATCGTGAAATCGCACCACTTATATCTGGCATGGTCTGGCTCTAACGCGAAATTGGAGCCTTCAACGTATGGCCCGAATTTTTCAATATACTAACTTTTGCAGTCAGACATTTTAATTTCATGACGCTATAATTTTTCTGTGCCCTGTTGAGTTTTTGAGATATACATATATATTAAGATCGATGTTTTGTTTCCCGATTCGTCGATTTGGAACAACACCTTTCCCAATCCCCGATGCTAGCGTCGCATCCTATATGAAATAACCGTATCGGTAAGAAGCCCATCCTCACCAACCAGAAAGCCTAAACATTTAATTTCCCTTATAATGAAGCTTCTTACCTATTGTTAATCGTCAGTTTGGCATCCGTTTTGCCACCAGCTTCAGAAGTTCAAAATGTTTTTGCATGATATTTGTGCGGTATGAACTTATGATACGTGACTTGGCTTGCACCGCATAAGGCAAACGACATCACAGGGAATTTTTAGAATGCCTATCGGAGAATGCTGTAATATCGGAGCGCTTCGGTTAAAAGCGTCCTTCAGATCAATGGCTGAAATATAATAATGCCTTGTTTCCTACTTAAAAGCTAACGATTAGACATATAGATGGTATAAGCGTCAGAGCATATCTGTTTATATTGAGGCCTGATTTCGTTCGTTGTCTTGTCAGTTAACCGCGAATTTCTGACTTTTATGGGTATAGTTGACGTAAATATCTTCGTTTTCTATGGGCATTATTTGCGACTGACCCTAGCGAGCCATTTTAAGGTTGGCTGCGCTCGATGTGTAGTTTTCCGGCTAATTACACTTTACACAGTTATTACAATTAGGCTTTCTGACGCCTGATTTCCCACACCCGCAAAAAAATATTTCCAGAAACTCTTGACCTCTATGCAATTCCAACAGATTACATATAGCTGGTAGCGGACGGAAGTTTAATATCATGTTTGGTTTGCTTGGTGCGAATCCGGAAAGAATTGTACACTAAAACATAGTATGAAAACCAAGCTCAGGATCGAAATCAGTGGAGCCAAATTTTTGACAAAGTAGAGGGCCATTTGTGGCCTTTGAAAAACTGTTATATGGCGTGTCAATTGCTTTGTGTTGAATGTTCTTGCTGAATTTAAATTGTTCAAACTGAATTTCTTAATCGATACGGGAGCTGACTTTTCGGTGCTCCCCGTTAATCATTTTGTTATAGATCAATTTTTATTGATCTGGGTGTATCGGCGGCCAATGGCTCATCCATAAATACTGAACAAAATTGCTCCAGGTATATAGGCATCGGTCTCAGACGAAAATTAACTCACGCTTTCATCTTATAGCGAGTGTTAATCGATCGATCATAAATGCTGATTTTTTGAGTAAATTCAAGCTACTTGTCGATTTTAATCGAAAACGGCTGATTGATTTAGCGACTCAGCTGACAATCCATGCCACACACGGTACAGGTCAATACACCTACAACGAAACATTTCACGATCGACAACGACTACAAAAAGTTTCACTCTTCACAGCAGAGCCGAATTTCAAACATATTGTCAAAGAAGGCAAAACAATCTTTCAGCGTCGTGACCACACATGCTAGACTCGGTGCGTCACAAAGCTGCACAAACCGAATTCAACACATGGTCAAATTATGAAATTAGGACGATATCACCACATTACCGTCACACCTGAAGACACCTACAAAATGGCAAGCACGTAACACATTTAGCCTCTTCCTATATTACAATATACACTTTTCATGAACGAAGTCGTTCGTGCGGATCACGACTTTGTTTCCGTCTACATTGACAATATTCTTGTGGCATCGAAAAATCCCACGTTTTTGGAATTCTTTCGCTGTTTAAATGCGATTTTCTCCATTTACAATCAACAATCAAGAAGTATTCAACGCTTTATCGACATAGTAGTTGACTACCACCGATTTATTCCAAAGCTCGCTGAAATACCCACATCTATTCACTCTCATATGGCTGTGCCATGCCCTAGACGCCATTCATTTGGCCCGAAAAAGGTCCACACGCATTCTCGACACTATATAAAGACTGATGCATCGAACACAGTCGTTGGGAAGTTTGCATCCATTGGGATTTTTCTCAAAGAAACTCTCGGATACCGAAAAGAAATATTCTCCATTTGATCAGGAATTAATCGTATTTTATATCTATAATCTTATAATCAAACATTTCAGATATTTCGTTGAGGGTCGAAACTTCACCATCTACACCGACCATAGAATAAATCAATTCATACTGATCACGAAACGGCCACTGTCGAGACTCAATTCTTCTGGTTCCACACAATAAGCGCTAGTTCATCAATGGCATCAAAATCGTTTGCGAAACATCAACTTGGATCAATGCCCATACATAGCAGAATCGTACTTTGTCGACATCTTACACACAAATACAGTGCTGCTGCAAGTGTCAATCCTATTATACTACAACACGTAGTAACTAAATATTCAAATCACCCGCATTCGTTTACAAATTTATTCGTGCATGCATTGAACTATTATATGTACGACATAGATAATGGCCGATGGCGTCACAAAAATCAATAAAACACCTCTAATAAAATCCGATAGATGGCAAATTTCTGTAACGATGTAATTCACGAAAAAATCAATACAATCTTCCTACATTTTAGTTTTTAATTTTTATACATTCATTGTGTGTGTGTGGTGGTGTAGTGTGGTGAGTTTTGTGTTTCCTTCTCGAGTTTTACGTCCATTTCATATCACAAAAAGAAAAAAAAAATCGTATAATGTGACGTCAAATTTAAGATAAATAACTTGCATATATACGGAGAAACCTTAGAAGTAATTGTGTGAGATTTCTTATCACAAAACTAAAACGAAACTAAAAAAAAAAATAGAATTATTCTAAATAGTTTTGTGTGGTGAGGTGCAACTATTATACACAACAATATGAGTGAAAATTTTGATGAAATCGTGAAAACTGTGAACTACGATGATATTTGTGTTGATGGGAAACCAGCTGGTGAACGATGGGACCCATTGGGAGCTGCCAACGACCAAGACGAACAGGAACAACTTTCCGTTGGAAATTTTGATCAAAATCAATTGTTAGTATATATATAGATTATTGTGTACAAATAGTTTTAATAAACTATTATCGTCAAATTTTCAGGAAAATCGGTCTGAGGGCATTTTCTCATCGGTTTTTTTTTTTTAGATTTGGGAACATATGTGTGTGTTATTGTTGGATTGCCCTAATATGAGCCCAACATATGGTATATATGTTAGAATTGGCCAACGACACAAAATTCTCGTTTTTTGATTTTCAAACACGTGTTTATACTGCCCTCAGAGCATTTCCGATTTTTCTGAAAACTGATAACTGAATGGAAATCTCTACATAATATTAAAATACCCGATTTCTAGATTTTACAGTACCGATCTAAATCGCATTAAGAGTTTAGAGGAGGAACAAGAAATTCTAACATCATCCCTATTAGCGTTAACAACACATTTTGCTCAAGTTCAGTTTCGTTTGCGGCAAATAGTTGACGCTCCGCTAAATGAACGTGACCAGCTATTAAAAAATTTAGAAGAATTTGCGTTTCGCGGTATACCCGAAATTTATCCGGACCAAATTGAATTACAGGGTGACAATATCATAAATATTATTGAAAATCAACGTTATCGGCAGCACGAATTGATCGAACAATTAAAAATGCAGCTCACCGATTTGGAAAAGTATGCATATGAGAATGGTGATATTGTGCTGCCACAATCGATTCTAATCGAAAAGCAAAAGATTATCATTGATGAGCTGAAAAATAAGTTAAATCTAAATTTTGACGAGCTAGACTTGAAAACCCTGTCGACTGATCTGATACGGAAAAATGTTGATACGGCGATTGGCGATCGAGTGGTTAATCCCCTTAAAATGAAGGAACAGTTAGTGAATCAGCTGAAGACCCAAATTTTAGACTTAGAGAGATTTATACACTTTCTGCAGGACGAGACGACAAAAACATCAGGAACAGAATCAGGGGGACAACAGCATACAGCCATAAATCGGATAAAAAAGAAAAATTCGAAGGAAAATCTGTGTAAATGTGCGGCAAATAGTAGCGGGCCGCTCGATAAAAATTTAAAATTTCACAGCACCGAGGATAAAGTGAAAAAGGGTACAAAATCACAAGCCACCATAAATAATTGTGAATCGGGAACTACGAATATAAATAATCAAGCATTCGGGATTCTATCGAAGGCATCGACTTTATTACAAATTTTTGCTATAACCCAGTTTGGATGCGGCACCAGCCATTTTCAGCGGAACACACTAAAGAAAACAACCAAGGGGAATCATTGGGGCGATATTCGGGCTCGGCTAGAGATTGATATACAGGAAATCGTTTCGTTGCAGCAACAAATCAATCTTCTTTACAACAACCACAATGACACAATAAAATCGAGTGAGAAATATGTCCTCTTGAATTATGAAATAACGTCCTTGGTTCGGAAAAATTTTGCTATAACGCTAAAAAAATTAATACAGCACGGTTTACATAATGGCAACGATGTGAATAGTATCGTACCGTTTATTGGTTGTTTCACATCGCCGACCGTATCAAATCAACCGATTAACGGACAACAATGCGGCGGCGATGATGATGCCTACGATGATACAAATAGTCGAGTTCAAAATTTAATGCATCCATGGCAATTGATTTTAGAGTACTATCATTTAAAAAATGGCGATAAGTATAATGATACGCCAGCACGAAAATTATCGCAAAGTTTTAATTTGGATATTGTTGGTGGATCAGCGATGTCGAATAAACAGAGCTTACTTAGTGCAATTGGAAGCATAATAGCAATTCACCATCCGTATAAAAGAAGCTTAAATGCTCATTTTAAAGCATTCGTCTGCGCTGGCCTTAAGTATATAAATTTGTATATATATATACCATTAAAGATCGTTTAACTGATTTGCTAAATTTTTTTTTCAGTTCCCAAAAACTAGTCCATTGGCTTAATTTAATATTCCAATGCGAAAATTTGGTCACAACATACTATACGAATTGGAGCTATGTCTCATGTACCGGATTTCGTGATGCGCTTAAAAGTATGGATCGATTTATGAAATATAAATTTGATCTGCCTGTCGATTTAGCTATTAGGCAATTTCAAAATATGAAAGATGTATTTATGTGAATGCGATGAGAAATGAACTGTCGATAGATATAACTTTATACATGTATATTGTAAAATATGTTAAATAAAAATAATTAGAAAATATTGAAAATTATGATAGTTTTTTAGATCAAATTTCCCAGAATTTAAAGATATCTCCTAGGCCAACTATAGCAGTCGCTTATCATTCCAAGTAACCGGTTAAGATAGCTTTTGTACGATCTGAAACAATAAAAAAACATTTTAAAATAGTTCCCCAAATGCCAAATAGATGGCAGTACAACTTCATAAATGGCCCCTATTGGTGGTATGTTATTATTCGGCTATTGGTTTCAGCATATATGGTACTACAGTAGTCGAAAGAAAGGTTCAAGATCGTTCGAAATGTGATAACTATCGCAGTATTGACAGATGTAGTTGATAAATTTTGAAGTGTATAGATACGTCGTATGGTTTTTATGATATATTTATGATATATTTGTAGAATAAAACAATACAAACCAGTGTGAAATTTATAAATTTAGTTAAATACGTTTTATGTACTGAAATTTAAACCTGGTAATGTATAAAATAATGTTTAATTATTTACTATTTTCTCCATCGTTCATACCAGTGCTGGGATGTTCTATCATCACTTCGATTCGCTTCGATAGACATTTGTGTCTCTTTTTTACGAACAAAATTGTGCTCCATTGCGTTTTTTGAATTACGTTTTGTCTATTGCGATCTCAGCCTGTTAGAATAAATTAAACCCAGCACAGAAAAATCGCAGTCATGCACGTATACTTTATTTTAATGTTATGCCACGAGAGGCGCTTACCATACTTTTACAATTGTTCTTTGTACGTCATACAAATTGCGGTCTTACATTGTTTTGGAGAATTGTGTGGTGCGTACTAGAATGTCTGGAAATATCAAAAGATCTTAACATTTTATATTTATAAAACATATTAGGAGGAAACTGCGTTGAAACTATGGTATAAAGGTACAAGAGAACATGTAACCCGAGATACTGCTCAGAATTAATTTACAATTCAAATCGTATTATTGTCCATCTCTCATTCTCCCATTTTAATTAATTTAAATTCAAATTATTTAGTTTCAAATGCACTACACAATTAACACCGGTTTTTTACAATTATTGGCGGTTTTTATTTTTAGATGAAATCCGATTAAATAAAACTATTTAATCTGTAAATTTTTAATATCTATAATTATATTTTTTGTACATATCTAAATTAAAATAATTTTGGAATGAACAATGAATTCGTGTGTTTATTGGGTCCGTACAATATAATCATGAATCGTTACTGCCATCTATTATTTAAAAAATGGCACTAAACCTATTTATTTATATGTGTATGTGTTTGTAAATAAACATTAAAAAAATCGAACACACACACCCATATTTAATATAAAAAAATTCATTCGGTTTCGTCGTTCATCCAATTAGTTTGGAATTATTCGTGCACGAGTCACAATCGCGTTTTATTCAGTTTTGTGTAATCGTGTGAATTTTTATATGTACATCAATAAAAAAGTTATAATTTAGAATTTGTTTTATATATAATAGTTAAACAATAAATAATTAGTTTTTCATATAATATTAAGTAGTTTATGTGCGTTTTTCTTATAGGGAATAAAACTACTCGAGCAGTTTAGTAAATATATAATTACGGTAAAAAAAATATTAAAGAGCCGTGAACCATCCATATAAATTTTTGTTTGTGTGTGTGAGCAATTATATATATTTAAGTTGTGTATATATATATATATAATATATTTATTTGTGTATATACATATATATAATATATTTATTTGTGTATATACATATATATAATATATTTATTTGTGTATTTATATGATTTATAGAGAAATTTTTTCGTTAAAAGTGAACTTAAACACGAAAAACATGAAAATGTCTATCTAATTTATATTATATTATAAATTAAATGTGAGTACATAATTAATAACTGTAAAACAATTTAATTAGGATGAAATTAAAGGAACGTCACTTAACATGTTTTTTTCCAATTGGAATATATATAACTGTATTCAAATATGG